>JANZXV010000212.1:12880474-12890879 GCA_027576455.1 Erythroxylum roigii | reverse complement strand
CTTTCTCATGTGGCCTTCTTTTCTTTTGTACAGGCTGCTTCGGAGGCATCAGCCACAGAGAAAAGAAGATGGACGCTTAGTGACTTCGACATAGGAAAGCCTCTCGGGCGTGGAAAGTTCGGCCATGTTTACTTGGCCCGCGAGAAACGGGTCAGTTTTCCAGGACTAGCTCTTTTGTCTTTGTTTGTTTGCACAATTTGGGAATTCCATTTACATTTTCAACATAGCTGATTTCTTTTTCTTGGAAAAAGAATATCATTGCAATGCTCGAAGAGCAACAAGTTTAGACAACTCTAGGATAAGTTACACAAAGGAGAAATTTGAGATCACAATAGTACACTACCACATTGGAAATTATAAGTTGCTATAGTCTCCACTTGATTAGCTGATTTATCGATTGTAGTTGTCTTTAATTTTTGGTGGTGAAATCAAACTTTTTTTTGCTCTATGGAAATTTTTGAGGCAGCGGTATCATTACTCATCTAACCAACTGATTCTGTTTCTGGATTAAAACAGAGCAATCACATTGTGGCTCTAAAGGTACTTTTTAAGAGCCAGTTGCAGCAGTCACAGGTTGAGCATCAATTACGTCGGGAAGTTGAAATTCAGAGTCATCTTCGACATCCCAATATACTTCGACTTTATGGTTACTTTTATGACCAGGTTAGTCAATAGGATCCTCTCCACTTTGACCTTTAAACATGTTGGCAAATTTCTGACAATCAGAGTAACTGTGTTCTTTTAATCTCATTGTTGCAGAAACGAGTTTATTTGATATTAGAATATGTTGCCAAAGGTGAACTCTACAAAGAACTGCAGAAGTGTAAATACTTTAGTGAAAGACGAGCAGCTACTGTGAGTTCGTTTGATCTATAGCTTTTAGTTGAATTCATATTATTTGTCAGCACAATGATTTTCATATGAAGACAAACAGATTATAGAGTGTATATGAAATCTATATCCTTCAGATGTTATCTCATTGGTCGATTATATTTAAAGCACCTCTGAATCTAGCTCAATGACAATTCTCCTCCCTTTGATATAATAACTAGCTTGGCTCAAGTTCCCGAGCAAGCAAGCCAAATAATACTAGGAGCAGACTATTGCATTACAGCTGCAAAATTTTTCACTCTGCTATTATAAATTTTCTCACTTATTGTTCATAAATTTTTTGTATTGATATTGTTTGCTTGGCAGTATGTTGCATCCTTAGCTCGGGCATTGATTTATTGCCATGGAAAACATGTGATACATAGAGATATTAAGCCTGAGAACCTATTAGTAGGTGCACAGGTAATTCGTGGCAATGTTATGTCTGTTTCTTGGACACCTAATAGACATCTGTGCTTATGATGCTGAGGATGATTTTTTGATTATTTTTCACAGGGAGAACTGAAGATAGCAGATTTTGGTTGGTCAGTGCACACATTTAATCGTAGGCGTACAATGTGTGGTACACTAGATTATCTCCCACCAGAGATGGGTACGCATAAAAACTATCAATGTTCAAGCATATTAAGGGTCCAACTGATTTGTTGACTATATTTTTGTGTTTCTAAGTTCGCTTTGGAATGCTCTAATCGCTTTGGTATTTTTCCTGCAGTGGAAAGTGTAGAGCATGATGCTAGCGTTGATATCTGGAGCCTGGGTGTTCTATGCTATGAGTTCCTGTATGGGGTCCCTCCCTTTGAGGCTAAGGAACACTCGGACACATATAGAAGGTAATCATGAATTTCAAAATGAATTGAATCAATAATCTGATCAAACTTAACACGGAGCTTTGTTCTTTTCAAGCTCCTCATATATGGAAAACGGGTGGTTTTAATTTGCTTTCATACATCTAATATGCTTTTTGTGGCGCTATATTTTGTATTGCTGACTTCATCTTCCATATTAACAGGATTGTGCAAGTGGATCTAAAGTTTCCTCCCAAACCCATTGTTTCTTCTGCTGCAAAGGACCTCATAAGTCAGGTAGAATTTCATTATTGAACTGGCATTTCACATTTTTAACATTTGTTTTTAATATTCAGCTTCTGAGATTCTAAAAATTGCTGAAATTTCTTACCTTTTCCTTTTGAATAGATGCTTGTCAAGGATTCTTCACATCGTCTGCCATTGCATAAGCTCCTTGAGCATCCCTGGATTGTTCAGAATGCTGATCCATCTGGGGTCTATAGGTGTTGATTGTTCTCGGCAGCTTGTGCACGTCTTCAAGATTCCAAAATATGTTGTTGATTGTTCTCGGCAGCTTGTGCACGTCTTCAAGATTCCAAAATATGTTGTTGAAAAAGGCTTCGAGAAGAGGTGCCACAGCTGTCTCTTCTGAAACTAATAGGTGTTGGTTGATCTTGTCGGCTTGTGCACTCAAGATTACAAAATATTGAGTTGAAAGATGCTTAGTGGTGGTCCTCCAGCCATGGCCTGGTAGCTCATCTTGACATTCTCTTCTTGAACTGATTTGCATAAATCAATATCATTTTTCTCACAAGAGCTCTAGTGTGCAAGTTGTTTCTGGTTGTAAAAACTGGCGACTGGCGAGAGGCTAGAGGGGAGTGAGAATTTGCAATGGATTAAAAGTTCTTCTCTGGCATGAATATGGGAAAAAATGGTTTCTTTGAAGAGATAATTACTCCAAATCCGACCACAATACGTGTGCACTCTTTTCGTGAATTTGCAGTGCCTTGTTAGATTATGAAGTTCCGTAATTAAATTGTCATCCCGGTGCTTGTTAACGAAATAGGCAGTATGCAAAAATACACGTTTGTTTCAGGAAGGCAGCTCCTTCCACTATATTAATTAAACAACATAATTTCACTATTTACAATGTCTATATGACAAGTTTTTTTTTTTTTATTAAGATAAATGATGCATGCATCTGTAAGTATATGGACGTTCAAGTAATATAATCAATTCCAAATTTTGATCATTTTTTGCACTATAATTACTCAAAAACTTGTCTTCTTCACATTCAAAAGGAGTAATTTATGTTGACCATTAGACCTTTAAAACAAAACAATATGAATATATATTGTTGTATTTGTTATTTTATTGTTTTTCTTGATCTCTCAAAATGTCAAGCCTTAATTTATACTTTATGGGAAGTCCATAAATAAAGCAATAGAAATTATTACTTCTGTATTTTGCAGAAAGATATATATATATAATTTATGTTTTTATCTATATAATTTGAACAGCTCTAACATAACCTTATAATAAAAGATTAAATATTCTCTACCTTTTAACAAGTCTTTTCCTTATTCAAGTCCAACTTGTGTATTTATAATTCTTTTAATCATATTATTTTAATGGTTCTCTTATTAGACAATTTGTCTGTTTAGTGTCAATAAGTTCTCTTAAAAGTATGATCCATTAAGGTGTGCATTTATCAAAAATCTTCACAATAGAAAGAAATAAAATTTGAGATACTCTTTCTTTACATTTTTGTTTCTTATTTTTTTGGTAAATCAGGAAATAAATTTATAAAACAAATATGTACAAAAAGTTCACAATCTAATGCTACAGAAGGCACAACCCGCTACAAATAGCAACTAGCCTCAAGACATTCCTATAGTAGAAGCAATCAAAAACCCATTCAACAACAGAAACACAAGGAACGCAGCCAAATAAAACCCAAGCACCCAGAATCGAAAAGATAGCCTAACTAAGAAATTCCAACCCCATAATAAGCAACCAAGGAGAAGCTGAAACGAAAAGATCTTGAAAACTGTGACCTGGAAAAACTGAGCAATTAACTCTTGACTGGTTTTCCGGTGGGGAGCTAACTTGCCTTGCACAAGAATAGTTAGCTAACAACCTGCATAAAAATAGTGTAAATGATGAACACACCATAAATTACTTTCTCTTATTATGTAGGCTGAGAAGCTCTCTAACATGGGAGATTACTCCTTGATACACTCGCTCCACTTCTTTGGCTTCATCCTTGAAAGTTCGGGCATTACGTTCGGTCCAGATATAGTAAACAGTGATGAAAAGCCGAGGTGGAAAATGATTTACTGCCGAGAACCTGGAGTTGGTAAACCAGGAAAGGATGGCTGAAAGATTCGGTTGATGAAGGATGGGTAGATTAAAATGGGTGAGGCAATGGTCCCAAATTGTTTTGGAAAAAGGACAATCAAAAAATAGGTATTCTATGGATTCATTTGCTGAAAAGCACAACAAGCACTGGTTAGGAGTATATAGGTAAGTCAGTTTGTCCCGAGTCTGCAACTTTTGCTGGAAGGCTATCCATAAGGTAAAGGAACACCAAGGTCTATTATATTTGGACCATACCAGCTTATGCCAAGGAACATCCGGTAAGGGAGGTCGCAAGAATAGATAGGCTGAGGCATTCCATACGATTGAGTTGGGAGCTATTTGGGCGATACAAGGGTGCATCAAGGTTCCTGATGAGGTCCATGAACACCTCATCCAATCTCCAATCATCATTAAGAATGACGTCAGAAACTCGAGCTGTGAACGGAAGCTTCGAGCCATTGATCGCTCTAGGTGTAAAAAAGGTCCTCAGAATACCGCTCGAGTGCCAAGGATCCTGCCAAAAAAGAGTAGAGATACCATTTCCAATCCTAAATCTGAATTGGGGCCACAATTTATCCCTCACAAATAAAATCTTACGCCAACTCCAAGAACTATTATTATAATTAGGTTGAGCACTCCAAAAATTTTTCCTTCTCAGAATGATTGTATGTACTCACTTAACCCATAGTGCTTCCCTATCTTCAAACAAATACCAAATCTGTTTTCCTAATAGTACTTGGTTCCATGTAGTCAAGTGTTTAACTCCTAAACCACCCTCCTTTTCTGATCTACAGATGTCACTCCATTTTACCTTAGCCTTGACATTAGAGTCTAAACTCCCTGCCCATAAAAAATTCCTAAGCTTGGTCTCAATTGTAACATCCCAAATCACCTGCTTACAGATATTGTCCGCTTTGGGCCTTGACCCAGCCAAGCCCTCACGGTTTTGCTTTTCCCGAGACCTTCCCAGGAGGTCACCCATCCAAGAACTACTCTTCCCTAAGCACATTTAACTTCGGAGTTCCGATGGGATCCAATGTTAATGGCCATGAAAAACACGTCTGTAAAGGAGAGGTATCCATAACCTTATAAGGCGTACTTCGTTCCCCTCTCCAACCGATGTGGGATCTCACACTCTCCACCCCCTTAGGGCCCAGCTCTCTTTAGGGTCCAACCTAACTGGCACAATGGTTCGGGTATTGGCTCTGATACCACCTCTAACATCCCAGATCACCCGCTTACAGAAATTGTCCGCTTTGGGCCTTGGCTCAGCCAAGCCCTCACAGTTTTGCTTTTCCCGAGACCTTCCCAGGAGGTCACCCATTCAAGAACTACTCTGCCCTAAGCACATTTAACTTCGGAGTTCCAATGGGATCCAATGTATTAGGCCATGAAAAACACGTCTGTAAAGGAGAGGTATCCATACCCTTATAAGGCGTACTTCGTTCCCCTCTCCAACCGATGTGGGATCTCACACTCTCCACCCCCTTAAGGCCCAGCCCTCTTTAGGATCAAGCCTAGCTGGCACAACGGTTCGGGTACTGGCTCTGATATCACTTGTAATATCCCAGATCACCCGCTTACAGATATTGTCCGCTTTGGGCTTTGACCTAGCCAAGCCCTCACAGTTTTGCTTTTCTCGAGGCCTTCCCAGGAGGTCACCCATCCTGGAACTACTCTCGCCCAAGTACATTTAACCTTGAAGTTCTGATGGGATCTGGTCCATTAGGCCATGGAAAACGCGTCTGTAAGGGAGAGGTATCCATACCCTTATAAGGCGTACTTCGTTCCCCTCTTCAACCGATGTGGGATCTCACACTCTCCACCCCCTTAGGGCCCAGCCTTCTTTGGGGTCCAGCCTAGCTGGTACAACGGTTCGGGCACCGGCTCTGATACTACCTGCAACATCCCAGATCACCCACTTATAGATATTGTCCGCTTTGGGCCTTGGCCCATCCAAGCCCTCACGGTTTTGCTTTTCCCTAGGCCTTCCCAGGAGGTCACCCAACCTAGAACTACTCTCACTGAAGCACATTTAACCTTAGAGTTCTGATGGGATCCGGTCCATTAGGCCATAGAAAACGCGTCTGTAAGGGAGAGGTATCCATACCCTTATAAGGCGTACTTCGTTCTCCTCTCCAACTGATGTGGGATCTCATACTCTCCACCCCCCTTAGGGCCCAACCCTCTTTGGGGTCCAACCTAGTTGGCACCACAGTTCGGGTACCGGCTTTGATACCACCTGTAACATCCTAGATCATCCACTTACAGATATTGTCCGCTTTGGGCTTGGCCCAGCCAAGCCCTCACGGTTTTGCTTTTCCCGAGGCCTTCCCAGGAGTTCCCGTCTTAGAACTACTCTCGCCGAAGCACATTTAACCTCAGAGTTTTGATGGGATCCGATTCATTAGGCCATGAAAAACGCGTCTGTAAGGGAGAGGTATCCATACCCCTATAAGGCATACTTCGTTTCCCTCCCCAACCGATGTGGGATCTCACACTAGTAAATTCATAAAACTCATAATCATACAATATAAAGTCACATGTCATCAATTCTTTTGAAAAGATTTTATTCATATAAAACAACTAAAATACACTAACTATTTTGCAAATTTATCACCAAGCACATTCACGCATTCTGTGCCTCTCCTTTACCTACACAAATCACATTTCACTTAGGCATTTATTTCCAAATTCAGAAATAAAGGATTAAAACCATATATTCGACTTAACCGAATTTGAGATTAGTATTTAATTGTATAACACGTACACTAATTGTATTTTCACTTTAACTTCCGTAAGCTAATCTATTACTCTCCATTTCAAAGTCTAACTTTAAAAATTACTTCAATACCATCTTTTACCCATTCTAACTTATCAATTTCTTCAAAACACTATCTCATCCAATTAATTCACCATAACCATAATCAAACTTCAAACTCACACCAACCACTACATTTCCTTTTAAGGCCAAATTGTCCTCACCACACATTCTTATATTATCATTTCATTTTCTTTCCAATTTATCAACACAATTCACCTAAGATCCATGTCAAGCATCCAAACACATCATAAACCATTTCAACTTCATACTTTCCACATACACTCCATATACTAATTTTTCCCAAATAATAATATAACACTTCGTTTAATAATTCCAATGCCACAAATACACTTAATGACCATCCTTAGTCACATTCACATGATCATTACATCATAACCATACTTTAATACCAAAAATGCCCTTAAGGCTAAACTTAGCATATTTTAAATCAAAATTTTCTAATTTAATTCCAAATAAATTCTTTTTCATTTCTTTACTTCATTAGCATCAAAACCATGCTATGAACATCATAAAACATCAAAATAAAATTTTGGATCATTTCACACTAAAAACCTAATCACAAAACCTTAACCTTAACCTTAACCAATTCTTTCAAGCTTGATTTCTTCGTTTACTTTCTTGGTTTCAACCCTCTATTCCATGGCAAGTTAAAAACCACCATTGATCCCACTCAAAAACCCACAAAAATTAGTAGTTTAAGCTAGGAAAACTTACCACTTTTTTCCTTCAATCTCTTGGGTAAATGGATAGACTTGATCAAGATTTCTTTAAATGTCACTCCAAATCTATGAAAACTGGCTGCCTCTTCTTCCTTTTCTCCTTGGTCGACGTTTCTCCTTGGTCTCTCTTCTTTTGATTTTTGTTTTTGCTCTCTCACAGCTACTCACCAAATGAATCAACTTATGTCTTAATTCTTGCTTTTTATATTCTTTAATGCTTTACACATGTCACTTTCCTATTAGTTATCTCTAATGACTCATCATCTATTTAATCAATGATGCTTAACCCTTTAGAAAGTCTCTAATTGGTCTTTAGGTGTGACTCACTAATCCACTCACACCATTGTATACAAAAAGACCAAATGTCCCTTCATTGAATTTAATTCATCAACTAATTGAATTAAATTCTGAAAATATTCTACAACCATCTTGTTATCAAATTGACCATGAAATACTCTAATTAAGGTCAATACTTATTGATTGGATGCTTTCAAAAAATTAGAATGGGTTTAAAATCATTTATACCCATTATTATCCAAAAAGGGCATTTTAGTCCTAAACTTTTGGAACTCCCGAAATCCGTCCAATTGAACTTATATTTTTTATTTCTTTCAGTATCATTAACTCTAATAATTATTCTGAATATTTTTCAATATTTCAGGATTGGGTCCCCAAAAATCACTATTCACCTAGATTCAATATTCATCCGAAAATACTATTCACTAAAAATAAAAATTTATATTTAATGAAAGGAAAGGTTCAAGGTTTGACAATTATGTTTGACATATATATCAAATAAATAAATAAATAAGCTTTTGATATTAAGGAATATGAAAATAATGCCAAATATAGTAAATTAAAAGATATTGGTCATACCTTATCAAATACACAGATAGTGTAAGCTATTACACATTCTTTACCTATAGATTGGGAGAAAATGAAAATAAAAATATCAAGATAATGGAGGATGCTATGGGGCAACTATTATTACCAAATGAATGTATTGAGGCTTTCGAGCCATATACTGATGCATATGTGGCTGAGTCATGCTCACAAGAACTAATAAAAAGAGAAAGTGTTATAGTGAGTCTTAAGTGAAAAGTGGAAAGAAAGCCTTTCATAATTTTTAAGATCCCAATAGGAGATAAGTCTAATTAAAATGGGAAAGAAAAAGGACTTCCCACAAAGAAAACATGGGGCAAGGTAGAAATATGTAGAGATGACTCTCACATTGATATCTATGGAAATAGCGGTCAAACCCTTATCTTATATACTATGATTTTATCATTCCCATGATTTGATAAAATCTTGTATTTTTTTCATACTTTTAGTTAGCCTTAGATTCAATTTTAATTTCCACAATGGTGGAAAAGATAATGTTTTTGGAATTATGGTCGGCATGGTTTTATGTTAGACTATTTTATGGTATAGATGTTCTTTTAAAAATATTTATGGTAATTTATGGCATTCTAGATTTGGATATATTGGACAAAATCTAATAAACTGATTAGTTAAATATGATCTTTTAGAAGACCTATATAAAGTAAAATTATCTACTTGTAAACATTATGTATATGATAAAATGGCACTAAAAACATTTATTATAGGACAAAGAGTTGATAAGCTATTACAATTAATTTATTAAGAAATTTTTAGCCAATTGAGGCAAGGATGTAATTAGTTCATCACATTTATCATCAATGACTATACTTGGTATAGTTATATTTATTTTATCTCTAAAAATTTGAAGCATAATATTGATTTTAAAAAGTCTACGGCGTTAGTTCAAAATTAGTTAGAAAAATTAGATAAAGAATTCAAAAACTACTGAGGTATAAGACGACTTATATGAATTTAAGAGGTTGTGTGATGAAAATTGAATAGACAAACAATGACTATTCTATAAAGCTATCAACCAAATGGGGTGTAGAGAGGAGAAATAAAACTCTTCTCAAAATGGTTAGGAATATAATGGGATAAACAAATTTACCTATCACCTATTAGGTGATGTGTTATTGATGACCAAATACGTACTTGACCGTATGCCTATTAAATTAATTAAGGGAGCGATTGGTTTACATGGGAGAATGATAATAGGAATGAGAATAAATATAGTGAGGAATGAGAATGGATATAATCATTATAATTATAATGGTTGGTTAAGACGAAGGAATGATTATCATTACCATTGATAGTGGTTGGTTTTTAAAAATATTGAGAAATAAAAATTTGTTAAATTTTTGTTTTATATCAAATTTTAATATATTCTAATTAATTATATTTAACTGCTTAAAAAGAAAGAAAACATAATTAATTAATTATATTTTAACTAATTATATTGTAATTAATTTATTATATTATATTTAATTAAAAAAGAAAAAAAAGCATCACGCTTTTTGTCACAAACGTGACAAAGACTATCACGCTTGTGACACTTACCCCTTACTCAAGAATGATTTTCATTTCTCTCATATTTAAGGGGTATGGAGTAATCCAAAAAGTCGGATATAAAAACATTGTTCCTATAACGGTAAAATATAACCAACCACCTGTTTTCCATTCCTTACCCATTGATTCCTTCCTAAACCCATTAACAAGCACCCCCTAATAAAACACCATATAAGTTATGGACCTATAAGAGGCCTAATTTATCACATTCTAATTTTGAAGGATTTGATACCTTCATTCACAATCCCTCATATAAGCATGGAAATTAGTCCCTCATATTGTTGGAGTTATGTAAATATAATGCCCTGGAAAGCAAGTGTATTTACATATAACTTAATTTTCTTCCAGTTACTTTT
>JANZXV010000212.1:12843736-12854841 GCA_027576455.1 Erythroxylum roigii | reverse complement strand
AATAATTAAAAATATATTATAAATAAAATTTTAATAATTAAATTATTTATTTTAATAAAATATAATAATTTTTATTGATAATTTTTAATAAATATTATATCAGAGATCAAAATAACATTTACTTTATTTATTTATTTATGAAAATAATTTATTTTTATATTTTATATAATATGTAATTTTTTTTATTCGAAAGAAAAACGTAAAAAAGGAAACGAAAACTAAAAATCACATCAAAAAACTGAAGTGAAATCAAACAACTCCTAAATTCATATGCATTGTTAAGTGGTCATAATTTAAGATTATAATTTACATTTGTTATCAATATATTTAATAATGTAATGTATTACACATAAATAATGGTTGAAGAGTGAAAAAAATGTTTAATCAAGTTGAACTTAATTGGTAATTAAATTATAATCATATTTTGATTAAATTACTGAAAGGTTTCAACCTTCATATAAATAAATTTATGCTTTACTAGAGTTAGCATTACTAACATGTCATTTGTTACACTAATTATAGAGTTTCCTCGACTCGCTGCTCGTGTGCATAATTAGAGATCAATCATTAGCCTATTTTTTAAAATATTTTTTCAATTAGAGATCAATCATTAGCCTATTTTTAAAAAAATTAAGAAGTTAAAAGAAAAAAGTTAAACTTCATATTTGAGTGCAATTTTATGTTTATATTTTGTTATGATTATTGCTAGTTATGTTTTGAGAATTAAAATAATCTTCATTTAGAATTTTTTTTTAATTCCTTCATTTCTTTTAAAATGACCGCACCCTGAATTTATCAATAGTATCATCAATTAATCACCAATTTCCTTAAGTTGATACGGTTTAATTAAGCACACAATACATTATCCGCCTCAAGTAGTTGGGAGCGGCCCCACTCTGATGCTAAGCTCATCTCGCTCCTTCGTTCTATTCATGTTATAAGATCCTGCGCTTAAATTCTTTCCGCACATATCTTCATCCCATCAATAAAAAGGTGAGCAAAAGGGTTTATATATTTGCAATGCTTGCTTGCTCTAACGCCTTTTTTAATTCGTTGCATAATAACCATAGACAATACCAAATATGTGTAGTTATCAATGAGGATTATTATTTTGACGAGAAATGTAGGTTGTCCACGATCTGACACCCCATGACATGATACATTGTCCAGCTACATTGCAATTGCATGGCTCTGCAACTTTTAGCGTCTACCTGAATTGCGTGTGGCTGTGCAAACACATTCTTGCACGCTAGTTTACGATGAAGTTATGTACTTCCACTTTGGAATTTGGTGAAAACCAGTAGACATTGCCGGGCATGAGTTGGATACTGCCTGTTCGCATTTATGTAGAGAATGCAGTTGTTTAGATTTTCGTTTTCTGAAAGCAAAAACCCCCTGCCAAGTGTTGCACAGAAATATGAAGGACAATTAGGATATACTCGGTATTTAATTATTTCCCCTAATAATATTAAGAATTGACTGTAAGTTGTACGTGTATCATGGTTGTAGTGCGGCATGGAAAAGTCCTAAAATTTGGCCGCTGCGAATCTCGACTTTATTGTACGATACGACGAATTCAGTTTTCGTCCGTCAACTGATCTCACATTACAGAACATTACAATGTACCAACTATTTTCATGGAAAGATACTGAGAAGGGGAAGAATTGGTTGGCTTGCCCTCTAATCAATTAATCTTTGACTACCGACAATATTGATATATTCAAAAGGAGTATAGCGAAAATG
The DNA here is from genome assembly GCA_027576455.1 of Erythroxylum roigii. NCBI lineage: Eukaryota > Viridiplantae > Streptophyta > Magnoliopsida > Malpighiales > Erythroxylaceae > Erythroxylum > Erythroxylum roigii. Next base: position 12,853,098 of record JANZXV010000212.1, on the reverse strand, counting down.
ACAATAGGGTCCCATATGTACATAATCACGTTTGTCTTAATATGTTCTACTTTAATGTAGTCTTAATTCAAGACGACATATTGATGAAGCTACTTTTGAATTTTGATATATTCAAAAGGAGTATAGCGAAAATGACAATAGGGTCCCATATGTACATAATTACGTTTGTCTTATACGTTGGTTCTCCGAAACAAACTATTATGTTCTAGTTCCGTATAGTCTTAATGTTTGTTTGGTTTAACTTTCGTAGAGTAAATAAATAATTTTTTTATCGCAAAATTTTTTTAAAAAAAATTAAATATTTGGCTGTAAAATAAAATTTATTTTTTTAGTATATGTAACTTTTTTGGCAACTTAAATATAGCTTTTTAAGAAACTCAAATTTGAAATTTCTCAAAAAGCGTTTTTTCAGTAAATTTTTTAGATCAATAAATGAGCCTATTTTTTTAGTCTCTTTTTGTCTTTATGTTTTATACATAATTCTCATAATACCCACAAACTCATCTTCACGTTTATTTTGAGAATTATATAATATTATTTGACTTTTCTATATGTTTTAATATTTATTTTTTATATTAGTTTTACTTATATTATAATCCATATAAAAGATTTGGCTAGATATATTTTTATTTATGTTTCATATAGTTTAAAATTATGTAATAAGTAATATATTACACTTCACATATTGTTTAATATACTTTAAATAATATTTATATGCAATAAATAATTTTTATTACAAGATAAAATATAGTTAAAATTAAAATTACTTTTTATTTTTATGTTGTCAAACAGTATATATGAAGATCTTTTAAAAAAGCTCTTTTTTAAATGACAGACAAACAATAAATTGACTCTTAAAAAAGCTCTTCTCGTACAAATTTTACTAACAAAAGTTCAACAGACAAAAACTGTACTCATATAAACACATCCAAACAAGTAATTAATTCTTCATAGAGCAAGACGACATATTGATGAGGCTACCGCATTCTCTCTATAATATTGCTCTTTCAAAGAAGCATCTTTCTAATTGGTATAATTGCTTTTTCAGTCAATTCCATCATTTGCAAAGTTTGAAATCAAGAGATAACTAGTTTAATACTATAATTTAGTAGAACATTATCAACTTAACGATAATATTTGCATTTTTGCTGTACATTTAATCACTGAGGTACATTTCTAACATATACTATTACATATTAACTGTACAAAGTTTCGTCAGTTTACCATTTTGATGTAACTTTGTCTTGTAACTTCCTTGATTGAGTTTATCACGTATTGGACGAAGTTTGTAGAGTTCGAGGTATCCATATTACTCTGAACTGTATCCTTTGACAAGTAAAAGCTCGATAAGTAACCTTTCAAAAGCTTGACACGTTGCTACGAAGAAAGATCACTAATCGACAAATAAGACTGATTGATGATTGATGATTGATGGGAAATGATTCTTGCAACTTTCAATGTATTCTTAAAACGGAAAAAGAAAATGACCAAACCGCACTTTGTCCTTAATTGAATAGCGTAAGCATATTAAGACCATCAAGTTGTAGTTAACTAATAATATCTAGAAAAGTTGCAACCCGATCGGATGAGAACTCGTACGGGTTGTTGTCATTGTATAGACAGACTTTTCTGTTACCGTTTACAAGTTTATGGAGGTGATAGAAACTACTTTGTCCACTACTGAAGGGTTCTTACTTCTTAGGGTGAAATTAATATCGGTGCTCAAGAAATAATTGCTCATTAGTCGATTATTAATGCCTTGTATAACAAATCATATGTATTTTTAATTTTTATAGCAATATTCATTTCACTATGAGTTCTTTTGTACTAATTAACTATGTTTCTATTACATAAATTTTAGTTTCTTTGAAATTAAGTGTCCAAACAGCCACTTAAATTCAATTCGTTATATGATTTTAAATTGTTAATTCTCAAAATGATTAATTAGAAATACGTAACTAATCAATCTAAAACTAAAAATTGCAACTACATGCACTTAAATACATGTTTATGATAGTGAAAATAAATAATCGCAATTAATGTTTATAAGTAGTAAATCTATATCAGAAAATTTTTGCATTAAAGAAGTTTTTGGAAATACACAATATATTACAAGAAAATAACATATTACCAATGGAAAATTACCGACTGAAAAAATTTCATAGTAAATTAGCGATAGAAATTGATTTTTCGTCAATAAATTTGTCGAAATAAATAGTTTTTTGCGACCACCAAAATTTTCGTCGATAAACATAAAGAGAAATTATTCCTAAGATTTTTTCAACGGAATATATCGACAAAATAGTAAATTCTAACGTAAAAATAAACAGCAATAGGTGGCGGAAAAATTATGCATCTAAATTACTGACGAAACCATATTTACGTTGATATATGTCGGTTTCTTCAAAAATTAAAACGACGTCATTTTGAATAGCCTGATAAGCCACCCGAAACCCACCCTCACCCCCCTTTCTTCCTCCCCTTTTTCATTTTCTCTCTTCCTCCCTACTTCATAGTCGTCGGTCCCTCTTTCTCCCAAGCATTCAACATCGATTGTCATGGATTGTGGGTACTATGCATTTTTACCTAATGTCGTTGGTTTATTTGTTGTTTGAATGTGTTTTTGCTAGTAAATAATGGAAAAATGTAATGAATTTTGTTATTACCTAGAGATGAATTCGGGTTGCCTATGAATTATTCGATAAAATGTTTCTTAGGGTTGTTGGTGAGACTTTGTTAATACCTTGGAATCTAAAGAAAATGCTTAGAGTAGTTACATAAGACTTGAAATGGAAAATTAACAATTTATATGGAAGGATTTCATATAATAGAATGAAATTGGGCAATTATATGGAAGGTGATATTTATGAAACAAATAATAAGCATGTTTATGTATTAATATGGTAGAAGCTGAATATACTTCAATATTCAATTATGTAGATAATTGCATGAGATTTCTTAGTTATCTAAATGCTTACAATTGCTTCTAAGTTTGCTTTTCGTACTACTTGTTGAATAATGAATTCTTATCACAATTGATTTCGTCCAATAACTTAAGAAGTGTTGATGTATGTGCGCAGAGTGTTTATGTATGTCAAGAGTTGCTATATACTGAAATACTTTTATGACTTCAATAAACATCTCTATATGATTGTATATTTTGTTTGTTATATTATGTTATACATAGATAACGTAGTCATAGATGTGGTTATTTATTATTTTCCGTCGATAATTTATGTCGCTAAAAAATATTTTTCTTGTAGTGATTAGTGATGAAGTATAGTATCAATTTGGAATTTATCAAATCGTTAGCTATGATATTACATCAATCATCACATAATTCTTAAGAGAATTTAAGTAGTAATAGTTTAAAGGTCGTTTAGTTTCACTTTTGTTTTTTAATTATAGTTTTTAGTTGTTGTTTTCTTTTTTGTTTCTTTTTTATTAAAAAATAAAAATTCGGTCTGGTTGAGATTTGTAACGTAAAAACTAAAAACAAAAATCTTTTTAGTTGAGATTTGTAATAAAAACTAAAAATAAATACATGTTTACATTGCATGGTATTGATAAACTATAAATAGGAAAACTAGTAATGTAGAAACGCAGAAATAAAAAAATATTAGAAATGAAGAAACGAAATACAAAAACTTAAAAACTAAAATAAACCAAAAATGCAGAATAACAAACAATTAAAAATGCAAAAACACAGATAAATGATAAATAGGAAAATTAGTAAAAATAGAAATGCTTAAATAAAAATTAGGAAATCCAAAACACACATAAAAACCAGACGTCGATGGAAAATAAGAAACCGAGAAAATTAGAAAAATAACACAATATAATTAGAAAAATATTAAATCAATTTTGAAAACTCACCTAGTTAAAATCCCAAGAGTTCACTTTCTACACATATAAAAAAGGGATGTAAGAGATGAGTGAGGTACGTAAGAGAAAAAAAGAATTAAAAAAAAAAACAGGAGAGAAAAAAGAGATGAGTTTAGGACGTAAAATTAGAGAGAAGAGATAGAGTTTTTATAATAAAAAAATTTATAAAAAGAAAACTTGTGAAAACATGTTGACAAAAATTAGAAAAAAAAAACATCTTTTTTATATTTATGTAAAGTTGTTACTTTTTTATTTTTAAAAACAAAAAGTGCTAACAATATCCGACCAAACTCGTTTTAAGGAATTGTTTCCTTTTTTTATAACCTCATTGATTGAATGAATTTATATGCACCGCAAATTTCCTTGCTAGCAATAACACGCAGAACAACTCTCTTCTCAAAACTTTTAGATAGTCTCTGTTTACGTGCTAAATTGAAAGTCAAATTCGATTAATAAATCGTTAGTAGGAGTTAAACTCCTAAGTCCTAACCACTGTAATGTGTTAAACCCCCGACAAGGCCACAATGAATATCACATGTAAAAGATTATATTTTGTAGTGATTTCGTCTGGGGATTTAAACAGCGGGAATTACGAATAAAGAACCTCTTTCGTGTCAAAAGCACTTTTGTGCTTCTAATACTAAACCAGATGACCTCAGTTTGAACCGAACCTTAAACTAGCGCCTGAGGATCATTAACTCTACAATGTTTAGCTTTGGACATACATCATCCAACTCTAATATTACTGTAACTACATGCTATGTAGCGGAAATAATCTGACCGACAACCTTTAATTTTTTTTCACCAAATTTCCTGGCTTTATCTATGATGACATGAAAGTAGCTAAACCCTAGACGTACACTATACTTGTAGGGAGAGTTGCACTGGACCAGAACTGTTGTCTTTAATGATAAGAGTCTTGGGTTCATGAATTTGGTCGACTTACGTATATGAAAAAATCATCTTCGCAAAATTTATCATTCAGTTGAATGTTGTAAGTGATGACATAATATTCTTCTTCGATTCGGACCAGATTATCCGTACCTATTATTTTATTTTTATTCTGTTTTAAAAAATTTTATTTATTCAATAAATAAGATTCATAAAAATTAAATGACCAAAATCACTTAAAGAACCGGACAAATTGAGTAAAGGAACAAAGAATCTTAGTTATTGCTGCCTATTCTAACACCATTTTCAGTCGGAACAAAATGTCACATACTGACGTAAGATCAAAAATCTAAGGTCAAAAATCTAGTCCAAATCACAAGATTTGATAAGATATGCACGGTAAGAAAGCAGCTAAATTATTTGCAATTTACATTGGGGGCAACAATTATTGCCTTAGATCGTTGACCTATTGATTTGTCATGAAATATGTTACCATATATGAACACGAACTTATTTTTTTAATTTGAGGAAACGGTAGGCGAGTTAAGTGGGTATATTTCATCGATGGTTTAATTAGCGCACCATTTTATAGGCGGATCAAGCGGGCACACCTCATCATCGAGGGCTTAACTAGTTCTTCACTTACAGGTAAAACCCTGACTGTCGCAGGCTCTTACAAAAGGGACTAGCATGAAATCGAACTTAGAACTTAACCAAAATCAAGCTCCGCTCTCAACTATTGAGTCACACCCTTTAAAGACATGAGCACGAATATATACAAATTGGTTCTTGAAGCTGTATTTACCGATTCCTATTTGAATCTTATACATAGCTATGTTTGTTTTGCATGTGTATTTTTTGTTTTTTCAGAAGGATTAAATATTAAAATAATCCCTAAAGTATATAATTAACTATCAAGTCCCCATTGTAATTTGAAGTTTGAATAAAAGAAAAATGAAAACCAAGGTTAAATCCAACATTTAATTTGTCTTCGGGCTGAATTAAGCCTAAGCAACCATTTTTGCCTGATAAAACAAGGATTTGATTGAAGTATAAACTGTAAATATTACATCAAGCTCGAAAGCAACCTAATCATAATGAAAACATTAAATATAGATATTGGTAGACGTGAGACTTTGGCATCCTAATATCCTATTAATCTGACTTCCCCTCAATTATTCATAATTATTATTCTTACGTTGATTACTTGTCGTGGTACATGCCCAAAATAAGCGTCCGTTACAAATATTGGACGGTCTGTGCACTAAATTATTGCACCTTACTTAATACCCTCTTGTGTACAAGTCAAAACTAAATTGCATGCTTATGTAAACTAAATTATTGCACCTTACTTAATACGCAAGTCAATCGTTTCAATCTTTTTTTTTTTTAATACGAGCGAAGAAACAAAACTTGCGCTGTTGACGAGGGTATGACATCCCATGAGCATCGCGATGAATAAGCTCCTGGAGAACCTCAGGTGGCTCCTGTAGGAAGTGTTGGCTTGACCTTAAAATGCGTGCAAAAGTCGCCAATTGGCCAGTACATTGGTTGGCCTTGTGATAGGTATGATGCAGTTGGATCTTCCAATCTTGTTGCAGAAATCCTCAGATACCTGCAACTTAAGAAAAGTCCAAAGTTAGTGGTCCGTGGGAAGCAGAGAGAATGTTAATAATCTCTAACGAATCAACTTCGATGACGACACGTCTGAAGCCCAAACCCTAGGTCACCTGAAGCCCAATCGTTTCAATTCTAACACTATATATGAAAATAAACTTAGTTTAACCCTAACGTAAAGGATTCATATTTAAAATAACAACACGTGGGTTTGTTGTCTTATTAATTGCGGCCATATAGACCTCCGGATGATAGTAAGGAACTATATACTTTTACAGCCTGTTTGGAAAGGGCTTAATTGAATTCAATTGTGTAATTTGAATTCAATTAAGTTGTTTAGAAACATAAAAATGGAATGAATTCAATTCATGCATGTAATTGAAACCATCTTCTTTATAAATTGAATTCACTCCTCCAAGTATAGGAATTCAATTACATTGACGCTTGAAGTAGTGTCTTGCTCTTTTGCTCTTTCATTCTTTGGACTACTTCACTCCTCACTCTCTTGTGCTTTACTTGATTGAATTCCAAAGACTATTAATTAAAATATTATTAATAATTAATTAACAGCAATATAATTAATTAAAATATAATTCATTTATTAATTAAAATATTGTAATTAATATAATTAATTAAAATTAATTACAATATTTTAATTAATTAATATTTTTTAATTGATTAATTACAATATAAGTAATTAAAATATGATTAATTAATTAATTAAAATATAATAATTTTTTATTTCTCAATTTTTTACAAATCAGCTACTGTTAATGATAATAGTAATCATTTCTTCCTCTTAACCAACCATTATAATAATAATAATAATATTCATTCTCATTTTTCACTATATTTATTCTCATTCTAAACAGTGTAATTGAATTCATTTCTATTATTACTGAGTTTGTTCCAAACAGTGTAAATTGAATTTAATTCAATCTCATTAATGTAATTGAATTCAATTCGTTAATGAATTCAATTCAAAGGTTTCCAAACAGCCCGTTAATACTTGTTGACTAGTTTATCTTCAGATCAGCAAAAAAATCAGATGCTCGAGAAACATAATTTGTCATGCTTTTGCACTGTCTATCATGTGGTGCGAACTTTCCCAAAATTATCAGTTTCCTTTCCTTCCGAACCAATTGAGAACAGCTCACCAGTATTAGCTTCTCAATGTAGAATGAAAAATTGAATTTGTGACTGATTTTGGTTCTTTAAGAAGAGAGAATAATTGGAAACACGAATTACTGAATGCATTTAGTAATCTAAAAAAGAAAGATATCAAACACAGTCCACACTTTCTCTTACCGTTGAAACAAATATTCTGGATGTGTTTCCAACCAGAAACATAAAGTATTAGGATGCATTTTTCCTAGTAAACAGCAACCAAGGAAGAAGAAGAGATCATACATCTCCTAAGCACATTTGCAAGTAATCTACATGAATTACCAATAAAGAAGAAAGAGATGAATTAGGATCAATCATCTGGTTACCTTAGAGAACAAATACTCTGCAATTTCATTTCCAACTAGAGCACATCTTGTTAGTAGACCATTGTACTGCTGAAAAAATTCTAACCGATCCAGTACTTTCACGTCATCAAAGGATACTACTTTTTAACACCTCTTCGTGCACAAGTTTCTTAAAAAATTTGCAACTGTAAAAGCAAAGGAGCTTAATTGACTAGAAAAAAACATAGATTGGAATAATTGGAAACCCAATTACAATATAGTGTAATTGACTGGAAAAAGTAAGCATATTGAGTTATTGAGATAAGGTTCCATTTCTTAAAAGACCTAGTCAAGAAGAACAAGATCGAATTAAAATGTTGTAAATTTGAAAACTAAGTTATGAAGATATTCTAAACAAGTCATTATGAAATAATACTTTTGTTAAGTTGAATTGTATATTTTGTATAACTAAGTTGCAAAATGAGGGTTAAGGAGGATGTTGATGTTAATCTCGACTCTTCGCTAACATTTTTTTTATATTGAAATAGTCAATAGTTGTTGAGATAATGTTTATCCTAATAATTATTATGATTAATAATATTTATCTATTTTTATATGAAGGAGAAAACCAAGGTATGGGTTCCTAAACGAATCCACAAGGAAGGAGAGAGCAAAAAAGTAGAAATTGAACCCTAAAGATTTCAAAAAGTACCCATCAAGTTGATGAACTTTAGGAAAATAATGTGTTTACTCGACAACAAGTTTCTAAACAAGATGAGGTGGTGCAAGCAATGGCTAGTCCATGGGATAAGCAACAGATTCCAAGACAAGGGGAAGAAATTCATGCAAACATTCAGTGTATAGGGCCACCAAGAAACTCAGAACTAGCTGAAGAAGCTACTATAGACACTCATCCTCAGCTACACTCTCCATTAGTTTCTACAGCTGTAAACTTGCAACATGCAAGTGAGGAAGGTGAGATTGATGTGAATTCTCAGTAGTCTATGGAGATGATAATCACTGAAGCAAAACAGGTGAACAATGGGGAAATAAATCTAGAAAATTGCGATCCTAGTAGTGTGCAATGGTGGTGATGGAGATGGAAATAAGAAAGAGTAATGGAAAAAAGGTGGATCTATTAAACTTAGATCCAAGATGAAAACCAATATTAAGCATTCCAAATTATTTGCACCGTATGGAATGTGAGGGGATTGAATTGCTCCAATAAACTGTTAGCTTTAAAGGATTACTTAGTTTCCAAACAATCGGTTTTTGTTGGTTTTGTGGAAACCAAAATAAAAGCGAATGTATTCCGAAAAGAGTTACATTTCTCCCTTCCGAATGGCAGGCTCTTTGTTGGATCCCGTTTCCGAAACCCAACTACTTAAACAGATTTCCTCATACGCACGGTAGACCTTCAAAAACCGGTATAAATTTTTTTTTTCATCTTATTCATCTTAAAACCATCCTCATACTAAAAACTTAGCTCGGTTCAAATTTCGGATAAATCGGAGGTCA
>JANZXV010000212.1:12801178-12820229 GCA_027576455.1 Erythroxylum roigii | reverse complement strand
TTGAAATGACATCATTGGATGATTGTGTTTAATTTGATAGATCTAACGTGTATGAATGTTTGGCTTCCGCGGTTTCTCTCTTTGTTTGTCTCGACGAATAACCCTGAGTTCAGCCTTGGGGGTCGGGACTAGGACCCAACGGTTCTCAATTGTGTTTCCGTTCTGGATAGTGGGGTTTCCAATATCGGGGTCCCGCACTGTGCGACTGGGCTCCGGGATCGGGTCCCAACACCTAGCCTTCGGATTAGAAGGTTACCTAAAGGGTGATCAAGCTTATAAGCAATTCCTAATTCATGACATTTATCCTAAATCCCAAACCATCCTAGACCTACAAGCACCAATTCAAGACAAGTTTAACTCCATTCTCACAATTTCCATCCCTTCATCCTTAAAATATTTCCAAACCCCTAAGTAGTCTAGCTACGCGTGTTCATATTAAGCACAATAGACATTAAACAAACAAAACTCATACTTAATTAAATAAAACAAAGGTTAGAAATGATAAATGAAGTGATAAAAACTGAAATTCAACACTATCTTAATAGAAATCAAAACTCTTTATGCTAGCAAATAACTAATCATAACCCAAATTACAAAATCTAAACTGATTGCATCAAAATAAAAAAAAATCCAGCACACATAACTTGCACAAAATTCCAAATTAGTTGATCATGAATCAAAGAACATGCATAAATCCTAACTATTAAGCACAAATTAATCCAAAGCATCACAAATAAGAAAAAACCCATAGCGTAAATTGTTAAACATTTAAATACCCAAATAAATTCAGATCTTAAAAAATCACATAAATAACTCAACCAACCAAGATTAAAGCTAGAAAATTGAAGGAATAAACATCCATTGATCTAACATAAAGGTTCCTTACAAAATTCATGAATTTCAACTATAAAATCCAATAAACATTCATACTAAATATCCTAGAACATGTAAAAACGTGATTAACACTAATCAAGTTGTGAAACCGTAAGAAAATAGCTATTTATGGAAAGTGACGAATGAACAACCGACTATAGCTAAAAACTAATGAAAAAGCTAACATAAAATGAAGTGAAGGAAACGTTGTAGCTGTCTCTACAGTGGAGAGCCTCTCCTGGAAAGCTAGCTCCAAGACGCCACCTTGCCAAAAAGTGTTGACGCCATAATTGCCATTTTTCTACTCTTCTCCTCGCTACTGCTACTGCTACTGCTCTCTCTTCCTCCCTCTTCTTTTCTCCGCCCTACAACTGTCCTATTTATCCCCTTTATTTATTGGTCCATCTTTACTATTTTTGCTACTCCTTATTGTGCGTTTTAGTTAAAAATGGATTTGCACTGCATTTTGAACGTCTTCGTTTCACCCTCTCCCTTATCCTCTTGCACTACATTTTGGTTCATGCGTCTAGCTGTTGTTTTGTCGTTTCTGTTCAACATGTGCAAGTGCATGAAACACACACACATTGCTTACATGTTAACCCAACTTTGTTGTCTTCTTTTGCTGGCGTTGTGTTCTCATTGTATTGTTGTTTTCTACTCCTTGACTCCCAGCTAGTGCGTTAAGGTTGTGTTTTCCTTTTTGCATGAATGACTATATTTGCGTTAAACGCTAACCATTGTATGTGTTTGTTGGCTTTATCTTAACTCTCCCCAAGCTACTGCGCCTCCTGTTCTCATTTTTATTTAATTCTTGGCCCATATTACTGTTCACTTACCGTGCTACTGTGCTTGATGTGATGAATTAATATTTGGTCAATTCACTATTCACATTTTATTCACACCTCTTGTCTCTAGGTTGTTGTTTTCTACTGCTTCTAGACGTTGTTGTGCTTTTTTATTTCTTTCCCACAACATCGTTTCATCTTTCCTAGCAGTTGCATTTTGCTCCTCGTTTGGTGGCTGTGCTCTGTCATTCCTTGCTCCTTCCCACTTTCCAGCCTTATACATTTAATTCACATGAAGAACCATGCACAACTCACAACTTCGTTTTGTCATTCCTATTAAGCTCTGGATCCATGGAAACAATGGTAGGACAACCAAGAATGTGGAAACTCCAATATCAAACAAGTGAATGAAACTAAAAGGCACTAAGAATAGAAAAGGTAGAGGGAAGCACAATTTAGCAATCTTTGGGAAGATAGTAATAGAAGGCAAGTAAATAGTTAACTCCCTCTTTGGTTTTTCATGAAGTTTGGTCCTTGCTTTAAGAACTCAAATGGTGTCTCTAAAATGAACACAAATTAAGTATTTAAACACAATAATAGGATTGAAAAGACATTGAAATGCATAAGAAAATATAAGATAATTCAATCCTATCACTAAGAGCTTATAGATATCAAATTGGTATAATCAAAACATAAGCAAGACCCATATTAGATATAAGGCCAAGATAATAGCAATAAAAAACACAAGAAAACTTGAAAGGTTATTAATGAATTAAGTTATTTTCTACTCCTTCCAAGTTCTTTAAATTCTAGTTGAACTACATTTGTATGTTAGCTCCTATATAAACCTTATTAGTTAAGATAATTTCTTTGATCCAATATATCATTCTAGTTGTAATTTCATATTGTCCAAGTTAATTCTCTTATGACACTTATTGTTTCTTTCACTTCCAAAGAGCATAAATACAATATGTGAAGGTTGCTATGAGAAAGCAAGCATCCAACCCCATTCTTTTGATTCTATAACTGGGTCATTGAACAATGAAATGCTAGTCTACTGTAGTAGAGATGTGGAAGTTGTTGAATTTTGGACCATAAAACTTGAGAGTAGGCAAATTAGAAAAGAGGTGAGCATTTGTTTTAGGAATTTATTGACAAAGCAAACATAAAAGATCTAGAATGTCATAACATCAATCCCTTATTTTCAATCTCTATCTAAGAACTGATCAGCTTGAGAAAGAAGCATTAAGGATCAAGGTTTTAGCCCACACTAGATCATATATAGAAGTAGTTTAACTACAATAAGAGCTAACCATATGAAACTATAGCTCTAGTTCTTTGCACAAATAATATCCTTAACCTTAACAAAGAGTGGAATCCTAAGCTTGAAAGCATTCAACTCTTTCCTAAGTTGTAGAGGACCTACATTACACGTATTATCGAATAGAACCAAGTTTGCACAATGTTACCTATCATACTTTTGAATGAAGTGCTCAGTTAATACTTTAATCTTGACATTTGGATCAAGCTTTAAGAGTGGTCTTTGCTAATAAATGTCACTTCAATTAAAATAGAATTTAAGTATGTGAGGCATTAGGATTCTAATCAAATATCAATTAAGCTACCTAATAGAGATTGGATTCAACTTTACCAAGAGTAGTTAGAGTTTAATTTATATAATCACTTTTATTAAACAAAATTAGTGATTTATTCGTATACTTAACACCCTTCAATTAACTAATTTAAGTGATAATGTGTTTATCAGTAGTATTTATTTTTATAGGCTTGTTGAGTTAAGATCTTTCCCCAAGCCTACCATTTTAGTCTACATCATTAGGTACTATTTGTAAGAACTTAGATGAAATCTTATAATATTTCTACTTAGGAAAACCTTAAAAAATAGTTATCACCACCTTAAGAAAGAAGAATGGAAAATAATCAAAGCAACCTTTCTATTAATGTCATTAGAACAACGAACAACCCTGAAGCCTCTCACATTTATGAGCATCCAAAAGAATAAGTAATAGAAAATTTAATATTACGAGAAAAAAGTAAGATAACTACTAAGGTATCTACTGCCGAGACTTACATCTCATAACCACCATCATAGGAACCTTTTATGCCTGCAACTTTACTTCCTAGGAACACATCCCACCAACACCATTATAGGGAGGACATCCATACCCATTAACCCTACACCTCATAAACGCATCCTATAACCACCATCAAGGAGAGCATGATACACACTCTATATCCCTACTCTCCTACCAATCAAACATGAAGCATGGGGATAAAGCTTATATCCAACGATCCCTTAGTACATAACATCTTACCAGAGCCACTATTAATTGGATTCAAGATGTCAACCTTGGATACTTATGATGATATATATGATAATGTTGACCATATAAGCCATTATAGGAAACTTATAAAATTTCTTGACATAAATGCACAATAAAATATAAAAACCTTATTTTCCACCTTGATTGGAGTAGTAAGATTATAATTTTTTACTTTTCTCCTTATCTTAATATCTACTTCCTAAAAACTAGTTATAAGATTTGCATTATGCTTCATAAAAAACAAATGTAGGTTTTAGAATTTGATATACTTAATATTAATAATCCAAACGGTAAGGTCTAAGATATTATCCCCAATGATTTAGTTTTGAAGATATCTAAACCCCCATTCTCGATATAGAGATGGCAACAACAATTTTCTGAATGGACTCAAGTCCTGCTAACCCTTGTGGAACTAAATGGAAAAAAAATCAAAATTAAAGCTTTAAAGAGCTATAGATTAAGGTGTAAAAATATATAGATGTGGAACATGCTTAACGTATCATAAGAAGCTGATTGAAAATATTTTACTTATAAAGATTTATAAGTTTTAACTGTAAGTGCATGGTGTAAGTGTAGCTAGCATAAGCAAGTACAGGTTGATCCCACGAGAATTGTAAGTATTAATATTAACCCCTTTTCTATTATCTAACCGTCAAATTAAATTGTGAATTCACTTGAAAATTAAAGAAAACAAACAAAACTAAAGTGAACACAATAATGAACTAAGATAAAGAAAATAATATGAAAAGTCAATATCAAATAAGTAGTACTTAGGTGATGAATCCCTTTAAAATATCTTTAAAGTTACCATTTATCATGCAATTAAACTATTGATTATTGGACCATGAAAATATCTTCAACAATTAACCCTTTCTCAAGACTATTAGCAACTAACCCTCGATTGATTCGTGAATTTCACTATTATGTTTGACCTTAATCCAAAGGATTTAAGTCGACCTAACTCTAAGTTTGCATGCAACTCCTTCAAATTATGATAGATCTATTCACACAAAAATTTAAGATTTAAAATTGTTTGATCTTTTCCTTAGTCATTAAACTTGTAATTCCTTATAAAAGATAATAAGAATAGTTTGATATAAGCATTGGTGCAAGTTAATCTCCATCAGTTATGCAACCTTTTCTATCTTAAGATTAAGTGAATAAATATTGCTAAAAGGGCTAAAAAACCAACCAATAGAACTGTGGAGACAAAATTGCATTCAAACTTACATTTTTCTATTGCATTTATACTTTATAGAAAGAGAAAAACATTAAAGCCTTTTAAGATTTAAATTAGAAAACTCAAAAATTATATTCAAGATTCATCCCCTACCTGGTTGATTACACAACTCCCTTATCTAAATTGTTGAGGAAGAATCCAGCACTATGGAGCAAAGAATAAACAAAAGTTATCCACCCCTTAAAACAAGCATATTAGAATCCACTTCCTTTAAAGATTTTTGCAAAGGTCAATACATTCTTTAGACATATGCTAGTGACCATTATTGGCGCGCTATATAGATTAAAGGGATTAATGGGCAAAGACATTATTGTGGCCATGTTAGTGGTCAGTTTAAGGAGTCAGACAAACACTACCACACCATCTATAAAGAAATCTTGGTAGTAAAAAGGGGCATTGAAAAATTCAATTTCCACCTCTACCTTTATCATTTTCTAATTGAGATGGACAACAAATCTTTTCTAAAGATCCTTTGGCCTATCAAAAAAATATAGCCTGATAGCCAATCACTTCGTTGGCAAGATTGGTTTTCACACTATAAATTCACTATCTGTCATATCAATTGTCACCACAACATCTTTGCAGATTTCCTCTCTCGACTAAGGAAACCAATCCAATTACTCTCTCTCTTATACTTAAAAATCCAATTCCTCTCATCCTTTCTATCGTGAAATTTCCTCAGTATGCTAGGATTAAAAAATCCTTCCCTTTAATCACTAAAACTCCTCTAACCAAACTAAATGACATTGCTATTCTTCTTCGAAAAAGCATGTTTTACTACCTCCATCTTGTTCTCACAACTCTGCACATCCCATCACTTTGATACAGTTGCAACTTATCGGATCCTCTATCATCTTTATGATTCCTTTTTTGAGCTAACAATGCGGCACTTATGGGCTTTATCTACCCAGTATGTATGCCTAATTTCCCTCTCTCCTTTGCATATGTACAAACATATTGCTAATCCAGCCAATGCTAGCTCTCTCTTATGGACATTCCTTGAATAGTTTCAACCTCTACCTAAATGACCGATTCAGCTTGCATGAATCCTTAACAAATATCAACTATAGGATATTCCTTTGTCTGATTAAAAATCTTAGTTTATCTTCATCATTCACCACCCATATAGCTTGACTGTAACTGGATAGATTTGTGCTATTAATCACTTCCAACTTTGGCACACTTCCAGTGATAGGTAAAAATATCAGAAGACTTGCTAAGTGATCTATATCATTTCTTAGATCACCTAAATCATCATCCAAAACCACCGAGCCAACTACGTGTACATTTCTAGGTCCATAAGCAGGAGACTTTGCTCTTTAGGAGCCCATTTCTTTAATTTCTGGATATCGGTCCTCTATTGACCAATTTGCTTACATTGGTATTAACATTATGGCGGGAGACCTACGATGTCCACCTAGCTTTGAACCCAAGCAACATTTTGAAAATGAACAAAGCTCCATAGCTCACTAGCCTAAACTATCTAAGCCCAAACTCCCTGAACATTTCCAAGATGCCCAAGATCTGTGGCCTCCAATTTGGACTAAAATCGAAACAACACATTTCCATAAAGAGCTAGAAAAAATAGGAGAGGAGATGTATGATTCTGACGACAGTAGTGGACCTCGATCTCTTTCTGCACCTCTCTATTGATATATTCCTTTTTATCTTTAAGAATATTATTGGGATCCGGCATTTTCAATAATTCTTACTTTTATTATGAACTTTTGTCTTCTAGTTTGAATTATTGTACTTTGTAAGAATCTTTTGTAAAAGTTGTTTGTCCTCATTTCCCTTGCTTAGTCTATAAAAGCAAGGTTTCTCTTTAGTCATAGATCATCGAAAAAATCAATAAAAATGATGTGCTTCATATTATATGGCTTCTTTCTAAGTTCTCCCTCTTCTGAAAGCTTGATTCTTGAACAACGTAACTATAGTCATAAAGAAAGACAAGTATGCTCTACACTTGTCTCTTCATGAAAATCCTGTATATCAGAAAGTCTTGGATTATAGATTATGTTTGAAGTTTAAAGCTAAACAGGAAAATATCGAGTAGTTTAGATTTCGAAAAAGCAAGCCTTGAGAATTGATATCCAAACAGAAAACAAGGACTTGTGTCTCGGCTAGCATATCTGAAATCTAAGCTATAGTTATTCTTTGTTTATCTTTGATCTCTTATGAAAATATGTTATATAAATCACCAAACTGGTATATAGGCTGGAAACTCATAATATAACTTCGTTGAGGCTTATCGGTGAAATATTTCATAAGCTTAGGAGTCATAACGAAAAGACTCTTTCTCCGTTGATATGGTCCAACAACACCACGTACTTTTGGTTTCTGCTATCCCCATATGTCCTCTGACTAGGGGTTGTCCGGATGGTATCTTTCTTTAGTATTATATAAGATATGAAAGTGCATATTCACTCGACCGTTGTCTAGAGGTCATAGCCCATAGATTAAAGTAGATGTGCCGTCCAGAGAATCCCTTTTTTAATTAATGGTCAGAAAAAAAAATTTATTGTGTTTGGTTTAATATAATTAATTAAATTAATATTTTTAAAATTTTCAAAAATTTTAAATATATAAGTCAAAACAATATCATCTTAAGTAAATGAATTAAAATGAAATCATTTTAAATCAGAGAGATTTGGTCTATTAAATCTTTTGAGTTAATCCCTTAATCTAAACTCAATTTAAAGGTTACTCAACTGAAATCAACTATATTACTTTCAAATTGAACTCAATCAAATTAAAATATTTTTCCCAACATTACTTACAAGGACCTTTGTCATACTATATTACTTCACCCAATGGTAATATTAGTCACGAATCGACACAAGGGGAAATAAATTAATACGATTGTTCATTCGGTCAATCAAAATTTGATTATTCTAAGGAATTTGTTAATGCAACAATTAAACCATTGACTGGTGATTTGAGCCATCGGGTCATGAACATGGAATATCTATAAAATAGGAAGAAAGAGGAGTCCAACTAATCAAGGCGGGTCCTTCTGATCACTCTTAGTGGTCTCGCACAATAGTCTTAAGTCGAGAAATTCGGCAGGAACTAAATCATTAACTACACAACTACTAGGAAAGTCGATTGTTATATGTCTGAATCAATCAGTTAAACTGATAGCAATGGGCGGGCACATTTATTATTTCAATCCGCAATTCGTGAGGTTAGTATTGAAACTCAAACTTTAGCCACCAAATGTTGAAATCTAAAGAGATATACACTTGGAACATTTTCTAAATATCTCACTTGCGTATGTTTTTTTTAAGAATCCAGTCGGTAGAGAAATGAGACGAACGAATGTAGGTGTAGCTACCTTCAGAAAGTTTACCGACTTGTGCCTGAACCACGTCATTGGTTCGATTCTTTTGACCGTGTCTATTTAGGACCGGACCCATTGTGTACTGCTATTGAATTTACCGTAAACGCAAGAATTTATAGTAATCGATTTCTTGAATGTTAGAATTCAAGTTTTCAAATCATTCGAATGGGGCAATAAATCAAGTAAAAGATGTATCTGATGGCGATCAGTCATGCTCCAATAGTTGATATTTACTTGTGAAGAATATAAGCAAAAGTCGAGGTTTTAACGTCATGTTGAGTTGATTCTTAGAAAGGAAATATTTTCTTTCTTGTCATTTGATCGTAGACATGTATATGCCAAAGTTGTGGATAGTGGACAGGAGCGGATATATCAATGGGTTAAGCTGGGTCTGAGTTGCTTCTGGTCCAGTCAGGCTTGACTCTAAGTTAGGTAGCTCGTCGAGTTACGAGCAAGTCGGTGTATTCCAAGTCATCATATATATATATATTTTTCATAAAAGGAAAGAAAGTTAAACAGATTACTTATGAGTTAGGGACATAAATCTCTGATAAATCCTTTAAAAGGACTAAGTGATACTTAATGGGTGTAGTGTCTAGCCTCTAGGTAAATGATGCCGATGTCAAAATGAACTATATAGTTACCAAGCCAGTCGATATTTCTGTTACTTTTTTGATATATATGTCGATGAACAACAGTTCAGCTTCTAGTAAACAGTTCGTTAATGCCCGTGAACGGTTAGCAGAGGAAGAAAAGATATTTAGCACTGCGATAGAATCTACTTCAAGCTTCAACCGCTTTTTTCAAAAAATCTGCCTCTAGAAAGACGCCAAAAAGCCGTATAGTGCAGGAACGCTCACATTTTTTAGCTTCCTCTTTCACTTGAATTTCTAAATCCGGCGCGCTCCCGGCTACGCGTGGACCCTTTGCCTGCTTAGAAGTGGATTGATCCGACGATAGCCCAGATTCTACACAAGCGTAAGTTCGATAAAAATATCCCAAAATTCTGCAAACACTCCAGAGTTCTGCAAACACTGCTAAGTACTAGCCAAGATTTTAAAAGAAGCCGTCAAGTCAATTGCTTGCACTGTCTCTTAATAGTCCACCCGTTGTGACTTTGGACGAGAAACGTTTGCATATTTCATCTGTATTTTAATTTATCCCATCCCACGAGAGAATTGCTCTATCTGAAGAGTTTTTCTTGCCGAGGGCGGTGTCCGACTCAGATCAGTTTTATCTTACGACGGACTGATAGATCAAATCTTCATAATCTGATCGACTTGTAACCGGGAGCTGATCCTTTATCCCCAATTACCCAGGTCCTCCTGTACTCTATGTATCCAAGCCATTCATTAATTGGGCCGTCAATAAATAGCTTGGATGCATAGAACACAAGGCTTGGGTAATTAAGGACAGAGGATCTCATGGGCTTATAAACTACCTATAATCTGGTCGATTCAAGATAAACCTTATTTTTTGGGGACCTATTTCTCTGTAACTAAATACTCTGTGCCCCTGTGACAGGGGGCACAGGGGGCACAGAGTATTTGGATACAAAGGATCTCAAGGGTGTTTTTTGACATCCCTAGATAGGAGAGTGGGGCTGGAGGATAATGATCATGACGATACTTGCTAACGACCACCTCGAAGGAAGAGAAACGTCCATTCTTGTTTGGCAAATCTAAGATAACAACAAAAATGGATAGGGATTCCGTTGCGAGCACGCAGATACCAGCATATAGTTGCCCTGCCCTTAAAAGTTGAACTTAAGTGATGGAATAAGATTTGAGATTCTTACAATATGTTAATGAAATGAATAAATTCAGGTCTAGATAATCATATTTTTTGTTAAAACAAATAGAGAAAATGTCTTCAATATCCCAAAGGAGTCGTTACTCTTGTTGAGATTGTCCTTGTAATGAGAGTCGGAGTTAGTTTCAAACCGAACACAATACAATCGTACAAAAAAGAAGAACGACAATTTCGCAAGCTATTTCTGGAACGGAATGAGAAAAAGGTCCTTTCAGTGCATCAACATTCATAGCAGTCCGCCTTCTCCAGTGCGCGTGGAATAAATAACGACACACCTACTGGCTACCGCATCAGATCAGATCGCAGGATTTAGACCAGATCTGTACAATTCCTTTAGGATAAGATTGATTGATTTTTCTTTTTGCATTTCGCATTTACTCAGCAAAACCACAAAGGATCAAGGAACTAAGCTAATAATCACAAATCTAAATAGATACACAAGTAATTTAATTTGACCATTTTCTATGGTATGATTTTTTTAATTTAATTTGACCATTTTCTATGGTATGATTTTTTTTTTAACACCCTATTTACAAAAGGGGTCAGCAGGGAATCGAACCTGAGACCTAACCGAAATCAAGCCTCGCTCTCAACCATCGAGCCACACCCCTTGAAGGTATGGTATGATTAGTAACTAGTTAAAGAGGCTATTCGGATTAATTAAATGCCTGAACATAAACCATATAAAAGTGGCTCTATAGTAGGTTGCAATCAAAGGAAACAAAGGTTATGCTGCAAATTTCAGTAGGTTTTCTTTCTTCAGCCCCTTTTTATGTTTGTTTCGTCTGTCTACTATCTATTACAGGCTTATCTACTCTTTTCAGATTTATGTCGATGAAAGCGTTGGACCAGGAGATAAATAGGCTCAACCAGGATTGAGCCCGTTCTAATAGGTAACAAGAAAACTAAACCCAAAATGTGGAAGCGAACTTCAAGCGCTGCAACTTGGGCTCACTACTTTTAGGAGATTTTCGCAGAGTAGAGAGTTACCGTCATAATTATTTCTTCGTTTTCTGATCTTTCTATATCCAACAAAGTAAAAAAGAATAAAAATAAAAAGTAAAAATTGGATAAGAACAAAATCACCGATTCTAATATTTGGTATTAAATATTAAATATGATAATAAAAAATTGCTCATACTTAGTTATTATATGATTTATTCTGTAAACAATTATCTAAAATATTTTATATTCATAAATAATTAATAAAATTTTTTAGTGATTTATAAAATTATTTTTTAGATAATTATGGATTATTTTTTTATAAGAATAAAAATATTAATAAAAACTAATTAATTATTAAAAATTAATATAAAATATTTTTAATTTTAATGATAATATTATAATAAGAATCAGTACCTTAATATTATTTGAACAATATTTTGATAATAATTTAATAATATTTTAATAATATCTCTTATCTCTTATCTTTTATTCCTAATATTTTAATTCCATCTTACACTCAAGATTGTTTAGAATTTAATTAATTTGTCTTTCACTATGTTATCACTACAAGTTGGGGAATTGTTGTATCCTTTCTAACTGTAGAGGAGTGAGTCACTCAAAATTAAAACTGAAGTTGAATAACTTTTTCTCACAATCACATTTACTCGACTATGGTAGGGTAATTGTTTACGATCCATCCGAGACAAAACGTGACTAGGACTAAGATCCATATGATCGAAAAGGAAGAGCAATAGTTTTTTTAATCCCCATAAAGCCCTTCTGTCCCCACTGCCCACTTGGACTTATTTCGAACCAAGAACAACTAATTAATTAACGATGTTCAATATCGTTAGTGCAAACACAAGCTAACTCTATGAAAAGAGTGCGGAGGCTCAACTAAACTTTCCTCCAGGAAAATGTGTCTTGTCCTCTGACAAGTTTTTTCTGTCTTGTCTTTTGACAAGCTTTTTCATGCTTTTTCTCTCTCTCTTTTTTCTCTTCTGTTTTCCGTTGCTTCTATGGAGTCTACAGAGGTAACTTTTCTTAACGAAAAATGTCATCAATGACCATTGAAGAACCAGAGGAAGAAGGGGTGGTTATTGAAGCAGGGGATATTGAAGATGTGCTTGACATTCGCTGGAGTTTAGTAGGAAGCTTTTAAGCGAAGAAACCAATTCATGTGTAGTCGATGAAGGATATATTGGCATCACTGTGGTGACCTATTATGGGTGTTTATGTTAAGGATATTGATCCTAACATATTTATCTTTTAGTTTTTTCATGAACGAGATATGCAAAGGGTATTTGATGATGGTCCATGGACGTTTGACAATCAACTATTACTGATTAAAAAGTTTTGTTCGACTGATCAACCGGAAACTATCGTTTTGCATAAGGCTGATTTTTCGGCTCAAGTTCACAAACTTCTAGTTGGCTTTATGTCTGAAAAAGTTGCCCAGACAATCGGAAGTTTCATTGGTGATTTTGTTAAGTCTGATTCGAACAATTTTACCGGCATTTGGCGTAATTATATGAGAATTCGAGTTGCGGTGGATGTTAACAAGGTCATCAAGCATGAGATGAAGATTAAGCAACAAGGTGGTAAGTGGGTCACTCTGACTTTTAACTATAAGAGATTAGCTACTGTTTGCTTCGTTTGTGGCATGTTAGGCCATACTGAAAATTTTCTGCAAGGTTGTTTACGAGTCAATTGAAAGAGATGTCCCAAGGAAGTTTGATGAATCCATCCTTGCTAATATGAGACAATCACGACCGACGATGGGTAGTCAGTGGCTTTATGAAATGCCACCGCGAATTCGAACTCCAGGGAGTATGAGGGAGACGATGACGAAGGCGATGACAGTTGACAAAGCTAATTTTGGAAGGATCGACAATTATGGAAGCCATATGGCAAGTAGCGCTAACAATTCTGTGTTGAATGCCAAGATTGTAATTGGTAGTGGGAAAAGAAAGGAGATCGTGTAGGGTTCTAGTGATAAGGAGAAGACTGCGGCACTTATCAGGGCTGATGAAGGTGTGGTTTTGTTGGACTTCAAATGAAGACGTATGGTAGATATTCAGGGAATGGAGGAGGCTGCGTTTAGGCCTAAGAATAGCCACATGATTCCTTTTATTTTGGATTCAAAAAACGCATTATTGGCGGGACTTGTTGGGTTGTGTAAGCTAGAATTGTCGTGGGATGGGTAACCCACGAGCAATTCGTATTCTTATGGATATGGTTTCCGCTAAAAAACTCAAAGTGCTTTTCCTTATAAAAACTCTATGTATTAGGGAAAAATTGGATTGTGTAAAAAACTTGCTGGGATTCGAAGGTTTATTTTGTGTCGCGCCTATAAGATAAAGTGGGAGACTAGCTTTGTTATGGAAGAGTAAAGATGATGCTCGTCTGCTAGGGTATTCTCGTAGACAAATTGATGTCGAAATCTATATCAAAGGGATGGAGGGTTGGCGTCTTACAGGCTTTTATGGAGAACCAAATCGTAACAGAAGGGAGGAGGGCTGGAATTTGCTTCGGAATCTTGCCACTAAATCGACTTTGCCTTGGGTTTCTATTGGGGATTTCAATGATATTCTCTATTAATCAGAAAAGCGTGGAGGTAACCCTCAGCTAGATCGTCTCCTTCTGGGTTTTCAGGCTGCTGTTGCGGACAACAATTTGGTTGATTTGGGAATGCATGGCTACGGTTTTACTTGGTCTCGTGGCAACGATGTTGAGGGTTCGATTAAGGAACGATTAGATCATGCTTTGGCCTATTCAAGATGGATTCGGAAGTTCCCCTATTATAAGGTGAGCAACTTGGATGTAACTTTGTCTCATCATTCTCCCATTTTTCTGAATCCTATGGCTGTTTCATTTTAAGTGGGCATTAAAAGATTCAAGTTTGAAAATGCTTAGTTAAGGGACTCCCAATTTCTCTCTGTGGTCGAAGAGGTCTGACGTCAAAATAAGGGACTTCCATTGAGGGACAAGTTGAAAGTTTGCAGTGACTCTCTAGTAAGTTGGGGGAAGGAGATAACAGGGCAATTCAAGGAAAAGCTCACTAATTTAAAGGCTGATATGAAACGGGCTTGTAAGGGAGAGGGTGGACTGTCTGAGGCTGATTTTCTTCGGTTTCAAGAACTATATCACAAAGCACTTTGACAGCAGGAAATCTTCTGGCGACAAAGGTCTAAAATGTTGTGGCTTTAAGATGGGGATTCAAATTCAAAACAATTTCATGCAGTTGCTTCTAAGCGGCAGAGGACAAATCATATCACTCAATTAAAAGATTCCACAGGAGTGACTAGGGATGGGAATTCTGGTTTGGCTGATATTGTTATGGATTACTTTAAGGATCTTTTTACAGCAACTCAGGCAAGTACAGGTAATGTTGCTGCTACTCTTGTGCCAACAGTTTCTAAAACTCATAATGATATTTTGTTAAAACCTTATACGGTAGAGGAGGTAAAGAGTGCAATTTTTAGTCTTCATCCTGATAAAGCTCCTGGCATAGATGGGTTAAACGCGACATTCTACCAAAACTGTTGGAAACTTGTAGGGGAGGACGTAATTCGGGACTGCCTTCATTTTCTTCATAGTTGTTATCTGCCTGAAGATTTGAATAAGACAACCATTGTTTTAATTCCAAAAAAGAGTTCGCCTGAGACTTTGGCAGATTTGATGCCAATTGCTTTATGCAACACTTTGTATAAAGTAATAACGAAGATGATTGCCAGTAGATTGAAGCAAATCCTCCCTAGTTTGATCTCGAAAAACCAAAGTGCTTTTGTTCCAAATAGACTTATATCTGATAATTTCCTTGTATAACCATTTTCTTAAAAGGAAGACTCAGGGGGTTGAAGGTAAAGTTACTCTTAAGCTTGAAAAGAGCGAGGCGTATGATAGGATTGAGTGGTATTATTTAGAGGAAGTGCTAAATCCGTTTGGGTTTCCATATGCAATGGGTTAGATTAGTCAAATTATGTGTTTGTTCTGCTCACTATTATGTGACTCATAAAGATAAATTACTAGGGCCTACTTATCCTGAGCGAGGACTGAGAAAGGGGCGATTCTCTCTCGCTTTATTTGTTTATATTATGTGCAAAGGGGCTGTCATCTATAATCCGATCATATGAGAGTTGTGGAGCTATTCATGGATGTAAGGTTACTGCAGGTGCTCCTTTTGTCTCACATCTTTTCTTTGCTGACAATAGTTATATTTTCTTCTCTGTTAATCTTCGGGAGGCTGAAGCTATCAAGGATATTTTACATTCTTATGAACTGGATTCGGGTCAGCTCATGAATTTCAACAAGTCTTCTATTAGATTTAGTTCTAACACTCCAAACCATCAGAGGAATGTAATTTCTTCTTGTCTTTATGTTGAATTAGGATCTATGGAAGCTACTTATTTGGGTTTACCTTCTTTTATTGGGAGGGATAAGAAGGAAATTTTCTCCTTTATTGAGAAGAAGTTGTGGAAGCGGGTGCACGGTTGGAATAGGACATTTCTTTCTCGGGCTGGCAAAGAAGTCCTTTTGAAATATGTTGCTCAGTCTCTTCCTAACTATGCTATGACTGTGTTTAGATTGCCGATGGGTGTGTGTAAGAAGGTTGAGATGGTGCTTAATTCATTTTGGTGGGGTACGAATGTTAGACAAAAGCAAGGCATTCCTTGGATGGCGTGAGATAAAATGTGTTGGCCGAAACATCTAGGGGGCATGGGCTTTCTGACTTTTCATGATTTTAATATGGCCTTGCTTGGGAAACAACGTTGGAGATTGATGTCTAACAATTTCTCATTGGTTTCCAAAGTGCTTAAGGCTCGTTACTATCCTCGAAGCACTATATGGGATGCTAAAAGAGGTACTAATCCTAGCTATACTTGGATATTGCTTTCGTTAAACAAGGATGTAGGAAACGTGTTGGAAATGGCAATACCATTAGAGTTTGTTCTGACCCTTGGTTGCCAGATGAGGGGCATCCCTAAGTCACTTCGACCGTTGATGATTCTTGGCTAAATCTTCGAGTTTCGGATTTGATCCAACATGACCTTAAACAATGGAATTTGTCATTAATTTCAGCTTTATTTAATGAGCGAGATAGATATTTAATTCTCCAGATTCTTTTGAGTTTTCAACGAAGTATTGATGTTTAGGTTTGGGTCTTTGATAGGAAAGGGATATATTCGGTTAAAAGTGCTTACTGTTTCATTCATGTTGTTACTCGAGGTTTGAATCAGGTGCTTCCCTCTCCTCTTTGGAAGAAGTTTTGGTCTTTGAACATTCTTGCTAAGATGAATTTTTTTTTGGCATTCGCTACATGCTTGCTTGTCGGTCTATGCTCTTATTGTACATAAAGGTGTGGATATTTTGCCTTTGTGTTCAATTTGTGGTATTGGGCTAGAATCTGTTTCACATATTTTATTTGAGTGCAGTTGTGCTAGAGAGGTGTGGTCACATTCTCAATTGGGTTTATTTCATTCTAAATCTGTTGCATTGCCTGCTTGGATTTCATTTGTCGCATATACTTATACTGGTGATGATTTGTGTTTGGCTATTTCCATTTGTTAGGCTTTGTGGAAGAATAGGAATGATTTGGTTTAGCATGGCCTTAAGCATTCAGCTCAAGCTATTCTTTTTCTTGCTCAATCGATGTTAAGGAATTGGACTACTGCTAGGAGACGCCAAATTGCAATGTTACGCAACACCCTTTCCGCCCCTATTTTGTGGCAAAAACCACCAGATGGCTATCTTCAAATCGACACAGATGCTGCTATTTTCAAGGAGTCTAGAAAGACTGGTACTGGCTTCGTTGTTCGCAATAGTATTGGTGATTGTATTACTGTTGGTAGTAATATTTTTCCAGGTGTTTTGGATCCGTCTATAGCAGAAGCTATGGGTATCCGCGAGGCTTTAAGCTGGGTTAAAAAGAAAAACTTACATTATGTTATTATTGAATATGATTCGCAATTGGTTATTCAGAGCCTTCTCTCAATTAGTCGCAATCGGTCCAACGTTGATTTGATTATTAGTGATTGCTTATTTCTTTGTCATTCCATTAATGATATTTATTTTGGTTTTTGTAAAAGATTTGCGAAATGCACAACTCACTCCCTTGCAAGACATGCTAGTTCTATGCCAGATCTTGTTTATTGGGACATATCTTTCCCTGTTTGTATTGCTTCAGCCTTAGCTGTTGACAATGGTTATTAAAGAAGTTTCCTTCTTTTGTTTTAAAAAAAAAATCCCAAAACTAGATAAATAAAGAAACGCACAAACAGTTACGAGCAACCTAGCATAAAAAACAAGCAATGTCTAAAGAGAAATAAAGAGCCAGAAAGACAGACGCTTAGATCTATTTACGGCGGCAACACAATTTTTTAAAGGGAAAACATTTCTTTAAACAAAACCCTAAAATCATAATTTTTTTTATAAACATCATATCCGAAACAATCATCAATCAATAATCTAAGGATTATTATCTATTCAAAATCAAGGTTATGCTACTACATGTAAATTTTTCTGTTCTTAATTATTCAAACATTAAAGACATTAATCATACATGAATCATATGTAAATCATTTGTGCCCATTCAGGTCTTAAATATAATAATAATCATATAGATGAAGCGAATAAATCACTTACCTTGAGCATAATTTGTTTTGATGTAGAGAGAAAGCTTTTATCGATTACGAACTAATTTCTCTCTCTTAACTATCTTTCTGTAGAATAGCTTGATTGATAGCTCAATACATAAATACCTACGTTCTGTAGTTGTTTTTGTCTGTACTTCTTTAAGGTAGAAATATGACTAGTTTGTATGCACTTTTTTGTTAACATGAAATCTTGTACGTCCATCAAGTATTAAATTAATATTTAAGATTAATATACTGTTAAACTAAGAAAATCCTAAACCAAATTTAATATGGGCTTATAAAAAATCTGGGTCACAATAGCTGGCCATATTTCTTACATATATTTGAAAGGTTTATTGTGCGTACAAGAGGAGAGAAAGCTTGGGAACTTGGGAGCAGAAAAGTAGCTTTAGACTGTTTAACTCTATTTTCCATACAAATGAAAATAAAGCAGGCTGTCCACCGCCAAGAAAACTTTCTGATCACATAGACATATGTGTTAGGTATTGGACTGAATTGTTTCTTGGTCAATTTTGGATGGAAACAATTGAAAAAGGAGAAAAAAAATGAACATGTACACGACAATTGTTTTTTGCTGACTTAGTTAGTGGAGGTAAGCAAATTGATTTTGCCCAATTGGTGGACAAGTTGGGCTTTTGCCAACTTGAGAATTGTACTATAAATAGGGCTTGGTATGAGAGGCAGAACACGACAATAAGAAGGAAAAGAAAGAATAGAAAGAAAAGAAAATGTTGTGGTTTTTTTGTTGTTGTTGTTGTGTGTAAGTCATCAACATGAAGAAAAATATAGTAGTTTTGTCGTGAGTAGTTTTTGAGGTTTACACACCTCAAAGGTTTGTGGGTATACTTTTCTTGTGAGGTTTTGTACTAATATTTTTCATATTAGTGGAAGTATTAGAAGTCCGTGAACGTAGGCAAGATTAAGGCCGAACCACGTTAAATTCTTATGTCTTGTTTTCTTTTGTTCGCGAATCTTTTGCAGTATTTCCAACAAGTGGTATCAGAGCACGGGTTCGATAAAGGTTCGCGATGGCGGTTACAGGCACAAAATTTGAG
>JANZXV010000212.1:12764218-12776953 GCA_027576455.1 Erythroxylum roigii | reverse complement strand
AAGATTATGTACAGATACTAGTTTCCTAAATTAGCTAGCTCTATTTCTATATATACATGTAATTGTGTACTGGTGAAAAACAGAAAAAGAAATACAACTATACCACATTCCATATTGACATAGAATGTGTAGGTTCCTTAAAAGATGGAAGGTTTATGATTGAATATTATGTGCTCCTAGGAGGAGATCTCATTTTTCTAAAGGAAAAAAAAAACCTTGACGTCCATTGCCAAATCACAGCTCAAAGCAATAACTATGCAATTTGGAAATTATTGTGGTCGAAAAGCATTCTCAAATATTGGAAGATAAATGGAGAAAAGCATATGAGATTGTGATGTTACAAAAAAAGCAACAATAAGTATTACTCACATTCCTAAAATTACAAATCATATAGAGATAGATCAACAATTCATAAGAGAAATTGATAATGGGTACCTTATATCACAATTACTATCCAATTAGCAAATGTGTTCACAAACGTTATACTTGCTTTTAGGTTTCAAGAACTCACAGGCAAATTGGGACTAAAAATATGCACCCACTAGCTTCAAAGGGAGTGCTGGAGAACAAGAGTTAACCTAGCTAAGCATAACTTGTCATTGATTGAATGGTCAAATAGGAGGACAATCATCTTTGATTAGGATTAACAAGACTTGATGTTATTACCATATTTATATATAGCTTAATCGTATAAATAAGGCAAGAGATGGCAACGGGCCAAGCTGGCAAAAGTACAACCAAAGCTTGGCCTTAAACCTAAGCCTAGGGTATAGCCTAAGCCCAGAACCACATTATTTTGGTCTTAAGTTTATTAAAGCTTAAGACAAAATGATGTTTCACGGAAGAAGGTGTGACCTATTCGGGGTGTCGAGCTAAGTTTAGTGCTAGCCCACTAAACCTGAACTTAACTTGAAGTTTGGGTTGATTAAGTCTAGGTTGTTGACTTCGAGACCTTTTGTCAAACCCAAAGAGGCCTTTCTAGTACAATTTTAAATATAGCAATAAACCATTAATTCTTTGATTTCTACACAATATCAAATAGATGAATACAATGTTCTATTTTTGATTTCTATAGTTGGCAAACAAGATCAAAGTCACATTAAATTTGTTTGATGTTATTCTAAAGATATACCTAGGAGGACATTTTAAAAGAATAAGGATAAGATATACCTAAAGATTACAAATTAATCCATTTAGCGTAGTAGCAAAATTATTCATCCATACTTACATTTACATTTAGAGAATCATTTTCAAATGTAACAAGGAATAGTATTAATAACTCTTCCAAGTTTCTGGCAATATCAACAATTCAATGTCACTAAAGACTACGGAAACGTCTAGAATGTACTAAAACTAAAGATGAAAATGCAACATTAGTCGAAATTTTGAAATGTGGTAAATAGTTTCTTAATGAAGATTTAACATAAATAGTCAGGCATATTAATCCCTTTGCCATTGTAAGAACACAAGATATACGCACCTTTTGGTTTAGGAACAAGGTGAGGACTCCATATGTACCCATGTGGAATATCAGAATCAGAGCCCTGTGAACCACTAAGATAGGTGACAGGTCGTAGCCTCAACTTTTTTTTCCTAACATCATTTATCATGTCCCGAATTCCAAGCCATATCAAAGAGTCAACTATTTGATATGAAAGCTACAAGAATTGCACAAGGCAGCAGTTACTTTGAAATCACTAAGAACAAAGATCCTCGTGCACAAAGGAGAGCAGATAGAGAATAAATAGGCTCACTCTATATGCAGCTGGTGGCTTCACACGAGACAATGGATGTGGGAATTCACTAGTTGGCCTGTTGAGGGAAAATGAAACTTTGGTTACGCTAGAGAGAAACAAATGTCTTTAAGATCAAATGATGAATGAGCAATTATAACAAAGGCAAATTAATTCTTGATTTATTACCCAGACAAGACTTACGTCCAAGGCATAGTGAAAAAGATGTGAATTGGAATTTTCAGTGCCTCTGCAACATGTGTATGGCCTGGAAAACCATTGGTTAGATTTGAATGCATTGGGAAAGTGTGATTGCAAAATCATCATATTCCTTTAAATTTTTAATGAGCTAGGGTTGGTCATCCAAAAGCAAATATGAAATTTTCAGGTATTTACAAAATAACTTATCCAAGAATAGCTAGAACATGTCATAGAAAGGGAATTATTAATTCGTAGCAAACATACTACCTATAGAATGATCATCCAAAAGCATGGAAACTCAAAGTAAAGTATCCAAAGCAATTGGAGATTATCAAACCCATAAAACTAAAGGAACTAAAAAGAAGAGCAAACACGAAAACTACAATGAAATACTCCTAATAAATAATTGCATAGCAAAATGTTATCCCTAAAACACAGTTTTCACACAACTTAGATACAGGTCATAAAAATAACATTGAACAAAGGGATGTCAATTGGAAAGCAAATGTATCGTAGATTCAGATTTGAAACCAATTTCATAATTACCATATGCTGGCGGATTGGCAATAATTGCATCTGCCTTAAAGGGAATGCCTGAATCAGTGTCGGGCTCCTTACATGCTGGAAGCAAGGAGAAAATGATATCCTTCATTTGATTTCGTTGAACTGGTATTTCTGAAGGGCCCGATGGCAAGAAACCTTTGTTTTTAACCATGTCTGCTCAAATAGAAGTGAGTGAGTAGCATACTAATAGGATTCACTACTCAGCTATTAGCAAGACAATAATAAATTGGGCAACTACCTCTCGTAGGACATTTTCAAATAAAAAGGAAAAAAGAAACGTATGTAATCCAAATAGTTCAAACAGGTTCAATTTTTCCATATGAACAAAATATTTCATGCACAAGGTCCAATTTCCCTAAAGGCATATTGGTTTATGTGTAAGCCCATAACACACACAAATAAAGAAAACTTGCATCACCATTTGACCATAGAACACGTCAATTCCATGGTAGAGCAGTAAATAACTGGATGGCTCATAAATCATGCGATTGTTCAAATGCATATCAATATGTAATGCCAACGCACACATAATGCAGCCTCTCCATTGCTTTTAAACCAAAATATGACATACATGGCAAGAAAAATAGGATGACTTCGATAATGTAAAAGAAAGGGCTCTCTCGAGTACATACAACCAGCAAGAACTTTCGGATCCCCGCCTAAAGGGTAAAACTCCAATCCAGCAGTCAGGACAAACTCCTTGAAATTTGAATGAGTTGCTAATCTAACACGATGGCCAAAATCCTACACACACCTTTTCCATTAGTAAGATGAAATTCAAACAGTAACATCTCAAACCAATAAAGAACAAAATTCAATTTCATATATATTAATCATAGTGAAATCCCACAAATTTTCCCAATAATTTTGATCCTGAAAAAAATTCGTGCAAGAAAACTGAAAGGGATTTCAAATTCAGTTTTCTTGCACGAATTTTTTTCAGTATAAAAATTTATTGGGAAAACTTGAGAAAAAACTCTGTTCACATTAACAGGTCATAACATGAGAATAACCAAAACTAGAGATCTAAAAGTTGAACATTAATGAATAGTGATTGAAAGAAATAATCTAGGCTACTGGTAATTTATAGAAGATAATAACAAAGTTTTTTTCCAAATTTTAACTCCGAGCTGATGCCAAATTAAGTAACAAAACAATATTTTCTCTCAATAACAAACCTGTAAGCGCTTTCCAATCGCAATAAATGGCTGCACATCTCCACGTGTACCAACAATAAGCATTACTATTTGCATTGGTGGTATGTATTGGGGATCTGCTGCATCAAGAGTTTCATCCTCAGTGACTGTGCTGAATGTATCTTCACGTCCACCACTAAGGGATTGAGTTTCAACATCTGCTGGAATTTCAAATTCTACAGTTCCATCATCTTTAACAGTAGCTATTCTGTTCAACAATTTAAGCTGCACAATTTTAAAGATCGAATAAAAATCCAAATATATGGCTTCTTTATTGTGCAGTAGATATTTGATTCAAAAGATCAACCTCCATGATTGAAAGAATAAAGACCCTAAGAAAATAAGCGATGATGACTATGAAATACCCAGAATTATGAAAGACGTCTAAGTAGTTAACGAAAAAAGAGATTAAATGAAATTACAAGTAATGTTCTTAAACTTTTAGAAAATAATTCAGGGGTAATGTAGCTATAACATGAAGAAAAGCATCTCAAAAAATTGAATGTAAATATTGGACAAGGAACAATAATGAGGGTCCTCTTAAGACTGCCTAGAATATTAGACTAAATTCATTATGATTTTAGGCTCAACATATCCCACAGAACGACCAAACAAGCTAGCATAAGTCCCTAGAATTGCTTCAGGTCAAATTAATGGGAGTAGCTATCTCAATCTTTTTCAAATAAGGAAAACTGTAATGATTCATAGAGCCAGAAGAAATCGCCACAATCTAAAATCTTCACGTTAAATCACCAAAAAAATAAACCAAAATAAATTAATTATAACTGCAAAATAAATAACATTTTCCACACTGTGAGCAACAATTACAGTAGAAAAAAAAAAATAAGAAGGGAATATTCACCTTTATGCAACCCAATTTTGTACTATGTGTCTTCCCAAACACTCAAATAAATTCACATTGGGAGAAAGTAAAATAGAGAAATTCACTAGTATCAAGTAATCATAGAAGCTAAATGATTCTCCCACAAATATCGCATTCACGTTGAAATAAGAGAAGCAAACAATTAGATGACAACAATCACACTTTATAAAGCGTGCATGTAGTAGTCCACATTGTATAGAACATTGCTAAGGTTACATCGTCACAGAGAGTGAGAGGCATGATTTCAAACTACATAAGTTAGTCAATGATGGAGTATAATACCTTCTGCTGGGCAGAAATCTTGTCATCAAAAAATTGAGCAGCTTCTTCAGCAAATATGTTAGGAGGTCGTTGTTTCTCAGTTCTAGACTTTTCTAGCTTCAGCTTATCCCAAGTTGATTCCACTTTATTACCTTCAGCAAGTGTAGTACAAGGTTGTTGCTTCTCAGTTCGAGATTTTTCTAGCTTTAGCTTATCTGATGTAAATTCTAATTTATTGCCTAAAGGCAATCTTTCACACACTATGCTTGATTCATGTGTACTCGGGCCATCAGTTCCTAAATTAAGAAACATCGCATTATAACACAAACATAAGCTTGCAATTGGAAGATGAGGTAAGTAGAAAAAGGGTTTTAAAAAAATCAGATAATGGTCAAATTAACATGAAGAGAAAATGACATTAGCTTTCACTTTTTAACTTGCAACTACATCTTCAAATTTGTCATATGGAAGCTCCTTTTGCTTAATACTTAAATCCTCCTAATCACTTAAATTGCAAGCCTTCACTCACTGCACATAATACTAATTCAGTTATATGTCTTTTTTAGTCTCTGTTAATGCGTTTTTATGTCTCTATGACAAAGTTTCAAATAAAAAATTCCAGCTCCAACTTGCCAACTTTGCAAGCCCCTATAAACCATATACAAGAAGAAAATAGATTATTTCCCGGTGGAAATAAAGACCTGTCAAGTAGCGTCCCACTCTACCCCTCTAAAATATGGTTAAACAATTTCAATCGCAGTTCAAGCTACAACACAGTGAACAGGGAAAAGGAGCTTCTGATGATTTGGCAAATATTTCAAAAAAAACTGTCGTAAGTCTAACACTTGCGATGCTTATTTTTGCATCTATATAGAGTGAACTATTGCTAGCATCCTCTTCAAATATAACTACAAATTGTAAATCTATAAAAACAGAATAGCTTCGTTCTTGTTTAATACACATTTTAATTGAAAACAAATAAAGATAGATAACCACTCTTCGATCCATAGCTAAAATACTCGTATGGCTACCAGGCCACAATACAAAGCACAAATTCCTTAGAAATTAACTAGTTTAACAACTACAGAACGAAGACCAGCAATAACTATGAAAGCCATCTGACATGTAACTCGTGCAAGACACAAATTTATCACTTCCACACAATTTTTAATGGACACTTCAAATGAAAAAGAAGAATTTCAATGGAAAGAAGAAATCATTAGAAAAAACGCAATGAATGTATAATTGAGATCACAAATGAATACAATCAAAAATGTGAAGAAACTGAATAAACAGTACCTCCATTATTCACTACACCACCGCCGACGTAATCAATAATACCACCAGAAGCAGAATCGGAGGCAGAATGAATGGCGCCTCCGCTCTCCAATTCTTTGATATCGGTGCTAGTTCCGACGCCAATTTCCCGGTCCATGTTGATCGGAACCTCAATTGGAGCCGATGAAGAGGAAGAAGAGGAGGAGGAGGATGTGTTTCGGCGAATTTCCATCCCCGCCTCCACCGCCGCCGGAAAAATCGACTGCTGCTCCAGATCTGTCGAAGCTGCCGAGGAGAGAGAGAGTAGTTGGTGTGTGGTGAGAGATGCGTGGAGTGGATGTGTGAGTTGTAGTCTGTTTGGATTCCGTGAAAGTGCGGATTTGGAGGGATTCTCTTTAAAGCGGAGGGAATCGGGGAAGTCTCCAGACACGAGCCACGTTCATTTGATGCGTACTCTACTCGTACGACTAGGTGTTAACGCAACTGTCCGATCTTGGGGCAGTTTCGTCAATCAGAAGTTGTCGGTCACTCTTCCTTCACTTGTCGTCCGTAGACTTTGTTGAACATTAAAGTCAACAGCGTATTAAAATGACTCGCGAAAGACAAATTCTTTTTTCCGCAATAACAGTTTTCAGAATTTGTGAAAAAAACATTGATATCTTCACATGCGGGGGTAATCATTGGCATTTATTTGGATTTCTTTTTGTTTCTCTCTATCTTTATTAAATTGCTTTATATAAGAAGTAAGTTTATTAATTTTTAATTAAGTATTAAATAAATTATTAAATATATATATAATAATTCATATGTATTATATATTTTAAATAATCTTATAGTTTACTAATCAAGGCTAAAGTTGTATATTATTTGGTCGGGTCGGCTGTACTAGGCCCAGGCCCAGGCTTATCTACACACGTCCACCACGGCTCGTCAGGTCCATCAGGAGTTAGACTCCCATGCAAACACAATGACTCACGTAAAGAACTAAATCTAGCGGCAACTCCAGGTATATAAGGTACTATTCTATCGTGATTCAGGTACGAGAATTCAATCCTGCCTTTTTCTGTTACAGCAGCCCAAAATCCTACAAAAATACTGACTTGAACGTCGGAGGGGCCTCCCGGGAAACAATTCCCGGTCCGCCGTTATTTGTTTTGCAGGAGTCTCACAACCAAAATCGCACTGACTATGAATCAAGTCAACGACGTTCAACCTCAGCAGAATCCGGCTGAACCACTTCGTATTTAAAAATCTTGTAGAATGGAATCAATCATACGTTTTTGTGCCTGTTTAGTTGATTCAGAAAGCATTGCTGATAAAACGATTAGGTTTTACTTTAAAGTTTTAAGCGTACTTCCCCAACTATTAAAATTCAAGATACCACACAATATAAAACGTCAGAATAGATGATGACATTTGCAAACGTTTAGATATACTGAAAGGAAAAGATTTTTCCAAACTTTCGATGTACTAAAGGGAAGAAACGTTTTCAATACTGATGTAAATAAATCCACTGTTGCTGGGTCAAGCCGGATGGTCGATTGGGCTCTCTTTGGTTAGGATAAAATTTTTAGTAGATTGACCGTGATATTTTCTTATAGTGGCAAGACCCTAGAAAGGAAACTGAAGTTTCTACAAACACAGTAGTTTCGAACTTGAAGAATCTTCAGAGGAAACTGAAGTGTTTAACCTAGTACGAAAACTCATTGTACATGGCTAGGCTGTCGTCGGATTGCCACTCCATGTAGTAGGGGGTGGGGTAGATTCCCATTGATAGGAACCAGTAGCTAAGCTTGCAGCCTTTCCCATTGGAGGGAGTATATACCGAAATCCCATCCAACCCAATTTTAAAAACACAACTATTTGTGCTTAGTTTACATGTGAATGCTGATTGATATTGCCGGCCAAATTCCCCTCCAATCCTTAAGGTTTGTTTTCTTTGTCCCTAATCAAGTAGGATTAGACATAACCCAACTTTATTATTGTCTTCCAAATCTAGCATCCTTTGCTCTAAACACTGCAGCACATTTGGACTTTCTTTACCTCCGCTCTAATCATTTTTCTAATCGACTATCTTATGTCCAAAGTTAATAAAGTTGCTGTTCTCTTTCCGTTGACAAAGAAGGGTACAACAGCAAAAGTTATCGTTATTGGTGTGTGGGTCCATTTGCTATCTTTTGATTTAGAGGGCGTTGTCTTTGCTCATTGCTTGAAAACTAGGGGACAAAGCCCCCTTAATTAATTACCTACACATACTTAGCCCGTATATGAGGAATCCTTATTGTTCGCTTAATGCCTTCCTACCATCTTTTTGTCGATTCATTATGCCGTTCTTTAACATTGAAATTGATTTTTCCCATCAAATCTAAATCTGCAGAAATCTTCTACTGACATGTATATACAAAAGAAAAACAACTGGTTCGATCCTCGATTTTAGGTATGGAGCAACTTTAAATTTTTAGGTCAGCTATCTCATTCTGTAAGGTGCCTATAAATCAGCGAGGGGATTAATCACTGAGTCTGCCAATAAATACCTTGGTCTAAGGGAAAAAAAAAAAAAACAACTGAGTCGCTCTTAGAATGTACCGATATATTAACTTCTATGTTACAATGCTCCTATCTTTTACTGAATGACGTGGCAAATATTGAATATTAAAAAGCAAAACTTAGCGTAGCATATTAAAGAGGGGAGAGAAATCGCGGCCCACCGCACGTGGATGGGCGAATGTGTGCGACAAAACCCCGACATCCTCAGGAGGTGAAAGGAAAATGCTCACTGAAAAATAATGGGAAGCCATGTTATGAATCCTCCTGGAACTGACGTTAGAGAATGATTGATGCTGGAGATCATGCAGACTACAATCATAGAGATTGAAATTATAAGGTAAATCATGATTAACATCAAATCCATTGGTTTCATGTAGGAATTTGGTGGGGTCCCCCTCCCCTAGCTAATTTCCCTAACTTTAAAAAGTAATTTGGTTTTATGATTTGTGCTATTTTAGGTTGTTGATGAATCATGCATATAACCACTTTTGTCGTCCACTTTGTTGTGTCTCTCTGGCGACCCCAATTTTTCACTTTCCGGCGACATGCTTCGACACGACACGCGTGACATCATTTTCTTTCGAAGGATCGATACGATGTGTTGCACCCACGACTTCAGATTTCTTTACGCATGATGTAGATAAGAAAATAAGCATAAAAATATTTTTTACTGAATATTACGTATGGGTCACTACTCGGTTCAGATTTTGTAAGTACGAGTCCGAATTAGGTTAGGTCATTTGTTTAATAGTGGATAGGGTTGGGTCTTATTGAGTTGGATCCGGGTTGTGTTTTTAGCTTTGGGTTAAGTTTGAGTCTGCCACGAATTGAATCCAACCAGCATTAAGACAGACAGAGTTATTCTCATGGAACACATTAGTAGTTAACTGGAGTGGTAGGCCTCGACAGAAAGAAGTAAAAACCAAGGATCTTCTCTGTGTTGTCATGTCAGATTTTAATGGGCTAGTTATTAATGCAGTTCAGTAGCCACATTCAACGGAGAGCCCGATTACATACATGTACCATTCTAGAACTGGACCCTAGTCCAATCATCTTGTACTTGTAACTGTTGTGCAAGTGACACTGAATGCCTCTTGCGAATAATCAACGACATAAGTAATTTGTTGAGATAAGTAATTTAATCTTCTAAAAATTCTACCTTACACAATTCTTATTAAGATACTCGTAGCTTATGGTTAAATGTAAGAAGTTTAAATAAATCAAACTTTATTTTTACAGAATTGTAAAGTCACTGGA
The DNA here is from genome assembly GCA_027576455.1 of Erythroxylum roigii. Lineage (NCBI taxonomy): Eukaryota > Viridiplantae > Streptophyta > Magnoliopsida > Malpighiales > Erythroxylaceae > Erythroxylum > Erythroxylum roigii. Next base: position 12,767,033 of record JANZXV010000212.1, on the reverse strand, counting down.
ACTCTATTTTCATAAATGCTTAACGACATTGAAACTATATTTCTGCTCATCCTTAGAAATTGATTTAATGTCTGTCCCACATTTGACAACAACATTAATTTAATTCTAATTTCTAAATTGGAAATCTGTCTAACCAATACGAGATTGGTGCTAGTTCAACATCCCTGTTCAATATCGATTAGCTTATCAAATTTTATTATTTACCAATAATTCAAGGCATATCTCACAAATTTTTACCTTGATTTGAAATTTTCAATGTCTAACTAAGAATTACTCCCTGCTATACATGCCCCTAAGTGCTTCAAGTTATGTGAGCATTCACCAAGTCCTAAGTTATACTTGAACTTTTATGTTGACAACAATTTTATCAACATTTCAACTGTATCCTCCAAAGTGTGAATTTTTTTTAACAAGATCTGATCAGATACAATCAATTTTTTGATCTTGTAAAATCTCACATCTTTCACCACAACCTTCATTCATCTATCTTTTTCATGACTATTCATATTCCCCTTAAAGATAGTCGTATCCTTATTACTTATGGTAAGAGCATACATGACTGAGTCTCTCCAACTATATATTTATGGTTTCTTGATGATCCATTTCACTCTATCCTTGGCCATACCTTATTGATAGTTTCTTCCTGACATTATTCTATCTTTTGAACTATAATTTCTAACCTCCTTGATATCTATTCTAGATTTTTTTACTACAACTTATACCACCTTTGAATATTATTGCTCATTATTGACCATGATATATCATTTACATATATTTTCCCTAATATTTGTTCCCTAATACATATGTCGCCAAACACTACATCTTTGAAGGTTACCCTAGACTTTTTTACTAAGTATATGAAATTTGCAAAATTCTATGCTTTTGTGTTTGTCATCTTTGAACAAGCTCCCCTTATGAAGTCTCTTTATCTCTTACTCACAATTATGATTTATTAAAATGTACCATACTATAATACTATCATCAATTTGCCCTGAAGATTGAGAAACAATCATTGATCCTATTATTGTTTTTCCATTAAGACATAGAAGCCATACTGTAAATTTTATTTTATCATAGTCAATGCACCCTTTATTACCTTAAACTGACCATCATTTAAAAAGAGTACTTATAGAAATTGGATTTTTTTGAAGCTAAAAAACATACTAGGGATTTAATGTTTTAATTATTTTATCATGCATTTTGATTTGCACTGAGCTACTACCTTTAACATCACGCTCTCTATCATATAAATCCTAACGATACACGTTAGTGTTTATTACCTATCAATTTACAGAATCACAATTGCTCACAGTTAAAATATCACTACCTCTTCCCTCCTCTTCATTGGAATTCTCCTGTACTACAACAACACTTGCCTTTTTATTTGCTTCCCTTTTCTCATTTTCATTATTCTACTGTATATGGTACCTCTTAAAGTGCCTTTGTTGGATCCCGAACTTTTCTTGAAAATTTGATTTATTAAATGGAATTAAATGAGAAATTTGTGGTGAATTATTCTTGTGCAAAGAGAAAGAAAATTTAAGAATGTAAAGTGGTATATGAGTTTAAGATAGGTGAAACATGCTTTTGTTATTGATGTTTATGATTAATTGTGGCCTAAAATGGTGTTCTGAGTTTAAATAGAATTCATAGTGAATTAATTGCTTTAAATGGAGTTGAAAAGCAAGAAATGAGTAGTGAAACTGTTAAATTTTAGAGAATTAAAAATCTTAAATTTTGAGGATGAATAGTAGCAGAAAGTGATTTGTAAGCTGAAACTTTCATGAATTTTTCTGGGTTGATCTGGAAGGATTTTGATAAAATGATCTTTATGAGAGTTATAGCTTTTCTTGATAGCTTCATATCGTTATAAAGTATGACATTTTTCGATATCGAGATTGAAAGTTATGACCATTCGAATTTAAGTTTATTTTGTTTTGTTTTTGAAAATGCCCATAAGGGTAGGTTTTGTGTATGCTAGCTTTGAGGCAAATTCTGTATTGATATGGTTTGAATTGGATTAAGTAGCCTTCTTGAAAGTTATAGATTATGATTTTGTCTTTCCATTGATATAAAGTATGGAATTTTTGAACTTTGGAATAGGAAGTTATGATTTTTAGAAATTGTGTTGATGTTTTAGGATGACATTTTTGGGCAGTAACTTTGATTGAGATTTTGACCCCTTTAGAGGCCGAATTGGTTTTTAAGTTCTTCATGAAAGGTGTAGAGCATTCTTTTAGCTTTCCAATGATACCAAGTTTATAAAATTTGGAGCTATGGATCAAAAGTTATAAGATTTGGAAGTTAGATCGCGACCAGCTTGCAGTCGCGAAATGGAGCCTCACGACTGGTAGCGAGGGTGACCCGACATCCTTCCCTTCTTTTGCGCGACCAGCTCGCAGTCGCGAAATGGAGGCTCACGACTGGTAGCGAGGGTGACCCGACATCCTTCCCTTCTTTTGCTCCTAACTTTTCTGTCCGACCTCTGATTGACCCAATTTTTAAAGCGTTGGATTCCTAAGACATCTCTCTACCTCTACATAAAAATTTATGATTTTTGGGCTTAAATTGAAAAATATTGATTTAATCAAAGTGAGTTGGATAATTTTCTGAACATGGTTCAGTATTTTGGTAGTATCTCGAGTTGTAGGGATCCGATTGAGTTGATTTTTATTTCTAAATATACTAGAGGCATGGAGCTACAAGTTATCTGAAGGAATTGAATTTTAATTTAGTCTCTAAGACTTTCAATTTCTGAATTAAAGTTGGGTTTAGTGTTCAGTCTAGTCTTGGATTAGTAAGAGCTGAAAGTGTT
>JANZXV010000212.1:12619481-12640224 GCA_027576455.1 Erythroxylum roigii | reverse complement strand
TATTTAAGTTAAAAGTATACTCTATTACAAGTTTACAATTGAGCATAATTTCATATATTATTAATTTGTAATTTATTTTAACGCAGTAGAAGAAATTGATGCAAATACATTGGATGAAAGCGTAATTTACAAATCTTTAAATAGCGTTAGAAAATTTGGAACTTTTGATAATGATGAAAGACAATCTCCTTTAAAAATATAATTTTAGTTTTTATTGCTATTTTAAATTTTATATTAAACTCATATTTATTTATTATTAGTTCATTATATAATAATAGACATTAATATATTTTTTATTTCAATAAAATATTTTACTTTTACTTATTCTTATAAATTTGACTTCTTATTTATTATATACCAATTTTATAATAATTTACTACTGGTCGAACCTTTAAACTTTAAACCTTTCCTCCGATCGATTCAACGTTCGGTCCAATTTATAAAACATTGACTAAAACTCATTAAACTCATAAACGCAACAAATAGAATAATGCAAGATTTTAAGAATTTCCTAAATAGAAATGGTCTCTTCCAATTTTTTTCAAATGTCTCGACCGATAATTGTTACCTTAAAGGCCAAGTTCACTTTTTTTTTGGGTTGCCCACAAAGTGTCCTAGGCGAGTCCCAACTATGGGAAGGTACCTTTAAGCCAGCCACACCCAGACTAATCTCTGGTCCCAAGTTTTGAGGAGCTGTATACATGAGGAGAGTTCGAACTTACGACCTCACTTAAGTCAGGAGAGTCCTTTACCAATTCACCTGTGCCTTGGGGTTAAGGCTAAGTTCACTTTCATATAATATTATACCTTCACTAATTAGTAATATAAACTTTGGGTTTAAATAATAAGTAGTAGACTTGAAATTTTATCTCAAGAAAAAGAAAACGAAACATGTAGATAACAACACAAGTATTAGTTTGTAATTGAAATACAGCATTAAGGCAATATTCATTTAGAAAGGCTCCTAGTAGTTGTAAAAAGTAGTAGAAAAGTGAAAATTAAAAAACTCAGTGATGTTTGGCAGCAGCTAAAGAAGACGGACACTGGTAGCACTTAGCGAAGAGACCGAAAGTGTCAACTTGTTTAATAAAATTGGACATACTAGCCCATCCTCCCAATCCAAAGCCGACCACAAGGACCCAACCCACCACAAATGCATTCACTGCATACATTGCTGTCCAGCTGGGCAGGAAAGACGGTGGCTTCTCAGCTGCGTTCTGCATTTCAGAAAAGGATGTCGTTTCAGGATTTAATTGTCAAGAGAAAGGGCAGGGCAGGTGAGCTCCTGCCAGCTATTTCCAAGGTATGGTTAAGTTAGTACATAAGGGTAGAACTATAGCTGAATGACAAGGAAATGCCACCAACCTGATCTTGTCTAAGTTCCAGCCAATAAAGCTCCCATGGTGGGGTCTAGACCCCAGACTATGAAGTGAGTTCTAAAAACTCTGACCAAATTTTTAACCAATCATCAAAATGTTGCTTTAAAGATTAGCTCCCCGACTACTTACTGACATCTTTTTAACAATAATGATACTAACTGTCTTTGACTGTGTCCCTCTCCAATCTCAACATTTGTCACCAAGTTAACCGAGTTCAAAACGTGGAATAAGCTCAAAAGAGAAAAAAGAAAGGGGGCTAGGCATTAGACAATTTTACCTGTCGAGCAGAAGCGGATCTGTAAGTGAGCATATGAGCTAAAGCAGGGATGATGTAGACAGTGAAGCTGACGAGAAGAGCCCCAACAGCTGAATTGATGGGGCCAAAGAAAGGGAATATAATAGCCAAGAACCATATAGGTATCACCACAGGTAATCGAGTGAGTGCCCTCAAAAATATGCTCTTAGTATCATGCATCCCCACCACTTTCTCCCATACAAAATACAGCGGTGTACATGCGAACCCAAATGTTATAAACTGAGAACAAAATCAACCATGGTCAAGTAGCTACAAAACAAAATTTAAGAATCTGATGAAACAGTAGACCATTATTAAAAAGTGTAATGAGAAGAACCTGATGGATTAGCATTAGAACAACTGCAGCGTCACGCCATCTAGAGCGAGGTAGAAGAGAGAAGGCATTTGCGTGGTCGAGCAGTTTGTCCCCAAAAGCCCAATGCACGGCAGCTGCTGATGGGATTGTTAAGGTGAAGACGTACAAGGTTGCCAGAAGATAAATGTACTTGAATCTCTGAGGCTTCCACATTGCATGCATTATTTCCCTATAAAGTTACTTAACCCTTGTCATTATTAATACCAACACCAAACTAACAGTCCATTATTTGCTATTTTTTCAAAATTTTCCTTTCTTTAAATAGACCTCATCAAGATGAGAAGCAGTAGAAATCCAACGGTGAATAAGAAGAGAGTAAAGAAACGCAGTACTTACACAGTAACGGCATGTCCACCGAAAGTGTAAAGTATATTGGTGGCGCCGGTGAAATAAAGAACCAATCCTTTTGGGCCCGAGTGAGTCACTCCCTTATCCTGAGATCAGTCAAATTTGGAAAAAGGATGCACAAAAGCAAAAATCCGATGCAAGTGTTCACTTTTGATTTTAGCTTAAAGTTAGTTACCTGGCCGTGGACTAGAGCTGCAATGGTCAAGTACCAGGCAGTGTAAGTGGTCATTCCAAGGCCAAGAAAAGACCAAATTCTGTAGTTGTGAAAAGAGGGTATGAACACAGTGGTTGCACAACACGCCCCAAAAATGTACGTCCACGTCCTCTTGTCCAACTTGTCATTTATGTAGTATATATTGCTGTTGTTGCGCACCAATAACATCAATATTTAAACATAACTCCTACGTATATAGACACAGTTCCCCTCTACCTGTAGTTAATTTCTTTATTTCCTTTTTTTTTTTTTTTTTGCTTATTTAGTTCCCGGAAACAGATGAGGAGAAGAGAGAGGGGGGAAAGAACTGACCTTGCGCATGCTATAAGCTGAATAACAGAACCGAAGAGAAGAAATGTACAGTTGAAGGCTAAACCCACAGCTTTCCATGTTGGACCCAGTAATCCATCCAACACTTCGAACCACTGTCAGCTCCAAATTTCAGACAAAATCAGATTGATATACCGGGAATCATACTTCATGCAAATATTTTAATTATACTTGCTTAGTTCATTTTAAGGCTCTTCTTGGAATGCTAACCTGTATGACATGGTTCTTGAAGCTAGCATTTTGCTTCTCCTTCCTGGTTCGGTACTCGATATAGAGAACACTTATGAGATAAGCAGTCCAGCTTCCAACTATACCATAAAATATCTGCAGAATTATGCCTGAAAGCATCCCCATTTGCGAGAAAGAATATGGAAGTGTCAGCAGAACTTGAGCAACCTGTAGCCACCGCGATAACGGTAAAAAGAAAAAAGCAAAAAAAATCCATTATCCCTGAGCAGAAACTGCATTTAAGTTGTATGAGCATAAGTCCTCAGGGTTCTGTTTTTTACCTGGTTTGATGCACAGCTAAACCAGGCATCATATACTGAACCACCATGCCAAAGAAGGCTTTTGAAGCTAAAGAAGGTTTGATCTTTATTTTCTTCCTCTTTCTCTTCATATTCAGTCTCAGTGAATGTAGATACCATGACTTCCTCTGCTTCCTTTTGGGGCAACATTTTGATCCACTGCTCTGCAGATCTGAAACAATTGATGCAGCACAAAGTAACACAAACTTTTTAACTTTTAAGGCAGACCAGAGACAAGAACCCAAAAAAGAAAGAAAAAAAAAAGGAAACAGGGTATGGAGAAGATAGGAACCTGAAGTTTATCAGTACCTGGCTTTGGAGTTCAATATGGGACTTGTAATGGGAAAGCTCGGATAAAATAAAGAGAGATTTTATGGACAAATGTGCGACCGTCCCAAAGACCTGCTTCTTCTTTAATTGCTTTCCTCAGAAAGAGAGGCGGTGCAGTTCTCGTTTCTCGACTTTGTAAAGAGCAAAAGGTAAGTGAATTGAGTGTACTTCAACAAGAGTTACAGCTTTTTAGCAGGAGTCGTTTCAACCCTGCAGATAGATGTGCAAAGAGCATTTAAAATGGACACTGTTCAAGGCTTAGCCACTGCATTAAATGTCCGTTTCCACTGCACCCAATTGCCCTCTGTCAAGTTAAATACCTGCTTTACCTGAAAGAATTTGGCATCCAAAATCTCTTACCACTGATAGTCTGTCAAGAAAAGGGCTTCTAGTCCCTAAAAGGAAGGCTCTGAGGAAGAGACAATAAAGAGAAGATCTGACCAAAATAAAACACCCGAGAGACAGGCGAACTAGGAGGTGCTTTTGGCAGGAACAAATATTTCAGTTCCTGTGCCTACGGAGTGAATAGAGGCACAGGCACAGGCAGCTATAGAACTTTTGAGTTTTCTTTTTCCTGCTTGGGGTGGTTCCCATGCCACCCTCTTTATAGACTTAACGCATGAGTTGATATTTGGTAATTAGTAGAGCATTCAATCATGGCACTTAATGTCCTTTTCTCAATCTTCTAAAGTTTGTATCTCTTGCATCCACTTTCTTTACTCGTTTTTCTTTTTCTTTAATCATAAATTTATATTAAACCACTGAAAAAAAAAGTAGTATGCAGCAATTCTACTTTTAAGAACATAAAACGGAAATAAGATTTAAACTGAACAAAACCCAGTAAACAAAAAGTTTCATCTTTTACATGGATTTCATGTTCCAAAAAAAACGTATATTTACATGGCCATACCCTGCGAGTTTTCCGTTTGATGTGTGTATGATAAGCCAAACACATCAACAACTCGTTAGCGTGATTAAAAAGGTGAAACTTAATGATTTGTCAAGTAATTAACCCTAATAAATTACATAAACAATGATAAGCATAAAGATCTTCATAAATTGTCACTCCAATTTGAATGTTAATGGAGCCAACTTTTATCTGTTATTTGTTTTCTTTTTTTCCTGGTTTTAATGGATAGATCCACTCTGTTTTTGAGAGAGAGTAATTTGCCATGAATTTGGCAAGCCAACCCTTTTCTGGGGAGTCAAAAGTTGGGAGTACCTAATACCAATGTGCGTGTAATTTCTTATGACCTGTCGATGAAGGTGTGTTCTCAGTCTCACCTCTAAAATGTGTTTAGTGGGTGGCGGGACCTATCTAAATATATCTATCTTCATCTTCTCACTCTGCTTCTTCTTTATCAACCTTTTGCATAATATGCTCTGCCTCTCACTTTATTTCCGACTCTTGACTAATAATTCTACTTAATCTATGATATTCTCCCACCTTTCCCAGTTAACACCACCATTATCCTTCCCTTCTCTTCCTTCCTTGTTAATTCCTCGTTAAAAAAAATTTAATACACGACGAGTAAATACCAACCTTCATTGCCAAAAATAAGTATTTGATTTGAATATTTGTTTTCTCCTTTTCTCCTTTTTTTTTTGTAAAAGGAAAGAAAAATACTATAAATTACATGATAAATCTAGAGCGACAAGCTCCCGACGTATTCTCTAAGAATATTGATAAGCATCCCCTAAGTGGGAGCTCAAAAGTGGGGCCAGGGCAAGGGGGACAGAGGATCCCCTGCCCTCAAAAGTAGTGACCCCTAATTTAAATTGGTTTGCATAATTAGCTAGTCAGTCCGCACAATGATTACCTTCCCTCTATGTATATCGAATTACAATAATCTAGTTACGGGCAAACAGTTCATTAATGCCCAGCATTAAAGGATTAAGAGACATAGCTCGCTTAGTCGGGGATGAAAGCAAATTGATCACTATACTCGAATCCACTTCTAATTCTATATGACTGTACCCTAGGTTCCAGGCCAATTTGAAGGCTGAGAAAACATCCCAAAGTTTAGTGGCCAATAGGGAGCACCAATCAATGTGTTGGAAATACTGCAAAAGATTCGCGAACAAAAGAAAACAAGAAACAAGAATTTAATGTGGTTCGGCCTTAATCTTGCCTACGTCCAAGAACTTCTAATACTTCCATTAATATGAAAACATTAGTACAAAATCTCACAAGAAAAAAATATAACCACAAACCTTTGAGGTGTGTAAACCTCAAAAACTACTCACGACAAAACTACTCAATTTTTCTTTACATTGATGGCTTACACACAACTACAAAAAAACCACAACATTTTCTTTTCTTTCTATTCTTTCTTTTCCTTCTTATTGCCGTGCTCTGCCTCTCACATCCAGCCCTATTTATAGTACAATTCTCAAGTTGGCAAAAGGCCAACTTGTCCACCAATTGAGCAAAGTCAATTTGCCTACCTCAACTTACTAAGTCGGCAAAAGCAATTGCCGTGCACACTTTTATTTTTTCTCCTTTTCAATTGTTGCCATCTAAAATTGACCAAGAAATAATTCAGTCTAATACCTAACACAATGTTCTGTCCAAAGCCTCCTAGCCAAGCGTTCGAACTGTCTCGAATCAGTTCACTTGCTGTGGTCGAAGAGCGTGAACTTTTACAGGCTCCATCCGTATTTAATCTCACCCAATTCTAAGGAGATTTGCTCCAGCCTATGAATTGTTCCCCGCAAGTGCAACTGACCATATTTAAAGGAGATGGGCAATGCAGTATTGGAAGTTAATTGCCAACCCTCGTGGATCATGTCATTTAGCAAATTTTGTCAATAATCCACTGCGTAACTTTGGGATAGAGGAGGGAGACCTAATGATTAGAAGGAATCAGTTAGTTAGTCACCCCAAATGCTGATGCACCCTAAAGGACCTGGAAAAACTGGGACGAGAATTAGAGAACCGGAGAATATCCAACATTACAAAAGGTTGTGAAAATCATTTCCTCTGTGTCAATATATATGATTAGAAGCTTAATTTTGGCAGTATTTTTAAATTTATAATTTATTTATATTTTAAATTTAAAATGTCTTCCAAATATATAAATTTTTAGAATGCTTAATTCTTTACATTAAAATCAATGCGTATTAATAAAAGTTTTTGCAAAAGATTTTTGCATTTTATTTATTTATACTTATTAGTAGATATTGCTTAAAATTTTTTAAATAAAAGATGTTACATAATTAATTTATTCCTATTTTTATCTAGTATTTACTTATTATCAACAATAAATACATTGATGTTAACAATTAAGAATATCTTTGCTTTTTTCTTAAAAAATAGAAAAAAAAAAGGACTCAACGCTATAAAATGAATCGAAATGAAACCAAATGATTACTAAAGTAATCTTTAAATCAAGGAGTATGAATGAAGGTATGTGGTATAGTTTGTATATGTTAATCAAGTGTAGTTTCTTATATAATGGTTAACAAAATTATTGAACGGAATTACTTTGTCTTCCAATTCACCACTTATTCTACTGTACTGTAATTTTAAATTAAGTTAGGCAGCTTCTAGTATTTTACAGCTCTTGAAAATCTAGTTCCAATCAAGTTATGAACAAGTATTTCCGTATAACTTACCACTGATCAGATGAGGGTGTTTTGTTTTTTGTTTTAACTAGCAATATTCTCGATAATGAACATTACAAGTTGGAAGCAACTTGAGAGCCTACAACCGAAGAATATATTGATGAGAAGGGTAGTGGATTTCCGACTTAAAAGAAAATATTATATCTGTTTAATTAGGCTTTGCTAGAATTTACAATGGGCCTATGGGCCCACACAAGAAGGAAAGTTCCACATACAAGTCCAAGTGAAGTTCCATCCTAAAACCAATTGGTGATAGGTGGAGTAGTCCACTAGACTTCTATGTTAGTTTACTTTCCTCTCTTTCTCCAATATGAGACAACTCTCACTCTTTATATTTCAACACGCCCCCTCACGCATGGGTCTAATACGTGACATAATCTATTATTTCGAGATGTTAACGACTAATATAAGAGCAACCTGCTCTGATACTATGTTAAAATTTACAATGAACCTACGGGCTTACACGAGAAGGAAAGCTAGACCACATACAAGTCCAAGTGAGGTTTCATCCTAAAACCAATTGGTGATAGGTGGAGTAGCTCACTAAACTTATATGTTAGTTTATTTTTCTCTCTTTCTCCAATATGAGACAACTCTCACTCTTTATATTTGGCTTTGCCTTTATATCTGTTGTGAAATAGCAATAATCCTTTGGTGTCACTATAGAGGTCCCGAGAATATGTATTATTTAGGCTGCCAATTAATGTTCCACAAATTGGTTTCAGCATTTTGGTGGGGTATAAATGCCGCTAGAAATTCTCATCAACTTTATTCTTCACCAAAGTTTGTTATGACCAGATTTTTTTGTACAGGACATGGAACCTCAACTGTGTCCTTATCAAACCGAGAATTTGGTTGGACTAATCATTTAACCTTTTTTTTCCCTAAAAAAGTTATGAATTCAGCATCACACAATTGATTAAGTAATTATAATATTTTTATAACTTGAAAATTAAAAATAAATATTTTTTAGAGAAAACTCTACTAAGGAGACAAATAACTTATTAAGAGCATTAAAAAAAGAGAATATTATTACTTGAATTGCTTGAGATCTAGTGTTCCCGTCAGCATGGCTACTTGGTAATCACTGCCCTACAAAATACATAATTTGTATGGGGTCCTGAATTATAGACAAAATAAAGTCAGATATTGGTGATCGATTCGGTAACGATGAATTTCGTATAAAGCATTATTTTCATGATTGAAGAGATAACAATGGAGCCAAAGGAGAGATTATAATTGCGGATTTTCATGTGTGAGAGGTCAGAAAGTGAAAGGGAATGTTAGATGTGTCAATCGAGAATTGGCTCCAAACTCAAAACAATGTAAAGAAAGAAATCCAAAATACTTAAAACTTTTTCTTAAAATGTGGAGATAAGCATACCCTTCTCATCCAACTTGCATGGTAAGTAATCATCAAATACCAGTCAATCGTAATAGTGTTGTCTCTCTGTCCATTTCACTGCTCTGGGTTTTAGTTTGGTTGTAAACAAAACAGAAGCTAACCCACTAAAGGGGTGTCAAGTTTTCATAATAGGTAATCAATTTTCGAATCCTGAGCGAGGATATAGAAATAAAATAGATTTCTTTCCAAACTTCTTAGTTTGGCTTGTTTAGGGTTGGCAAAGGGTATGGTTCGGTTCGGGTATTATTCTACCCATATCCATATCCTTATTTTTACGATTTACTATCATATCTAAATCTATTAGATTATTTGAGTTTTTGAATATTCATCGGGTTGTATAGCACATAAAAATATAACCTCTAAATATAAAATATAATGAGCAGATTTATGCGAATGCTTTAAATCAAAATTACTTTAATAATAATAAGTCAAGATTTTGATTTGTATGTCTTAAAAAACTATAAAATTGGAATAATGAAAATCATAATGTCTAGTGCAAAGACAACATATATTTTTCACAATCAAGAACTAGAACAAAAAATGAAATATCCAAAGCTTCAAATTGTTTTTGCGTGAACTCCACAACATTCAAGACTCCATCTCCATATTATTTGCAATATTATCATCCTATAAGAAAATAAAATATGATGAAAAATGTGAGGACTGAAGAGTAAAGTGGAGATTTTAAAATTATTTCTTCTCAGAAAATATTAATATTTTGTTATATTTAATCATAAATATTCAAGAAAAACAATAGAAAAATAGAGTTAATAAAAAACGGGTAGAGTAGTATTATCCATCAGTTTGGATTATCACTAGACCCATTTCCAAATCTATATCCACATCCATTTTTTAGCATCCATTTAAAATCTATTTTTTAGTCTCCCTATCTATTTTTTGGGTCGGGTAGTACGGATATTAATCGGATTGAAAACTCACTGCTATCCCTAGGCTTGTTTAAGTGGTTTGCACATTATCAAATGTAAAAAAGGGAAGAAAAAAAGAAGATAATTACTCTGCTCTTAATCATTCTTGCTTAGGTATTTGATGCCCATCACTGTGTTACGTTAGGTATGGTTTAGAACAAACGATGGAAGAGGAATTATTAGCTCTATTCAGTCCTTTTTCACTTTATATCTACCAAACTATGTCCAAAAGACCTATTTACCTGGCGTATGTTTGTCAATTATACTCGAGCGTAGCCCTTATGCGTTTGGTGGTTGAGTTTAATTATGTTTTTTCTTTGTTGATTTGGTGGTTACGTATTATAAAATTATTATTATTATACGGATCGTGATGAAAACCTTGAAACATGTATAATGCCAATTGAGTTAATTGTTAAGGAAACGAATTTCGATGTTTTCACGTAAAAATCATGAACTCTGCTATCTCAAGGCACTAACGGCTGGAAGTTTATAGTTATCCAAAGCTACTTTCTCACGACAACCTCAAACCAATTCTCGGAGAAGTCTTGGTTAAGCCTTTCCCTCCTAAATTACTTATCGAGTTTCATCCCTCGATTAGTTTAAGCTATCCTTTTGGATTCATAATCTCTATAGAACAATTAAAACAAAGATGACAACAATTTGATAACAGTTGGTAATCCAATAGAGCTGAAGAAATCCTGAATTGAGATCTGACTTTAAGGAAAGTCATATTCTACCACTTCTGTAATTACGGGCGACTTGTCGTTTCCAATTTCATGTCTCATGAAGTCAAATAGAGTCTTAATTTGGATCTGGAATTACTTATAATTAAAGAAGAGATAAGGCAGGAAAGGGTTATCAGATGATAGAACTGTAAGAAGAAAACTCACCAATAATGAACTGAACCCAACGTGGTCTCATGTCCACCACAATCGTTTTGGTTTCTCCCAAAATGTCAACTCTACCTTAGCACTAAAACACCCATTAGCGGGTTTTAGTCCGTGATCAGTCTCCTTGTCGGATGGATTTATTGCATCAAATATGACCATGGTATAACACAGGTGAGAATGATGTATCAACTCTTGGCGTGTCTTTTTCAGGGGCATTCGTCTTCCAATTCCAGCACGCCAAATAGCATTCTGACTTCATGATACTACTGTCGGCCATTGCTAGCTAGGTTGCTGTCGAATGATTTTTATTACAGAGAAGAAACAAAATAAATCTGTTCAATCTATTTGTTCCTACTTTGAAAAGGGTTTTAATCAGCCAATTGAGCTACCTAGGAACCCAGATTCTTAGCAATATACGAGGCCTCATCTTTATAATAACAACAATGGAACTTTGACACTGCGAAAAGAAGAAAACTTTGCACCTTTCACCAACTCTCCATGCATAAAAATCAAAAGCCATTGTCTTTTGTATGAAACTGTAATTTCGTTTGTACTTCGTAGGCCATCGTCAGTTTCTAGCGTTCATGATTGAAAACAAGCTCAAAGTGGAGCACAGTTTTGGTATCCATTTGCGCTTGTGATTGCCAGATTCCTTGTTCAGTTGTATTACAACTTCTATTTTGGGCCGTAACCTCTTTAAGAATTGGGTTATCGCAAACTACATAAATTGACTCGCCCACTAAGAATTGCTGGTGCGAGAAAAGGAGATTCTTCAACTAATAAATTGGAGGATTCTCCCACCTTCTCATGGTCAATAGATCATAATGGGCAATTTTACTCGTCAGCCAATGATTTGATTTAAGTGGTTTGGTCGCTTCTTCGTCAATTTAACTATTACTTTTATTCCTCAATGAATATTTAGTTTAACACTTTATTGAGAAGTGAAAAAGTATAGAAGTATACGGACCAACAGCTTACATTATGCAGCTATGTAGCCGTCGATCATGAAGTTGATAGTTAAGTACTTGATGTTATCAAATTTTCTCAATGTTAAATCTTGAAGGCTTTTTGGTGCTTGCAACTCTGTGTATTGGAAGGGGAAGATAATGACAGGGAGAAAAAAGAAGGGAAAAATGAAGGTCCTGAAAGCTATTTGCCACCTAGAGGAGGTTATGACATCAAAATCCAGTGGCAATGGGGTCACTCTGGCATCTCATTGAATCAAAGTTTAAACAGGTCCAGGGAACAGGGTTAGTTAATTTCTTCCAGGGGCACATAAGAGAAATACGTTCACTTGTACGGTTTCTTAAAGCAATCAGTATCAGAGTCTCATTACGTTAAAACTACTTCAGATATACATACATATAGCATGCATTTTTGATCAAAAATTCCTTTTTGGCAGCTTAGAACGGGGCAATCTTTCTCCGCTACCAAGTAGGGGCAAATAGTGCCTGTGAATGTGATCCCCAACCCCACGCGTGGCGTATCATTCCACCGCGAAAGTTCAACCCTTCAAAAGCACATTACTATCATCTTAAGCCGAAGTTGAAACAATTCCTAAGGTCCAATCATTGATGTGTAGAAGTTGCCTGGGCATGTCTATGCCTCTATTTCCGCAAGTTGTAGTCAATCCATTCCGCTAACTAAAGCCAAAGTATGAAGTGGAACTCCAGTCAAATATAAATCATGACAACATTCTCCTAAACATGGTAAATAATTATGTGGGAAAGAATTTGTGTCCTACTCATTGTTTATATACAGTATATACATCTACCTAGCTCCCTAAAATATAGAACTTAAATAAGTATACGAAATATCTTAAGAATATTACAGATATTGACATCCATATTTACACCTAAATATCTTAATACTCTCCCTCACTTAAGTTAGAGTATGTAAATTATGAATGCCCAACTTGTAAAAAAGAAACTGAAATTGTTCTTTCTCCAAAGCCTTAGTAAAAATATCAACGAGATGTGCATTAGTATGAACATGAAAGATGGCAATGTTGCCCGCTTGAATATGATCTTGTACATAATGATAATTAACCTTAATATGCTTGGTGCATTTATGAAAAACAAGATTTGCAACAACGTATAAGGTTGCTTGACTATCACAAAACAATTGCATAGGCCTTAAATGATGAACAATTAGTGACTTGAGCCATGTGAGCTCACAGATAGTACTAGTTATCAAATGATATTCAGTTTTAGTGGAAGAACGAAAGGTTGTTAGATGCTTCAAAATAGAAGATACCACCAAATAATGAAGTAATCAGTATGAAAATGTCAGGTTAATGGATAAGTAGCCTAATCAAAATCACAATAAGCATATTAAAATGCAAATCACTATCCTAATGAAGATGAAGACCCTACCCATATGACCTTTTAAGTAACGTAAACCGCAGAGAGCAACATTCCAATACGCCTCTTTAAGGCATTGCATTGTATAAATTGAGCAAGAGCATAAACAACATAGCATAACTTCGGACAAGTGATGATAAGATAAATTAAACGACCAATAAGGCTCCCATATCGATCTGGATAAGGAAAACCATGTCCTATAGAAAACTCCAACTATTTATTTTGCTTAATAGGAAAACCATGTTCAAGTGGAGGCCTTGATTTAATTGTGGGTGATATATTGAAGAAATTGAGTACTTATTGGTGTAGAATTGGTATGAAAGTGATAGAAGGTGAGTTAGGATGATAATCTGGAAAATTTGACTTGTGCATGTTTCAATGATTTTGCCATAACTTTTTATATGGTTATGCACTTGAGATGAGGTTTGCTTGAATTAAACTAGAGTTGTTTGGCTATAATTCTTGTGAAGGAAGTGATGTTTAATTTTGGCTTGAAGAGTTCCAAATTTTGACTTGAATGTGTCAAAATGTGCAGTGATAAACAGTAGCTCGAGATTTTTGTGATCTGAAACTTTGGAAATTTTTCTAGGTTGATTTAGGCTGATTTTGCTAAATTGGTCTTCATGAAAGTTGTATCTTTTCTTGTTAGTTTTCTATCGCTACTAAGTATGCCATTTTTCGATATTGAGGTTGAAAGTTATGATCTGTTGACTTTTAGATGTTATCCCAAAGATTAATGTGCATTGTGCTTGAAAATGTCTCTGAGTGTAGGTTTTATGGATACTGTGCTTTGAGGCCAATTCTGGACTGTTATGTTTTAAATGGGTTCATGTAGCAATTGATGGGGTGTATTTTAATTGGACTTATAGAAATCCAAATTGAGTAATTTTGGTGTCAATGGATTTCTAAAATTTAAGGGAACATTTTGTGATGAGATTTATGGAATGATACCAGGATTGTCACGAACATGCATTGTACACATTTCAATTCCTGCATGTGCAGTATTATACATTTCTGATTGTATGATTTGTAAAATATGTGTATTTTAATTGTTATAGAGGCGCATTTGGAACGTCAACCCACAGACATTGCCGAGACTTCCAGGCACTAGCTTCGGAAGCTATTAGTGAGTAACCTAGACGATTTCTCTTAATTATTAATTGTCTATGTTTCTGTGGTGGATAATGGTGGGTTATGATTTGCTTGTGATTGTGGATTCCGAACAGTAGGTCCGATGACTGTATACTGGGGAGTTGTGTTATAGAAGTGCTACTTGTATGCAAATTTGAGACCTATGTGCCTATGATGTGATTAATTGTGACATATGTGCTGATTGTGACATATGTGATGGATTGTGATATATGCTGATTGATTGTGGCATA
Organism: Erythroxylum roigii; assembly: GCA_027576455.1. Taxonomy (NCBI): domain Eukaryota; kingdom Viridiplantae; phylum Streptophyta; class Magnoliopsida; order Malpighiales; family Erythroxylaceae; genus Erythroxylum; species Erythroxylum roigii. Next base: position 12,625,832 of record JANZXV010000212.1, on the reverse strand, counting down.
TGCATTTCATTCATGAATGCATAATCAGATAATGACAGTTGTGACCGGAGCAGCCACCGATTAGATCTTAAAGCTCATGAGTGTATTTGAGTCTCGAGCTCAACAGTGATTTAGAGCCTCAGGCTCAATATTTAATGAGCCCTATATAGGACAATTCAGGCGCTCGGTCACAACACCGTAATAATTGAAAAATACATGAGCATTTCATATGCATTTGCTTAAATATGCTTGATTGTGTCTATCTTGAGCCTCTTTAATTCGGCTCCAGATCAATTTAACCTTATCCACTGTATCCTGAATCAACTCTGGGCCTTCAACCATTCTCAAACCCTCTTAATCCCAATACAAAGGTGATTGACACTTTCTTCCATACAATGCCTCGTATGGTGCCATTCCGATACTACTGTGATAATGGTTATTATAGGCAAACTCAATCAAAGCTAGATACTGATCCCATGCTCCTCTAAACTCCAATACATAAGCTCGAAGCATATCCTCAACAGTCTTGATTGTTCTCTCACTCTGTCCATCTGTCTGAGGATGAAATGTTGTACTAAAGTTCAATTTAGTACTCATAGCAGACTGCAAACTCTTCCAAAACCTCAAAGTAAATATGGGATCCCTGTCTGATACTATAGACACTGGAACCCCATACAGTCTCACTACCTCATTCACATACTTCTGGGCCAATTGATCGAGTGAATTATTCTCCCTCACTGGCAAGAAATGGGTCGATTTAGTTAACCGGTCCACTACAACCCAGATAGCATCATGTTGCCTCAGAGTCTTGGGCAATCCCATGTTGAAATCCATAGTGATTCGTTCCCATTTCCACTCAAGAATAGGCAACAAATGGAGCTTCCCTATTGGAGCCTGGTGCTCAGCTTTAACTTGTTGTCACGTCATACACCTGGATATATACTCTGCCACCTACTTCTTCATGCCAGGCCACCAGAAATGCTACTTTAGAGTGTTATACATCTTGGTAGTACCAAGATGCATAGCATAGGCGGCCATATGAGCTTCCTCCAAAATCTCCCTTCTCAGATCATCCACATCAGGCACACATAGCCTCTGTCTCAACCATAATGTCTCATCCCTCAATTCAAACTCAGAATTCGGATTTGCCTTTACTTTCTCCATAAGCTTCACCATATCAGGATCTTTGCCCTGAACTCTCCTGATTCTATCATGTAGCATCGGTTTGAGTTTCAGTGTGGCAATCAGAGCCCCATCCTGCTCTAGATTCAACTCCATATTTAAGGCTCTCAAATGGATCAAATTAGTTAACCTCAACAACTGAATCTGAGCTGCACTGGTGTGAGACTTCCTGCTCAAGGCATCTGCCACCACATTAGCTTTCCCTGGGTGGTACTTAATGGTACAATCATAATCCTTCAGTAGCTCAATCCATCTCCTCTGCCTCAAGTTCAACTCCCTCTGACTCAGCAAATATCTTAGACTCTTATGATTAGTGAATATCTGGAAGGTCTCTCCATACAAATAATGTCTCCAAATTTTCAGAGCAAAGACAACTGCAGCTAGCTCTAAATTATGTACAGGATAAATGACCTCATGAGACCTTAACTGTCTTGATGCATAGGCGATCACCTTGCCATGCTGCATCAATACATACCCCAATCCCTGATGCGAGGCATCACTATACACTTCATAACCTCCAGTCCCTGATGGAATAGCCAACACCGGTGCAGTAGTCAACTGATGTTTCAACTCCTCAAAACTCTTCTGACACTCCTCAGTCCATCTGAACACCACATTCTTCCTTAGAAGTTTTGTCAGAGGGGCTGAGATCAGAGAAAACCTCTCGACAAACCTCCGATAATACCCAGCCAATCCTAGGAAGCTCCAGATCTTCGACACATTTCTTGGAGCTTCCCACTTCATCACTGCCTCTATCTTCTTCGGATCTACCCGTATACTATCTCCAGTCACTATGTGTCCTAGAAACACTACTTGATCCAACCAAAATTCATACTTACTGAATTTGGCATACAATAAAATAACCCTCAGATGCTCTACATGCTCCTATCTGCTCCTCGAATACACCAAGATATCATCAATAAACACAATCACAAATTGATCAAGGTAGGGCTGAAACACCTTATCCATCAGAGCCATAGAAGCTGTCGGGGCATTAGTCAGCCTAAACGGCATCACTACAAACTCAAAATGCCCATACCTGCTCTGGAATGCACTCTTAGGTACATCAACCTCAGCTATGTTCAACTGATAACACCCTGATCTTAAATCCAGCTTAGTAAACACCTGAGCTCCCTGCAACTGATCAAATAAATCATCGATTCTAGGCAGGGGGTACTTATTCCTCACTGTCACCCGATTCAGCTGCCTATAATCGATGCATAACCTCAAAGTTCCATCCTTCTTCTTCACAAACAACACCAGAGCTCCCCAAGGTGAGACACTAGGTCTAATAAAACCCTTTTCTAGTAACTCCCATAGCTGAGTCTTCAACTCCTTCAGTTCCACAGGTATCATCCTATATGGAGGAATAATTATAGGAGCGGCTCTTGGAACTAGATCAATCATGAACTCCGTCTCCCGATCTAGTGGTAAACTAGGTAGCTCATTGGAAAACACATCTAGAAATTTCCCAACCACGGGAATATCCTGAAGCCTCTGCTCAACTCTAGTATCAATGACGTGGGCCAGATAAGCCTCACATCTTCCCTGCATCAACCTTAGTGCACTCAGGAATGAGATCATCCGGGCTGGCACTGCTTGACTTACTCCTCTGAAAACTGCCCTAAGCTGACTAGGAGATTCTAATACTACCTCCTTGGTGTATTAGTTCATAATGGCCCTATGGGCAGTGAGCCAATCCATGCCTAAGATCACATCTATCTCCCTCAACTATATGACTATCAGGTTTGCTTTCAACTCTGCTTGATCAATCTTAATCGAGCACCCCTTGCAGACCTCTCCTAAGGCAGTAGTACTACCTAGAGGTGTACTCACCTCTAGCCTATACTATAGTAGCTTCCTATCACAATGCAGTCTACATGCCAAATGTGGTGCGATAAAGGAGTACGTGGATCCTGGATCTAGCAGTGCAAGAGCTTCAAAGCCAGAAATAAGAAGCGCACCTGCTACCACCTCAGGTGAATCTTGGGCCTCCTGCCTAGTCATGGCATAAACCCTAGCCTGGGACTGCAGTCGGCTTCCCTGCCCCTCAGTCCTCACAACAGAACCCTCAGCTCTGCCTCTACCTCTGCCTCGGCCCCTCTGTCCGGATCCACCACCTCTACTCTACTGGACTGTGGTGTTACTCCCAGATCGGCCACTGACAGTAGACTGAGCTCCCAAGTTAGCTGGGCAATCTCTGATCTGGTGGTCCATGGAGCCGCATCTGAGGCAAGCTCTAGTCAATCGCCAACACTCACCACCATGCCTCTTGTCACAGTGTTTACAAACTGGGACCTGAGTCTGTCCTGTACCCCTTCCACTGCCACTGCTAGTCTGTGCATACCTACGTCTCTACCCAAATCCCGACTACCTGAATCCATCCGGTGGTCTGAATGTTCTGCTCTAGCACTTGCTGAAACTCCTGCCAGAACTGCCCTGGCTGTCCATAGGTGTTGGACCTCGGTCTTTAAGTGAAATTTAGAAATATTAAATGAACTTAAATGAGTGTTTTTGTATATGTATTGTGTGATAGATGTTTTTGTGCTTTAAGAAAAATTGATGAGAAAAGAATAGATTGGTTTTGATGACTTTGATATTTGAGTAGATTTGTATGGGCCATGAAAGTAAAAAGAATAAGTTGATTGAAATAGAAGTTGAAAAGCAAGAAATAAATAGTAAAAGTGTGAAAATTTGGAGAATTAAAAAAGTTTGACTTTTTGGGATGAATAGTAATAGAGAGTTGACTATTTATTTAGGTAGATTTTGAGAAACTGATCTTCATGAAAATTGTAGTTTCTGTTCAAAGCTTTCTGTCACCATAAAATGTGATATTTTTTGATATCAGAATTGAAAGTTATGATCTTCCGAAGTTAAGGTTATTTTTCTTTGTTTTAAAAATGCTCTTAAGTGTAGGATTGTATATGCAGTGTTTTGAGGCAAATTGCTGTACTGATGTAGCTTGAATTGGAGTAAGTGATCTACATGAAAGTTGTAGCTTGTCTTTCAATCTTTCCGACGCTACAAAGTATGCAATTTTTGGATGTGGGAATTGGAAGTTGTGAAATTTGAAAGTTTGGATATTGTTTAGGTGATTGTTTAACAGGGCAGAAACTTTGATTGAAAAATTGACCTAGTTAGAGGTTGAATTTGCCTTTAAGTGCTTCATGAACATTTTAGATTTTGTTTTGATCTTTCCATTGATGTAAAATATGGAATTTTTGGTTAGGTCCCATAAGAGGGTCAAGTGCATTTGTCTAGGCTTCGCCTGCCTGCTCGCTAGTGGCATTGGAGTTCCTTTTAAGGACTCCCATAAGTTCACGGCTACACTGGACTGCTATGCGGGAAAGTGTAGTACGTTCTGTTCATGGCTGCATAGGATTGCTATGCGGGAATGTGCAGTACGCTCTATTTCTTGACTAACCCAAACCATTCTGATGTGTTTATGTGTCTTAGAAAATTTGTGATGAGTTATGTCTATGTGTGTATTAATGTGTTGCATTCATGTTTTGAAATTGTTCACGAATTGTGAGAAATTTGCATTTATGGAGAAATAAACATTTGAGGTTTTCTAACCGTGAAATGTTTGAAATCATTTTTTGAATGATTGAAAAGTTGAAAAGTTTGAGAAATAAGCATTTGACAAATTTCTACTGTGAAATTTTCCATAGAATGGCAAAAGCTTTGGAAAAATATTTTTTGCTTATTTTTCTGTTATAAACATGTTATCCACGGGCTATAAAGCTCACCCCCTTTCATCCCCATCTCCAAGTATCGAGAAGGAGATCGGATAAAAGAAATTCAAGACCTCTGTTCGTTTGTATATATGTTGTAGGGTTAAGTTAAATGGTTGCAGGAATAAGATTTTAGACTTTTGTTGAGAATTTAAGGGATTTTGTATCCTTTATGTATTCAGATATCAATATTGATGTTGTTCATGGCTTGGAATGCCATTAAGGTTTTTAGTCATTTATTGCAAAAATGGTAATGAGTTATGTATTTGTGTACGAAATTGGAATGTAAATTTATATATGGATTTGAAATATGGATTTGTGTAGGATTATGAAATGTGAAATGGTGTATGGATATGAAAGATGAATTGTCTATGAATATTAATTGTGTATGGATTTGTGTATGGTTGATTGTGTTGATTGATCTGAAATATTGAAGTGCTTTGGGTATGAATGTGTTTATTTGTGTTGGGATTTTGAGGAGGTCCGATGAATTGTGTTGATGGAATGGGACATAGAAGTGTGTTGAAACCATTTTCAGGTTTTTTGGGATTCTTAAGATACAACCGTTGTGTTGCCCATTTTTTAAATGAGGGGATATGAATGTATAAGAAGAATCTTATAAATTGAGATTTGGATTTTGAGGACGAATTTTTCCAAATGGGAAATTGAGTTGCTTTGTATGAGATTGAATAAAGATGATTAGAAAGGATTAAAAATGAAAAAAAATTTATACCGATTTCGGATTGGTTTTAGTCTAAATGGTTTCCAATGCTAATCTAGTTTTTTTAAATATAAGCTTTCGGATGTCAGAATGTGTATCAGTTCGATTAAGCGATTTATTTTCGTTGATTCCAAGCCCTTTGTTTCGCTTCCGATTTATGTTTCGCATAAGTGGGCTTTTTGTTTACGATTTGTTATGCGGTTGCTTTTAGATTTCGTTTTTTCGGTTGGGGTCTGGTTCCAAAATCAGGTCCCAACAATAGGTCTCTTTTCTCTGGATCTTTGCCCAGTCTCAGCCTATCTCTCCCTCATCTCACTGAAGCAGCTCTCAACTCAATAAAAATACCCATATCAGATCGTGCCAACCTGGTTCTGATCTCCATATTTAACCCATTCTCGAACTTCTGACACTTATCTACTTTTGTAGGAATCGGAGCAGTAGCATAACCCATCAATTCATTAAATCTCACCTCATATTCCGCAACTGACATCCGACCCTACTTCAATTCCAGAAACTCCTGCATCTTTATATCTAAATAAATCTTGGGCATATAATTATCCTTGAAAGCCCTCAGAAAGTCCTCCCTATTGGACCCCGAACTTTTGGTGCAAATTAGAAATATTAAAATGAAATTAAATGAGAAAGAAATTGGTGAGAAAATTTATGAATTTAAGAAAATTTGATGAAATTAAGAAAAATTTATGAGAAATGAATTGTTTAATTTTGAGGACTTTG
>JANZXV010000212.1:12576676-12597759 GCA_027576455.1 Erythroxylum roigii | reverse complement strand
AACTAAAAGAAATAACACAGGCATTAGCCTGTACAATCAAAAAAAGGGCTTTAAGAATAACATTCTAAACCTGAAGCGATGCTATGACCCAATTTAGCCAGATAATCTGTTGTAAAGTTACTTTCACGAAGTACATGCCTAATAGAGCAGCTTCAATTCTTAGCAAATAAAGCTTGAATATCCACAACCAAAATAGACAGGGGATGTGAAGAGATAACACCATAAGTTATCATCCGTACCGCCTCCATGCTATCAGATTCTACAACGACTTGTCGAAAACTGTGATCACATGCAAAAATCAAACCGTCTCGAATGGACCATAACTCCCTCACCAAGATAGTTGAAACACCAAGTCGAAACGAATATCCCCTTAGCCAACAACCAAATGAATCACACAACAATCACTATTTAACTTTACTTAACCGTATGGCAGCAGTCTAACCAATCCAATCGTGGGATACTTTGATCAGACAAAACTCAAGTTAGATTTGGACTTACGACACGTTACATATTGTGCTAACTGCTGCCATTTTAACGGCGGGAAACGTCACATACATAAACGATGCGATATTAGAAGCTCCAACACCAAGAGATGCCGTTGCCAATTTTAGCACCAATAAGCTTAGACTTCACCTGATATATTCACATCTAGTTTATATGTAGGTTTTCATTTTATGTTGGGCATTTACTTCATTTGCTAATGTTCTACAGAATCAAGACATTACATTAGTTTATGGAATAAGGATAATGGAAAAATATAATGACAAACGAATCCAAAAAATTGACATAAAAGAACGGGAGCAACCCTGGTGGTTTTATCAAATGAAGATACCATACCATATTCTAGTAAACGTTACTATTCATATGGCTACTAAATGTTGTATGTATGGTGAAGACGAACCAGAAGACAAGAGTGTTCAAAATCAAAAGTTGCTGCGTTTGAAAGAATGACGAGCGCTGGTAACCAGATTGCTTTCAATCACAATCCCATGAACTGGCCCTTCCTTCCTTCCAAGCTTTGTGCCGGAACTTGCTGTAGCAGAATCAAGTGACCTAGCATTGGCAGGTATAGGCATTTCTGCAGAGTGGCCAGAAATGCAGAGATTACCACCATCATCTTGTTCCCAGTATACTTCAACCATAATGCCTCTAGGATTCTCTGCACTTTCTGTTCCTGGGATGCCCACAAACTGAGCTCCTACTGGTATCTATAAATGAGCAGAAGTAGAACAGTCAAAATCTGTGACTTCGTCATCAGGGTTGCGCAGAAATGACGTCCGTTAATGCTTACCTGTACGGAGGTCCCAGATGATAGAGTCAGTGTTTTTAATCGGCCCTCTTCTGCTGCACTTTCCAACTCCGCGCGTTTTGCTATGTTCAAGAAAACTTCCTCAAGAGTTGTAAGCCCAAGCTGGATATCTGATATACCAAATTCGCTTTTCCTCTCCTCTAGTTTCGCGAAGAACTCCTGTTAAAAGAGTTTAAAGGCTAAGAACTCCTGTAAAAGCCTTTATGCTTCTAATAGGATAAGGGCTATTCAACTAATGCTTAGTGCTTACCATTAAAAGCCCCTCTTTGTCACGAGGAATGACATAAGTCAGGAAGGATTTGGTCTCCTCGGCAGGTGATACATTCAAAAACTGCCACAAATAGCCCAAAGTAAGAAAACAAACCAAAGTTCTTAAGCCAACAACTTGGTCAATCATGTTATTTACTCAACATACATCCTTAAAGAACTGCCTCACTGGCAGATGATCACTCGCAGGTTCTCCAGTGGCTTCAGAGAAGCTGATGTTAGCAACGAAACCGGTACCAAATCTTGACTTCAATCTGATTGATGTTCCTATGCATCGAAGCCTACCCTTGGCCACGATTCCAATGCGATCACTTAGGACATCAGCTTCTTCCATTGAATGTGTTGTTAAAACAATGGCGCGACCCTTCTTTGCATTCTGTATTATGTCCCATACTTGCCTTCTCGATATTGGATCCATACCAGTTGTCTATATGTTGAAGAGCCAGATAATAAAAATATGCTTGTGCAGTCAAATCAAAAGAAGTATTCAAATTCCCGTACCGGTTCATCTAGAATCACCAACTTTGGATCACCCATGAGAGCTATAGCAACACTGAGGCGACGCTTCATTCCTCCACTATAGCTCCTGGTTCTAACTTTAGCTTTAGCAGTGAGTCCCACGTTTTCTAATAACTCCTTGGCCTCCTGGAATTGTAATAGTTATTGTTAAACGACACTCTTGAACAAGAAATGTAGGACTCACTGCTTACATGAACAACTGGAACGTACCGAACTTATTGAATCTTTGGCCAGACCTTTAATATTGGCAAAGAGGTGGAGATGCTCTTCGCCAGTCAATGCGTCCCAAAGAATATCAAACTATGAAATAAAGCAAAAGTCATACATAATTCAGGAGGGAAATACAAGGCCTACAATATACGTTGTGCTTGACAATTGCTATACATGCATAAACATAGCTCAAACTAGCATACAAATAGAAACACCAGGGTAGAAATGTGTGTATTTGTTAGAGTTCACCTGAGGACAAACTCCGATAATCTTTCGAATGTTTGACATGCCGGTTGAGCTTCTAATGGAATGTCCATAAATCAAAGCTGTTAATAAGACAGGTAAGATGAGTTCCGCAGTAATTGGATTGAAAGAAAAAAAAAAAGGAAAATGGAAATTAGCTCATACCTTCTCCACTAGTCACAGGTAAATTGCCAGTCAAACAGTTGATTGTTGTAGTTTTACCAGCACCGTTGGGTCCGAGCAGACAAATCAGCTGATCCTTTGAGAAGTTTACCCATAAACCCTAAGAGAAACATGCGGTCAGCATTATGTGTCTTTGCCCATCTAATATTCATAGTTGAGGAAGAAAATTTGTTCCTTCCATTTAAAACAACCCACCGGACGTCCCAGTTTAGTTTCATTTAAAACTAATTCAATTGGGTTCGTTCCATAAGTTGACAATTTTCTGCTCACCTTAAGAGCTTGATAAGGTTTAGTCGTTTTGCCTTTGCAACAACAGCAACAGCTACACATACTGCGGGTGCCAGGATACGTCTTAACAAGGCCTCGTATCTGAACTGCAACATTCGGATCAACCGTGCCTGCTCTCGCATCTTTTTTGACAATGTTTTCCTCTTCAAGTACATCATCATCTAGAGCATTGTACTCCTCCTTTGGGGCTGAATCTATGTCCTCTAAAAGAAGGGAGCAAAGGGATGTAAGGAAATTGAATATAGTTGTGAGCTATCGATTAAAGTAGTAACCCTTGTCACCTTTGACCTTGTTTACAGATGTCCCAGTCCAGTACTCGGGCATTAAGAAGTAAAAGCAAGGTTTTCCAACCCCTGATGCGTTTGGAAGTATGTTATCCAAGTAGATTGCCAAAGCAAGCCAGAGAAAGAAAGTGCTGGTCAGCCACATGTAGACATCATTCTGCAGTTGATTGACAGTTGGTCAGTCAGTCTCATAAATGACCCCAAATTAAGAATAATGAAAAGTTCAGACTTTACGCACAATTGTAATAACACATTCTGGAAGACTTGGTAAGCAATTAGCCCGAGTACTCCAACTAATTCCAATAGATTCAGGATCACTACTTGCATAGGACAATTGGTTCACGGCAACCGCAAGAAGATTAGGTGGGAATAATGACCATATTGTTCGTGTGGTAACAGAAACTGCTTTGGTATACGGGAATCCTGACACTGTAACAAGCTGAAATACCAACAATAAGATTGGTTAACCCACAGATACTTCTATCTTGAATTCTGATGATTAAATTTATAACGGAATCTTGCCTGTGTCAAGAAGCTAAAAAGAAACATGGAGAACCCCACTGTATTGGCTGAAGATGACTTGCTAAGAAAGGCTGACAACATGTATGCAAAACCAATCTGGCGTCAAAAGAAGAAAACTGAAAGGGTTAACTACGGATAGGTACAAGTTATTAGTCATTTCTTGAGTAAGTAGTAAAAATTGTTCTCACCATATTCAGCTGGAAAAGGAAGAAAGCCAGAAACACAACTTCAAAACTGTTCTTCTTGAAAAAATCAAACCGAAACATGATCCCGAAAAGAACCAGAAGAAGTGATGAAATAAGCACTATCATTCCCTCCCATGTGATCCAGGAGAACCAATATGCAGAGTCATAAAGACCCATCATGCTCATTGCCTGTGGAAGGGAAAGTAGTTTAAGTAACATCGCTAAATCATGAATATAAAGGATGCTAAGCAAGAGCCACTATCTAGTTAAAATCCAAAAGCCAATGGAGGTAAAACCTGGCGAAGTTTGAGCTCTTTCTCTGCAACCAATGAACCCATTTGTAATACAAATCCAAACATGGCAAAGGCCAGGAAAAAGGGTGGTCCAATGACGGACAATAGAACGACAGCATCCTTGGGAGGATGAGGGAATTCCTTAAATCCAACAGTCCAGCCAAAACTTGCATCTGAATATCCCAGAACATAACATATGAATCAATTTTTAGATTAGATAAAATAGAAACTAAATATCTTTCAGGCACTTGAACCATTTGCGAGGACGTCCTCACCTCCAAGAATAGAGCGAGCAATCTCACGCTCCGCCGCAATTTGAAGTGGGACTTGAAATTTGAAGGTAGTATCTTCAATATCTCCACGCCGAGTAACTGTAGAGGAATTAGTTTGTACGCCGTAACTGATTGCAGTGGAATTTATTTCTCTAAAATGCAGTGCTCCTGAGCAACGCATGGGATTTTGAAGAAGCCATGCATCTACGTCCTCTCGTGTTCTGAACGACGTCACCTGCATAAACAAAAGTGAACAAAACTTGACATGATCACTTGTTTAAAAGGCAGCGGAAAGCCAGCTGGCTCCATCTGGAAGAAGTCTGATGCGTTGGACCACGTAAAAAGTACAATTTGACATCCTTGATACCATACCTTACTCGCGGGAATAGGCCTACCAGGGTTATTATCCATAATGGAACGCGAGAGAGTGTGAAAACGAGAGGTGTCGTTGCCACTCCAAATGAAATCAAAGCAAGGAGTCCTCGCGAAGAACTTCTGCTCGCAAGGAGGTATAGGGGGTGACACCAGAGGCTTGGGGTCGGTGACTTTGTCGCTGGCAGTGGTCTTAGAATTTCTAGACATGGTGGCCTTGTTGATGCAGAAGAGTAGTAAGATGAAGAAGAAGGAAGAGAAAATCTGCAGGAAACTTGCACGCTTGTTCCTCCAGGAAAGAAGCAAATTCTTGAGGAACAGTGCCTTGAACTGTTGCAACATCTCTACGGGCAAAAAGTGTGGAAAGGTAGGTTGGCCTGGGCGGGGGTTATGGTATGATATGGATGTTTACAGGAATTAACACGCTCATTTTTTTTTTCTTTTTTAAAAATTTCAACGTTTTTTCAGGAGATCTTTGACCCATCTCGCCACCGTCAGCTAGCAGATGATTCATGCGGGATCCTCCCGCGCTAGGAGTAGGATCCCAACATCCGGGATGGGATTCCATCTCCAAAACCGTGTTTTGTCGTTTGTACATGATAAAGATATTAATTAGGATTTTTTACGCGTCTCCAGATCCTTTCTGGATTAAAAAGCAATTTTCTTTAAATGCAAAAATTCAATTCTTTAATACCACCAGGAATCCCAATCCCTGGATCGTCAACGGATTCCCTCTGAACCGGAGATGTACGCGCCTGTATCAATGCATGTCCTTTTGTGTATAATTATGGTACCGAATCATTTGCCGCACTCCCCGATAAGGGCTGTTTGGTACATTAAACGTTGCGTTATGAAGACTTGAAGAGTAAATTACGCATTCCAAAATAGACAGTGGACTGTAATGAAAACAATCATCCGATTTATCTGTTGTGATACGAAAATTAGATATTTACAGTTAAATCTGAACATGATCGACTACTATATATTATATTTTGAAGATACTTTCACCAAATACATCTTTAATTCCAGTATTTTGAAGATACGTCCCAATAAACCTTCCAAATTCTTCATATACATGTGCCCGTTAATATCCTCTATAATTTTACTTCCAAAATTACCCTTTAATTTCTCTTACATCTTAATTACACAGATTACACATATTATATTTTCAAGGCACTTTAATATGTAATTAATAAGGGTATATCAGATATTTCATTAACTTTCTTAATAAACGTGTATTCCTCTAAAACGACTTTTATTATGAATCGGAGGGAGTATAAAAAATTATAATCCACATTGGATCTGATTGTGCCCATTAAAAGTAATATTATCCTACCCAAACAAAGCAAGACCGTCCATTACGTTGTATGGCATTGGTTTGAGAATGGCATTTGTGAATTTCAGATGGAATACCAAGGGCGTATGTGGGTATCTACAAACAGACATTTAGGCTTTATTGCCATTTAGAAGGTAGTAATGGGGTCTTTTGGTTAATCAATGTGATGTACAGGGGCAGAAAAGTCATTTCGTATCTTACTCATCGTTCTCTTCTCTTCCCTTGCATGACATTTAACATGCGTTCATCTCTAGGGAAAGGGGAGAAAATTAAAGCACTGAAACTGTGGGAGAGACAAAGTGAGTCTGTTACACAACTTGTTTCATCACTCTGTATTTCATATCTATATCCACACGGAGAGGAGTTAGCAGGGATTGATATATGTGTATATATATATAGATTGTCGGGAAGGAGAGTGTACGTTCTTTAGATTACAATGCCGCAAACGGACCTACCTGGTATTCCCATGGCGAATACGCCACGTAATCGTGCATCTTTCGGGACTCAGGCCAATGCTTTGCTTCGAAAGAACTTAACTTTCCAGGTCGCTCTATGCTCTATATATTTCTATATCGGTGTTCGTGTTTGTATGTAATCTTGGTTCTCATTATCTATAAGCCTGTGACGGTGATTGTAATGATTGATTCACCTGATTTCAGTTGTTTAACATGTTTGTGTTCAATTCCTGAGAATGTTTGATCTTTTGTCTTTATATGGTCTATCTTCTTTTGGAACGGAAACTATTTGGGCTAAGTTAGAATTTCCTAAGCTTTGTTTTCTTGTAGTTGAATCTGGATTTTAGGTAACACGATTCATAATTGATGAAATGACATGAAAATCTAGTATATATGTGCTTAAGGTAAAAATTCTCTCCAGATCTCATTGTGAATGTGGTTAAGCTAACCCACTTTTGCTTTTGTTTTCATTTATTTCTCCATTCATTGTGGAGATCTTGGAGATGTAACGGTTGAGAGAAACGGGTGATTTTGAATTGCATGCCAATGCGTTGACTGGCACACATGTTCGAATGTCATGTATCCTTTGTTTTTCTTTTACAGAAACGCAAGGTTATGACAAATTGTCGGCTCATTAGCTTTCCATTTGTACTCTGCATGCTGCTTTCTCTCATTCAAGCTTTAATTAACAAAGGGCAGAGCCCCCCTGGAGACAAAGACAGCAACTGTCTCTCAAATCCAAATAAAGTTGGGTGTCCAGCGCCTAGGCTCCCTGAGTGGCCTCCTCTCTTGCAAATTCCGTTGACCGAGTATCGTGCTGTGAAGACCAATGTTCTTCCCTTCACAGATTTGCCAGATGAGTCATGCAGAACTGTTAAAGGTTCCTGCCCTGTAACGGTACTGATGACTGGAAGTAATCAATCTCTTGGAGAAAGTATGCATACCTTTTGTCCTCCTGCCTTCAACTGTTGCATCATTGTTTTTATTTTTTTTTAATTTTATAAATGAAGTGGATACGAAAGAATTACCTCTATCATTATGTGCAATTCATTCTTTTTTGATAGTCTTGGCTGGGAATATGTTCTCAAATTCTCTCAACTTGAGGCCTTCCAATTATACAGATATGGTAGACAACTATGTGCTGGTCAGTTCTTTCTACCTTTTTCAAATTTTCTTGTATATGCCATAGTCATTGGCTACCTTGCTTATCTCTTGTCAACCTTAAATGGTTCAGGGTGTAGATGGCGACGCTGACCTAAATAACATAAGTCCGGTGTTGGATGGCAACATGTATTATATTCAACCGAAGTGCTTAAATGACTCCAGCGCTCTCATCCAGTTCCCAGCATTAGACAATATGCAAAGTATGTAATGATATATATTGTCCAATTAGCAAGTGGTGGAAATTTAGTTGTTGCAAACAAATGTTTGAATGCAGATAATCTATATGTTAGGCAATTATGGATCTGAATATGAGAACTGTTACTCGAAACCTTATTTTTCTTACTTTCGAGGACAATTTGTATGTAATATTCTGTAACCTCTGATTTTTTCTGTTTTGGTCTTTAAATGTAGGGCTGACATGTGCTCAAGCCTTAAACTTGTGGCGAAATAGTTCTTCTGAGGTGAACAAAGAACTGTACCAAGGTTATAGCCAAGGAAATTCAGAGGGGAAGATTAATGAGATACTAGCAGGTGGACCTACCTTAGTTGACTGTTATTTTTATCTCTGGACTGTAATGGCTTTCTTTAGGAATATAACATCTGCAATGTCCTGCAGCCTATGATTTCTTAAACTCTGATCACAAAACGTTCAATCTGAGCATCTGGTACAACGCAACCTCTGAAGACAACAATATGGGCATTAATTTCCTCTCTGTTCCGGCCACGGTGAATCTGGTATGAACTGGAAATATAGATGTTCCGTATTTATTCATATTGATTTAGTACTTGCCGGGTTCGAGGCTTTTGTCTGAGAATCATAAAGTCCTTGAAATTTTTTTACTTTTCATGACTACTGCTCCTTTTGGCCTTCTTTCTTCTTCCCTTCTTTTTTGTTTCTCTCTTGGAATTGCTGGCTGCTTTTTATCGTTTCTCCACTATTTCTCAAAATTTTTGAAACTCTTCCTCTCTGGAAAGTTGTCCATCCTTCGTAAAAGGGGCATATGCTTATGACATAATATTTCCCTTCTTTCATGTTTTATGACAAATTGCTTTCAGTTTTGCATTGCCTGAATTTTACAATTCTATACATCCACAGGCGTCAAATGCTTACCTGAAGTTTGTAAAAGGGCCTGGTGCACAGATACTACTGGAACTTATCAAAGGAATGTATCAACCTGCTGCCAATGGTAACATAGATATTGCATCACTTCTTGGGACAATCTTCTTTACATGGGTTGTTCTACAACTATTCCCCGTAAGCATCTGAACACTTGGTTCATTTTAATCTATCATAAGGTTTGAACCCTATGATAACAAATTCCTGAACATGTAATATTTCAATGTGTAAATTCTATTGTTTAATGTTTTTACGTTTTAGGTGGTGATGACATCTCTGGTTTACGAGAAACAACAAAAACTAAGGATTATGATGAAAATGCACGGACTTGGTGATGGGCCTTATTGGTTGATTACATACATGTATTTTCTATTCATATCCACGCTGTACATGCTGGTTTTTGTAATATTTGGGGTTGTTATAGGTAATTTCCAGTCATTCTATCTTTGTTCGTCATTTGCCTTAAGTTTCTGATTTTTCAGTGCAATTGCAGGTTTGAAATTTTTTTCAACGAATGCCTACAGCATCCAATGTGTATTTTACTTCATGTACATAAATCTGCAAATTTCCGTGGCTTTCCTGATGTCTACTTTCTTCTCAAATGTTAAGACTGCCACAGGTTTGAAATAAATCAGAAGTTATTTAGGCTTCTATCCCAGTATTAATGTTCATGAATATGATGGTTGACTTTTAATGGGTTACAGTTGTTGGCTATATAAGTGTCTTCGGTACTGGGCTCCTAGGTGCTTTTCTATTCCAGAATTTCATTGAAGATTCACAATTCCCCGGTAAGTAGCAGCTATCTGCAAAAGCGAATAACATGGATGTTTTGCAGATGTAAACATCTTTACAGATTAGTGTGTAGAATTCGCTCAGTATGGTGACTCATTTCCTGCCGGTTGCAGGAGTCTGGATCATTGTAATGGAGCTATATCCTGGTTTCGCTCTATTTCGAGGGCTATATGAGTTTGGGCAATATAGTATGAACGCAAATTTGGCGGGGATTGGTGGCATGAAATGGGAAAATTTGGATGATCCAGAAAATGGGATGAAAGATGTATTGATTATCATGTTTCTGGAGTGGTTATTCTCGCTTTTTCTTACATATTACATGGACCAAGTTTTTGGGAGTGGGAAAAGTCCTCTGTTTTTCCTGCAGAACTCTACCAAGAAAAATCCGTTATCTCTTCGGATGGAAAGTATGCAGAGGCAGGGATCCGAAGTTGTTAATATGGAGAAACCGGATGTCGCTCGGGAAGTAATATCTCATCTGTAGAAGTAGTTGAGTTTCTTCCAAGGGCCAAAAGACTCGCATTTATTTTTTCTTTTCTGAAATGCATGCAGAGGGAGAAAGTTGAGCGTTTACTACTGGAACCAAGCGCAAGCCATGGAATCGTTTGCCATGACCTTAGAAAGGTGTATCCAGGGAGGGACGGAAACCCTAAGAAAGTTGCAGTGAAAGGATTATCTCTTGCTTTACCTAGAGCTGAGTGCTTCGGTATGCTTGGTCCCAACGGTGCAGGGAAGACATCTTTTATTAGTATGGTCAGTCAACATTTTCCTGAATTATGTAAACGGATGTATGTACTTAGGACTCACTCATTTACTTTTTTTGTTAATTAGATGATTGGGCTCACAAAACCTACTTCTGGGTCAGCATACATTTCGGGTCTGGATTTACAGACTCAGATGGATTGCATTTACACCTGCATTGGTGTATGTCCCCAGTACGAGTAAGTCAGAATCCTAAAGACCTCAACTTCATTTTCAACATTGTCTTTCAAATCATAACCTATTTGTTCTCTGACATTCTTAGCTTGCTTTGGGAATCTTTAACGGGAAGGGAGCACTTGTTGTTTTATGGTAGACTTAAGAACCTAAAAGGCTCTGCACTGAACCGAGTAAGTTTCGTGATTCTCATTTCTATTAAGCATTTGCACCGAAAAGACCTGGTTTTGAACGACTCTTTAAATTGGGAAACATCATCACGTATTTCTTCCTTGGTTTTGTTTTGAATAAATAAGATGTGTTTTATAATTTCATATGCGAAAGAACTCCCAAGTTTCACTTTTCTGCTGTCGTTATTATTTCTTACATAGGCTGTAGAAGAATCTCTCAAGAGTGTCAATTTATTTAATGGTGGGGTTCCTGACAAACAAGCTGGGCAGTACAGTGGAGGCATGAAGAGAAGGCTAAGTGTTGCCATTGCACTTATTGGTGATCCCAGAGTGAGTATATATCAAACTGGATCTGTAAAAATCTTTATGGTCTGCCTAATAATTTGAAAACTTTTCTAGGTGGTTTACATGGACGAACCCAGCACTGGACTAGATCCAGCTTCAAGAAACAGTTTGTGGAATGTAGTGAAGCGTGCAAAGCAAGATAGAGCAATACTTCTCACAAGTACATACTCTTTTTCTTTTGTATGGTTGATCTATTTTGATCGTTAAGAGGTTGTTTTAACTGGGTTGAACATGCCTCTTTCAGCACATTCAATGGAAGAGGCAGAGGCCCTTTGTGATAGGCTAGGCATTTTTGCCGATGGCAGCCTGCAATGCGTAGGAAACCCTAAGGAGGTAACTTTGCGAAAAATGTTCCTTGCTACTTCTACAACTTGCGTCACATTTGTCCTTTTCGGTAATTTCTTCAGTTTAATGGTTTATAGATAATGCTGTAAGTTGCTTATTTTCTCCCTCAAGTAGCTTAGTATGTGGATTTTACACAAAAATGAAAGTAACCCTCTTTAATGCATGACAGTTGAAGGCTAGATATGGGGGATCTTACGTGTTTACTATGACAACAACGGAAGAACATGAGAAAGAAGTTATGAAGATGATCAGACATCTCTCTCCTAATGCTGAAAGGACTTACCATATCTCTGGAACACAGAAATTTGAGATCCCAAAACATGAGGTCAGAATTGCAGATGTGTTTCATGCAGTTGAGAATGCTAAAAGTAGATTCCCGGTGTTTGCCTGGGGTTTCTCTGACACCACCTTGGAGGATGTTTTCATCAAAGTTGCAAAGGCGGTCATAGTTCCTTAGCAGCCTCTCCAGTAATCTTCACCTAGTTTTATAAACATTTTCCATTGTCAATTTAATCTTAATAAGTGAAACAAAGGACGTCAATCATTTCATCAACATGAATTCGGAGCTATTTCAGTAAATACCTTTTCTTTTCTTCCATTCCTTTTCTAGGATTTCCACAAACATAGTAGTTGAACATGTTGAACCCTAGCACTAGGAATTTGGACGCGACCAATTAGTTGTTTCTTTCCCATGATCCTAATTGTCTTGTTTCCATTTCAGAACTAACGAGCTTGACAAAATGGACGTGAACTTTTTAATATCAATATGATATTACCAACAAGTGATTCACCAAAATGCGAAACGCTTACAATAAATTTTAATATTTATAAAATATTTAGAAAATTAAATTTCTATCCGTTACATATCACATCAACACTAGCTGATTACGAATTTAATATTTTTTAATTTGTGTGGATCCTATTATAATTTGTAGCATAGGTTACATGCATGAAATTTAAGTTAAAATAATTTAATTTTTATTTTATATTCTTTATAAAACTTAATTGAATTGAATTATAATATAATTTGACTAACCTAATTAACTTAATTATATCCTCATTTAAGTTAACTTTTATTTTTATAGTAGTTGACAACTTCTAATCCTTGTCACTAATGTTCATGTATAGTTTTAATTTTTTATTTCATTGCTCGAGCTCATCAAAGATGAGATGGTTATTGTTACACAGGTTTTCTAAGCACCAAACTTATACAGTAAGTTGCACCAACTCTTTCGCACGACAATTTCACTTAGGTTCATTTAAGCAAGATTCAGCATTTTTCATGTGGTTGTTAACAAAATAACTTGTTTTCAAATGCCTCACGACTCTCGAGCGTTTGACTGTCAAACTCTAGAAGATTATTTAGAAAGCATTGAACTAATAAAGAAAACAATAGGAGCACAAAAGAGATACAATAAATGCTAACCTTTTGTACTTCCCTAAAATAACCTTTTGTACTTCCCTAAAATTATACAAAGGAATGCTCTATGTGAGGAGCAAAGCTTAAATGAGTTATTTATAGGCACCTCTGGCTTGATAGCTAAGTTAGAATCCTAATTGAACTCAACTAGCCATATCACGTCTTATCATAATTAAATGATTTCACATTATCTGATAAGATGGCATCCCATCTAAATAAGACTGTGATAAGATTTATCTACACTCCAACTAATAAGAGATTACATTTAATTATGAAAGATACATTCATATCTATGAATATATTTACAATCTTTAGATGATCCTCTCATATTATCTTTATCTTTTAGAGCTGATGTCTATCTACTGTGATCTTATCCGCCACATCATCCAAGATCTCCCCACGATCTCTATTTGTTGATGATGAGTTATCCAAGACCAAAGCCTTTTATAGCACATTGTTCTGGTTTATGCTTACCCATGTTAAATCCATTAGTCATGGTCTATTCATTTGAGTATACATGAATCCCTTTAGTCCATCAAGAACTTAGCCTTAGTCAAGTTGGTTCGTACAAAGTCCGAAACTTTAACAAAATTCTCGCCATGCTTTATTTAACTTTCTAAGTTACCTTGGCCTTCCGCATGCCACCGTCATGAGTGTGACTTAGCTAACCTTTGCCCCAAGGCCAGTTTCTAGCTAGGTGTGAAATGCTTTCATGTGTTATGGAGCTAATAAACCACCCCACTAGGTGAATTTGATGCCTTTGTCAAACCAGTCTAAAGATAGACATTCATTTGATCCTCGAACTGCCATAAGGTAATATCTTTCTCCGACGTAGCTTTCATGATCAACTTTCCCTTCCACTAGATTAAGAATTCGATCATCCAAATTTTTTTTATATTACCCCATTGTTTGATGATCTAAGATCTTCTCCATTTGATCTTTAAACTGTTTCCTTACAACAGATGAAGCTCTCTTCACCTGACTCCTATTCAGATCTAATGTATCCTCACGATAAGGTTTGCGAAAACTGACATGAAAAGTAGAGTATACCTTCAATCTTTTGGGCAATCTGTATGCCACATTCTCCACTTTATTTAGCACTTCAAATGGTCCATTGTAATTCAACACCAATGCACGATTTACTTGTTTACTTGAGATCTTCTTCTAAATTTGTGGGTTATGTTTCAATAGCACCTTATCTCCCACGTTACACTGCAACGGTCTCTTTTGTAAGTTCACTTTCTTCTTCATCTGTCGACAAGCTTTCAAAGACTATCTCTCCCCTCATCTAACAACTCTTACTTCTCCATTATGAACTTGTACATTGTAGGACACTTGTCACCTATCCTTTGTTGTGCAATCTCAAGTAGAGTGAGAGGTTGTTGTCCCAAGACTATCTCAAAGAGACTCTTCTCTGTAGTAGAAGATCTGTGTAAATTATAGCAAAATTATGCAGTATCAAGTAAACTTAATCAGTTACATTGACTTGTACTTATGTAATGCCTTAAGTACTTAAATACTCCTCTAACAGACCATTTATCCTTTCAGTTGGTCATCTGTCTATAGGTGATTTGCTATTGAAAACTTCAAATTGCTTCTCATTATATTAAAAAGAGATATCCAAAATCAGCTACTCATAATATCTGTAGAGACTCCAAAATAATTCATCACTTTCTAATATAACAACTCCGCCATAACATTCGAGGGACATGTTATTGGTGTTAGCATGAAGATTGCGTATTTGGAGAATCAATCTATAATCACTATAATTGTCACCATGTTGTTGACCTTTGGAAACACACAAATGAAATCCATCAAAAATGACATCCATGGTCTTTCGAGAATTGATAGGGGTTGTAGCAAACCGACTTCCTTCTTCCTATTTGACTTATCCAATTGACACACAAAGCATGTCTTGATATAACACTTGATGTCATTCTCTACCTTCGACCAATAGTAGGAACGAGTTAGGAGTGCTATCATCCTTTGAACTTTGGGGTGACCAAGCCACTGTGAGTCATACGTCTCATTCAATATTTTTTCTCCACAAGCAACCAACACTCTGCATATACACTTGAATACCCTTAGTCATCAATAGCCCATCATCATTAAGCCATAACTTGTGTACAACACCTTCCTTAACTTATGAGATTAACTTATAATATGTATTGTTCAATGGAGTTGTAGTTTTTATTTGCTCCAATAGTTTACTCCACCCTAGTAAGTTCTGGTTTTATTTCTTCCTTTATGGTGACAAAACCTAAGGAGATATATGATGTTTTTGTGGTGACTTATATTATTGAGGAAGATCCCAAAACTTCTAAGGAAGTAATAAGATCTGTGGATGCTACGTTTTGGAAGGAAGCCATAAATAATAAATTTGAGTCAATCATGTCTAATAAAACTTGGGTTTTAGTTGATCTACCTCAAGGGTGTAAGCCTTTGGAGTGTAAGTGGATTTTTAAAAAGAAACTGAGACCTAAAGGAAACATTGAGAGGTTCAAGGAAAGACTTGTGATTAAAGGCTTTAAACAAAAAGAAAGATTGGACTTTTTTTATACTTACTCTCCTGTTACTAAAATTGCATCCATAAGGATGTTATTTGCTATTGCCTCAATATTTAAGCTTCAAGTGCACCAAATGGATGTTAAGACAACTTTCTTTAATGGTGATATAGATGAGAAAATTTATATGGTCCAGCCCGAGAGGTTTAGAGTGCCTGGTCAAAAGCAAAAGATTTGTAAGTTGGTTAAGTCTTTGTATGAACTTAAACAAGCTCCCAAACAGTGGCATGAAAATTTTGAATGTGAGATTTTCAAACATGGTTTCACCTCTTGTGATGCTAATTTTTGCATTTATGTGGAATATGAGGTCAATGGTTGTGTAATCATAGCTCTTTGTGTGGATGATTTGCTTATTTTTGGTACTAGTTTATTTGTTATTGATACTACTGAGAGTTTACTAAAGTCTTCTTTTGATATGAAAGATCTTGGACCTGTGGACTTTATTTTAGGAATTAAAGTTGATGGAAATGACTCTAGTTTTAGGTTGAATCAAACTCATTATATTGAGAAAATTTTGAAGAAGTTTGATTACTATGATGTTGATCCAGTCAAAACTCCCTATAATGCTAGTGTTGCTTAAAAAAATCTTGGTGACAGTCTAAACCAAGCTGAGTATGCTAAAATTCTTGGTAGTGTGATGTTCTTAATGAACTATTCTCGTCTTGATATTGCATACTGCGTGAGTAAACTTAGTTGGTATACTAATAATCCTAGTCAAGAGCATTGGAATGCATTGATTCATTTGTTAAGGTATTTGAAAGGTACTATGCATTATGGATTATCTTTTGATGATCATCATCCTATTTTGGAGGTGTATTTTAATGCTAACTGGGTTACGGAGAGTGATGATATACACTCTACTAGTGGTTATGTTTTTACCTTGGCAGGAGTTGCAGTGTCTTAGAAATCATCCAAGAAAAAATGTATTGCGAGATCAAAAATGGAGGTTGAGTTTATGGCTTTAAAGTTAGCAGGACGAGAAGCTAAGTGGCTAAGGAATCTCTTAGTAGATATCACGCTTTGGGAAAAACTAAGTCCTTTTGTTTTCCTTCGTTGTGATTCGCAGGCTGACATTAATATTGTAACACCCTCATAGAGCATTTACCCGAACATCCAGAAGACATTTAAGAACATACCCTATGAGAATAACATGTTAGAGCAATCACAATCATTTATTATGGCATGACATATAACATAAGTAATCATAAGATCAACTTTTCCTCATTTCATTCTCAAATATAAGCTTACATTATCATTACATTTCATAATCCATATATTTACATCATAAAAACAATTGAGAGTTCACTATTATATACAAAATGTCTAATATGAAATGAGATGCTAACAAAACATTCTAACTAAACTCTTCAGACATCAGCTGACCAGACCTTTAAGCCTTTCTTATTTCCAAAATTGACAATACTAGACTACTACTAGATTGCCTTAGAAGCTAGGTCTCCTCAGTACCTGAAAATCAACGTTTGCAATTTTGATGAGTTTTGCGAACTCAATGAATGAACCATCATCTATGTGTTCACTCGAGTCAAAACACAATATCACAAGTATATCACATTAGCTTGAATCAATTCCCATACGGTTTTGTATACCAAATCACACTATAGATTATATCTTAATGAGCACATTATAATACAACATGTCATATAACCTTTTCAGAACAATCCAATCCTTCACCTCAATCATTTATATCATCAACATGTATACAATTATTTCAGATCACTATATCAACACAATTCAGTACTTTTTTTCACAATCATTCACATGTACACAAACATAGCATAACATTATATCAACTCAATTTAATCATTCTTTACAATGGTTCACATGATACATGTAAAGATATATATGCAATGCATATGAGACCCCACTTTCATTTTTATTTTGTTGTGATCGAGCATCTATTTAACTGTCCCGTATTCTTTGTGAATACCAGGCTCATTTCAAATGTTGTCCCATACCCATTGTAGATACCGAGCTCATTAATCGTTGAGCTTGTGGCTCTGTGTGCTCATTTATGAGCTTTAAGCTCTTTTTCATATTGGTCATTCCGGTCACAACTTCTTTATCTGATCATGATATCAATGTAATGAAAATGCATGAAATCACAGATTATGCTATCAATAATTCTCATTCAGTGTGCACATTCATCGAATTTAAGTCCAGCATTCAACATATAGTTGATAACACAATTTCCATATTCACATTCAATTTGCAAACACTTTCAATACAGTCCCGATTATTAAACTCCTCGAACAATTGATGGTCTGGAATTATCACAATCATATCAGTAACAGTTTAATATCTAACAGCTAATTAAAAACAATTTAAATATAGTGAATAAATATATAGGTTAACTCACAGTATGTTCCAGATAGCTATTGCCTTAACGAGTCAGCAATGTCTGGATGTTGTCGGCCAATTTGTGCTTCTAAATCATGCAATACATAGATATGTACACATTACTAACTTGTTTGATCAAATAAGTACTCATACACATGTATATGTGTTTTGTTCAATGCATACTCAATTGACTATCCTGGGTATATAACCTTATTCACAAATCTTGCTCATTCATTCATCATAGCTCGTATATAACTTGTTTGCAATTAGGTTATACTTTAGGTAAGTTTGATTAGCCTAAATTCATTAATCATACATTCATCAATTCTTTCCAAGCATTAAATATTCACACAATTTCCCAATTCTCATTTAATCATACCTAATTCATTTCTTATATCCTTTGAATCACATTTGCTTTCATATGAACATCTTTATACCATTAACAACTCATACTTCTCAAATTCATATACATTGTTATCAATCATTCCATTTCTTAATTTATAATCTCAATTAATAACTTAAACTTATCAAACACTTAATCATTTAATCAATCAACTTTCTAGGTTCATTTCAAGCCCCAATCAAGTCCAATTACTCAATTATAAAGTGTCTTAACCTTATATAGTCAAAACATTGCCCAAAACTAACCTTTTCTCCTTCCAAAGTACTTTCCACGACCGTGGGAAGGAGCCTTACAAATCCCACGATTCGGTTCACTCATCCCATAACCTTCATTTTGCTTCTAATTTTTACTCCTTTAGACTCTATCCAACACACCGTCACCAAAGTTCATCAATTTTACTTCAATTCAACCTTATTCATACTTCAATCCCTTATCAAATTCATGACCAAACCCAGTTCAAAAATCATTCATTAGAAAACTTAGAAATCATTAACTTTCACACATTAAAATTAAAACAGAAACTATCATTCACTATCAATCATGTATCCTAGTTTTGTTGCCATTTCAAGATTACTATATTAGCACCTTTCTTTAACATAAATCCACCTTCATTATTCCTCAAATCCTAATCTAATTCATCCATAAAACAATCCATAACCTATTGTTCATACATCAAGAAAACAATAGAAAAGTATCCAAGTTCATGTAGAAATTTTCAGCACAATTCATTATTAATATCATATACAATTCATCCCAATTTCATCATCATAAATTCTCTATTATAACATGCCATAAATGTCAATCTTTTACTTACTTATTTAGCTCCAATTCCAGCTCAATTCATCAAGTCAACTTTTCCTTATATGTATGGAAGATTCATCATATGTTTAAGGTAGCAATAGGATGATTTTCAGCTAAGATAAGAGACAACAATAATATGATTGTTTAACTATCTTGTAAAGGGTAAAAGTTTGGATTATTGATGTAGCAATTGGACACAAACGTAGCAAAACACAGGGTGTAAAGGTTGAGAGGATTTTGGTGGTGTATGAGAAGAAGAAAGATGAAGAATGAACATAACTGAGATTACTCCTGTATGAGCTTAACACTTTAGGTGCTAGGTGTCACCAAATTAATTTGACATATGTCCATAGGCAAGTTCTCCATTTATCATGTATATATGTTGTCATATGTCACTTAATTACTTAGTCCATTTGTCACTCCATGATCAATGCCATTTGTTAATTAATTAGCTATGTCAAATGTCACTCATTCATCTATTCCAAATATCACTTATTTATACACTTAATCATCCTAATTTTTCAAGTATCTATTTGTCTTACCATTTGGCATTTTTCCTAGACCAAATGTACATTTGAATTCATCAATTTTCCAATTATACCAAATTTACTACTTGCAATCAATCAAACCAAAATGCCAGGTATAAACAATACACAATTCACATCATGATCATGATCATTTTAAACTTTTCATACTTGGAATAAGTCAATTGAGTGCATATACATTCTTTGCAATGTGTATTAAATCATAATTCATGTGTGTATACTATTGATATGCATGTGAATGAAATGCAATCCATGAATTTTCAATGATATAACTTATATGCAATAGTCTAGGGTTCTAATCTCAATTTGAAAAACCAGTTATTACACATATTGCCAAGAACAAGGCATATAATGGCAAAAGTAGACATATCAGGTTGAGACATAAAATTATCTATACTTTAATTAGACATGATCTAATTTCTCTAGACTATGTCAAGTCAGAGAGAAACTTAGCGGATCTGTTTACAAAAGTTTTAAGTAGAAAACTAGTTTCAGAGCATGTTAAATGGATGAGGTTGAGCTCAATTGTGTAATAACCTCATGATGGACACCTGACTTGGGAAACTAAGTTCAGTGGGTCAAACGAAGTTATGATGTGATTACTTACTTGTACTTTGTTTGAAGAATAATACTAAAATATATTCAGTTGTTGAATTGCATTCCTAGCAAGACTTTATCGCGTTTGATAAGGTTGGATTGTATAATCCTTAATGAGTTCCATAGCCCAAGTTTGGGTGGTGTGAGCAGTACACACTTAATGTGTAACACTCCACTCCCACGTGACCCGAACCTGACATTGATGGTGCTATCCGAGTCCGTGTCCCGTAAGGGTGGCGTGCTACATCACTCAGTCAAATCTCAATGTAAATTTTTTTGTTCAAAATACAAACATACACTATGCGGAAAAACATTAACATACATAATCATCAGTATATACAATGCTGACCATGGGGTCTTTTTCATAAATGCAAATTACCACAGTTCGTTGACTTTACAATCTGACTTTATCAATTGTACAAAATTCAGAAAAATACAATTTTATTAGACACTCATGCAGAAGCGAACTGATCCCAACCTCTTCTTTCACTCACATGCGATTGTTATACGCCAGTGGCTGAACGGGGTATTCCTCTCGATCCTGAAAAAGTATGTTGCAATTTTACGTGAATTTGCGAACTTAGTGAGATGACCATCATCGATGGTCCACTCAATTCATGAAACACATTATGTCACATAACATATACTCCCATTGTTGCATATTTGATCACATTTCTCAATTTCACTTGAGCATAGACAATTTATACATAGCAGTCAATTAGACATACGTAACTAAATGAAAACATGCAACACTTAGGCAATTTACAGTTATTTCACAATTTCACGTT
>JANZXV010000212.1:12539616-12550032 GCA_027576455.1 Erythroxylum roigii | reverse complement strand
GAATATTTAACAATTAATTCCATCAATTTATAAATACCAATTTAACAAATCAATAAATATTAAGTCCAAAATAATTGTAATTAAATTGACTTATCACTTCTCATAAGTGGACACTTTCAAAAATTATAAGCTTCTTAACAAGAAACATAATCCCCCAAAAGACCCAATAATTTATTGTAGAAATCAGAGAAACTAATATATATTCTTTTTTTTAGACAAAAAGCAAAACGTTGAAATATTAAATATGAAAAGGAAAAAAGAACAAATAAGGAAGGAAGAAGCATCAAAAAGAGGAGGAAAGGGATTTTCTGGGAGTCCAGATCCCCTGTCTAATATTATGGTGTCTTATTGTGTCCAATAAATCTCAGCCATTTATTTATGTGGGGTTCGCATTGGGCCCGCGTGGATCCCGCAAAATAAATAGCTGAAATTTTATAAGACAAAATAAGACATAGTAAAACCGAACAGAAGATCTGGTTTCGTTTTCTGGTGTATAAAGAAAGAAAGAGGGATTTGATCTTATTAAAATAAGGGAAAGATGTGATTAATAAATATTGAAATTTGTTTGGGCTCGTATACCCAATTCAACTTGGCCCAATCTGGCATTTTTGTTTTTCTGAAAGGCCGTCATGGAAGCCCGTAACTTTAAATTTGGCAAACGATGTATATATTTTCACTGTGCAAAAATAGCCAGGTGTCTCTAGACGAACTATTGACATGTGTCTATAACTGCCCGTGAAGCCCAGCGAAAAAGGCGATTCAAAGCCCCCCACCTTAGCCTTGGGCACTTGACTCGGTGCAACTACTGCCACGTCCCACTTTCCCCACATCAACGTCACGCGCCTGTCTTGTATGCAGTTCACCCAACAATCAAATATAGATCTCTACTCGCCGACAATAAAAGAAGCCTAATATCAGCGGGCCACGTTCCATGAACAAGAACGGGTGAACATAAAATCTTGCAACACAAAACACCAATTTGAATTGACATTGAGTTCCTGTAAGAATCCTATGATTTTGTCACCTGTTTTCTGGTAATCTTTTGAGTTGCTTTATTCTTTTTCTTTCGAAATTAGATTTTTTGAGTGATGGGTTGGCTTTATCCATTTCTTCCGATAAAAGGTTGATTTTTGAAAGAAGCAGCGAGCTGTCTAGACTTTTTGATACTTCTTTTGGCGTTCGACGGAAAAAGGGAAAGATTTTCCACGGAAATCACGCGGCTTTTGACCTGAGTACACGCTCTTCTCATCTTAGTGTAGCTTTTCTTTTGCCGGAAAGTTTTCGGGACTTAATTTCTGGGTTCTTTGTTCAATACCCATTCTCATTTGAGCCAATTTTGATAAAGCTTTATTCAATGGGGTTAGAGAGCTTGCAAAGTTTAAACCTTTGGATTCCTTATCTACCATCTTATCGTAATACACCAATGGCTGCTTCAACATTTTCTTTGTTACCGTTTGATAGCGGAAGTCATAAGAAAGCTTGTCGAGTGTCACGTACGTCGTCTCTATACGGCCTTTGTAGTTATCCCAGAAGTTTTGGCTTGAAACGATCGTGCAGTGCGAGTCTTAATGAGTGTTTTGACGAGGAGTTTTCAAAGAAGATTGAAGATTCGGCTCGGCATGTCCGTGTTACGGACAGCAGTGACGCAGCTTTTGCAGTGTCAGAGGTTCCTCGTGAGGAAAGAAACGACCCATTTTTTTCGTTTTTGCCTTCAAAGCTGGAGTTTCTTGAACCAAATTTTCTGGGAATTGAACCAGAGCCACCAGATTGGCCAGAAAGAGACGAGCTTGTAAGGATTAGCATTGAACATAAGGCAAATAGCGTTGATATCCCTTTATCACTGAGGATGATAAAAAGGAAACAAAAATGGCAAGTGGGGTTTATGGATGCTGGGGATTTAGCTTGCTGCTCTGTGAAGATGGCATTTTCGTCGATGGTTTTCATGATTCGAGAGCTTCAAAATCACGCCTTGAACATTAGGGAGACTCTAAACAGCGAAGACCTACAAGGCGTCATGAATAACGTTCAAATGGAAATGAATTCTTGTTTCGTGAGGCTGTTCCAACAAGTTTTCTCAAGAACACCTACTCTCATGATCTATTTGATGCTTCTTTTAGCCAATTTCACGGTACACTCAATGGTTGGAAACACTCAGGTTATGGCTTCTCCTTCGCCGAGGATTATGGATTGTAGGGTGTTAACTACTGAAGAGATGAATCAAGAACAAGATCACAGGGTAGGTCACATTAGTACAAAAGATAAAGTTGGCCGAAATAGAGCTAGGAGCCAAGAAAGGGACTTGTTGTTGGGCAGGTTATCAACTTCAATTGATCATCATACTATAGTTCCACGTCAGATTAGTGAGGTTTCTTTGCCTGGAAATCAAGAGCTGCATCGAGAAGAGGAGTTTAGGCTATGGGACCTAATGGTAGAGGAAGCTTCAAGGATGCAAACAGAATCAAGATACACTCTTGACGATGAGACGAGGAAACAGTTATTGTCATCTCTTTCTGTGGAAGTTGAATCAGACGACTATGCAGAGTATCACAGGACTGATCTCATTTATCAGATGGGTGTAGCTGAGGATCCAAATAACCCACTTCTGCTGTTAAACTATGCCCAGTTCCTCTTCGCTGTTTCCCATGACCATGACAGGTACATTTGATTTCTAGCCATCAACTTCTCTTTTGTTCTTTTTGCTTGTTTTCACTAAAGGTATCAGTTGGATAATTGAATCATACTAACAATCTTAAAGTCAATGATCCTTGGTACAAAATCCATATTCTACACGGGTGTGAAGTATTTACCACTAGTTCATTCCTGCTAAAACAAGAATTGGCTTGGCTCCATGTCTGATCGTATGCATTAGTTGATTTGGTGGGAATTTTACAGGGCAGAGGAGTGCTTCAAGAGGGCTATTCTAGCTGGACCGCCGGACGCGGAGGTATTGAGTCGTTATGCAGATTTCTTGTGGATAGTAAGGAAGGACTCGTGGGGTGCAGAAGAGAAATATGAGCAGGCAATGGCAGTTGAGCCAAACAACCATTATCATGCTTCAAAGTATGCCAATTTCCTTTGGAACACCGGGGGCGAAGACACTTGTTTTCCACTTCAAGCTTCCAACGACAATTACAACAATGCTCTTTGAGTTCGAAGTGCGAGGACAAATTAATAAAATCATACCATAACATAACAACACGCACTTGACTTTAGTTTTAGTTGAGGTCCTAGCAGGACATTTGTATGCCATTGGAACTCCCAAGTCCCAATACCAGGCATTTTGTATCTGAATCCATGCTCTCTCAAGGCATTAGAGGTTCTATCAATCGAGTTAAAGGCCCGAGTTTTGTTTATACTTCGTTCAACCTTTGTTCCAAAGCCCGCAACTTTGGTCTTAGACAGAGCAAACCAAATATAGCTCCTGTACCGAAAATGAGAGAGCGAAAATTTTTGCCCCCAAAACAAAGTCATGAAGAAACAAAGGATTCGACAATATGATTAGTTTGGACATCGTAACATCCAAAATGATGAAATTCTGAAATTACAACTAGTATTCATCCCTCTTTCCCAACACTTTGTTCTTAGTTCAACTTCAAAAGAATAGTAAAACATGATAAGGCATAGAAAGAGGTTGAAACATGGAGAAGTATAACTAAAACAGAGAATTATGATGGGCAATTAAAAATTATGAAGCAAGACATTGAGATGTTGATTAGAGAGTAGAAAGAGTTAAGGTTAATCTTATTCATCATAAACGTAGAATTTATTTCAACTTTTTTTTCATTGTTCATATTCTATATGGTTGAAAAATGGATTTAGTATGAAATTGACTACGTATTCATGTTTATATTTCATTATCAAATTGACTAATATAAATGTACTTATATTTTATTATTGGATAAAAGATTTTTAAAGTTTGAAATAGTTAAATTGTTGAAAGCAATTTAATGTTTTTTGGTTTATCACTTGATTTGTTAAGGATAGTAGTTATGTCCTTTTCTTATCAAAATTGTGAAACGTTTTGGGTTAAAAGTAAGCAGTAGTTAATAGTTCCTTTCCTTACAAGAGTTTTGGTTTTTTTTAACCATAGTAGAAATACAAAAAATTTTATTTTGTCAACTTGATATTTTATATAGTTTACAAATGAAAAATATATGTCATTCACTTGGTTAACGGATAAACTTGATCATTCACTTGGTTTACAAAAACTTATAACAAACATTATGTTAACCATAACCAAGTTAGTTCTTTAATACAATATGTTATCTATTTCATAAGCAAATAAACATGATCGTTCACTTGGTTAATAAATAAACTTAATCACTCATTGGGTTAATTAAGAAATTCCAATTACAAAACAAACATATTCATTCATAAGTTATTCAAATGTTTGGTTTGTCAACTTATTGGCCACTGGTCCCAATTATTGCTCTCTTTTTGCTTGATGTAACTTGTAATTATCTTAAAGTAATACTATATTCACCTTTAAACTTAAGATTTCAAAAGCCAATTTGAAAGATCTAGGATCCATACGCCATATTTCCCTTTTGTTGTATTTGTAGAACTAGCAACATGTGAACCAACCTGTGAATGTAACACTAGTTAATCAATATGTTGATGAGTTGAATATTGTTGAACCAAGAGAGATTCTAATTAATGTTTTGATGCTAACAAAACATAGTTATTACTAATGAGTTTATTATTTTGATAAAAAACAATATAAGAACAAAATGAAACGATAAAATTAAGAAGATAGTTTATGAATTTGATAAAAAGAAGTTGAAGTTTGTAACCATCAAATTAAGATCAATGCACATTAAGGGTATTTTATATTTTATATTATTAACTATAATATTACTTTGTCAATTTGATAATTCAAAGGCTTACCATGTATAAACATTCCATCTTATTTCATTGCATAGTTCTTTTTATTCATCAAGAGGTATTAAAGCTTTTGTTTTTGAGAAAAAAAATCCTATTAATCTTTTGAATACTCTTTAGATAATATTTTAAGAAGTGTTTAAATCACAATTGCATTAAACAAATTAATTTTAAGCATTTAGAGTTATTAAAATCATGTTTTTAGAGTGATTAGTCAACCTATATAAGTTAATGGTTGACTAATATAGTTTAAAGTTATTAAATTCGATGTACTGAGAGTTTGTTATAATATTGGTTGATATATTTGTGGATGAATGTGTTTTTTTTGTCAACCAATATGCCTACTACTCAAACACTGCCACAACGACTAGTGCATATTGTGCTTTAATGCATACTAGTTGACTGATATATTATAATGTTCGACCATTACTTTATAACAAGTTAGCTCTAAAAATAAGTAAAGGCCTTAAAAATCTGTAAGTACGTGTTTTTTCTTCATTAGTTTTAGTAACCATTCGAGTATATTTTATACATATTTCTGAGTATTTTTTAAATCATTAGCATCATTGTCTCTTATAAGTATGAATAAGCCTCTTTGAATTTATCAAGTGATAAAGTGATGTATTTTAAGATGTAAGATTTGTTTAGGACATTATTATATTAACATAAGGATGTTCTAAATGGGAATGAGGTTTCTCTTCACTTTGGAAGAAGACTATAAAAGGGTTCCTCTTTGCCAAGAAAGAATGTACAAAGGTTATTCTTCCCCTTAAAAAAAGAAAAATAGTGAAATTTGAAGAAGAGTTTTGGGTATGGACACAAGCAAGGATTGTTTATAGAACCACTATAAATTAGTTTGCATTTTTTCTTGCCTATCCTTTTTAAATTATTGTTCAATTATTTGATTAATTTATTCTAAGCAATTTTTACATCATTATTTATATTAAATGTCATTAATTAAGTACACTAGTTATAAAAGTTTGTTAAATTTATAAACATCCAATTTATCCCTTCTTGGGTGCAATTTGGGATTAATAAGTAGTATTAGAGCGGGTCATATGGCAAAGATCTTATAGAATATTTAAGAGCATCATCTTCATCATTCAACCAAGAAAGACAAAGTATTAGTGGAGCACCTTTCTTTAATGAGAATGATTATCTCTATTGGAAACTAGAATGAGGTTTTTTTTAATAGGCAAAAGTATTAACTTATGAGAAATAATTTCAAATGGTTCTTTTATTCTTACAAAAATTGGAGATAATAAAAAGTATCTAAATTAAAGAAAAAAGGGAATATCAAGATAAAGAGATTAATTTCTTTGAATAGTAGCCCATAAATATCCTCTTTTGTGCATTATAAAGAAACAAATTCAATAGTATCTCTATATGTAAAATGACTCAAGAAATTTGATACACTTTATAAGTTACACATGAAGGAACAAATTAAGTAAAAGAGAGTAAAGTGAGCATGTTAAGTGTTGAAATGGACACAATAATTGAAGGAACTTATTGGATTTCTTCTTATATAAAAATGAGGTTTTGAGAGACCTACAAAGAAACAACACTTGCAAATAAAAAAAAAGCAATTAAAATCTCAAAGGAAGAATCAAGCAAAGAAGAAGAGACATCAATTAATGAAAGCGATGAAGAAGACATTGGCTTAATCACTAGAAAATTCAAGAAGTTTTTGGACAATAAATTCTTTAAAAGAAAGGATTTCAAGAAAGCTAAAGATGGTTCAAAATATAAATTATGAAAATTATTTTCTTTGATTTTAAAAAACTCGATCATATGAAATCATAATGCCCTCTATGTAAGGATGACGATAAGTATGAAAAAAAAACAATAAGAAGGAGAGGAAGAACAAACACAAAACGAAAACACTTAAAGTCTCAACTTTGGATGACAGCTGTGAATATGAAAATGAGCCATTGAAAGAAAAGATAACTCACATATTTTTACAGCTATGAACTATGATGAGGTAACATCTAACTCTAATATGTATGATAATGATAGTGATTTAACATATGATAAAGTAGTCAAAAGTTTAAAAGTCATGAGTAGAAATAGAAATTATCTTCCAAACTTAAGTAAGTTAAAAAATAGTTGGAAGCAAGCACTAATGAAAATGAAAAGATGAAAAGTGAATGACATATCATTAAAGCATCCAAAAATACTGTCATTGATGACAATCATGCATTAGAAACATTAAAACATAAAAATTGAGATAGTAAAAAAGAGATCAATGTTCTCAAATATTATTAAACCAAATTCACTAAAGGGAGTGAAAAACTAAAAATTATGCTAGAAGCTTAAAAGAATTCCAATGATGGGCATAAAATAGGATACAACCATAGAAGTGAAGCCAATTTTTAGAACCTCGTTTATATATGAAAACTATATGCATAGTAAAGAATCATTGCCTAATGAAACAAATGAGTATGGAGCATCTACATCTAAGTATATACATATATATGCAATATCCACCATAACTAACTCTAAGAGAAAGCATTATGCTTTCATGTAAGGCTTATAATTTAGGCATGGAGTTCAATACTTCTTAAGGGAAGAATAGGCGTAACTTCTATAATAAATTGCAAACTCACTCATACTCCTTTAGACCTCAAAGAAGCAAACATCAAGCCTCCATTCATAATAGGTATCATACATATAATCATGACACAATATTTCACTACTACATGAAAACATTCAGCACTTTTAATATCCAAAAATGATTCGTCATTATGCATACTTATATAGAAGACCAAGACATGCATTTATGCATCATCATTTTATGGTATGTCATTTTTGTTGTAAGTATGGACATATTGATAGATTTTATTTTATTAAAAAATGGTAAGAAAACCCTTAAGGAAGTAAGTTGAAAAGAAGAAGGAGACTAACAATTAAGAACCAAGGCTCTTTTGGGTACCTAAACACTTTGATTACCTTGTTTTATAGGGCTTTCAGAAAAGAAAGAGCAAATGACATGTATTAGAGATGGTAGTTAGTAAATTCAGTATTTTTTAAGAGTTTACATTTTTTTTCATGAATCTAATCTTCTAGTGCCAAAGAAAGTTTTAAAAATATTTATGTAGAATATGAAAAACGTTAACCCTTAAAGAGAATAAGAATGATCAAAGACTCTTCAAAAGAGCCAATTGTTTAACCAAGTAACGATGATCAAAAGGATTATTTGCCTTTATTATATTTAAAATTCAAAATGAATCTTCATTCAAATTAGTTATAGGTAATGTTTAACAAAAGGTAACTATTAGTTTATGTTTTAGAAATATATAACATCTTAAATTCATGCGTCAATTTCAGTTTAAATTCTTAGTGATGAATATTTAAATTGACACTATGAATTAGAAATTAAACATTTCTTTGATATATTATGGAACTAAACTTAGACATTATATGCAAATATGGATATTGAGATAACATTTATTGATAGATTAGACTAGTTAGGTTATAACTGTACTAAACTAATGAATGATGATATCAGTACATAATTGGGAATTATTCTATATGTTTAAAGTCTCCCTTAATGTTTATGATAGCTCTTGATTGATATTTCTTTGATTTACTAAGTGTTTTGATGTTTAAATTTAAGTTCAAAGGATGTTTTAACAAGTTATCTGGTCAATTGATAAACCAATATCTTAGCATGGTCGACCACTGTTCTCAAAATATACCCTCCCCTATATAAAAGTTATAATGGAATTCTAAAAAGAGTCTTAGGAGTGGACGTAGGCAAAGAATATTTGCTCAATCACTACAAATTGGTTTGCATTCTTTCTTGCCTATTCTTTTTAAATTATTGTTTGATTGTTTGCTTAATATATGTTAAGAAATGTTCTCATCCTTATTTATATTGATTGTTATAAATTGAGTACATTGATTATAAAATTTTGTTAAATTTTATAAATATCTAATTCATCCCCTCTTTTGGGCACTATTAGGGACTAATGAATATTAATAATCAATAAAAGTATTTAAATACTTTTTAAACTCACATTTATACTTTGTTGATTAAGTATTGATTCCTACATTATTAACATGTTGTTTTAAATATAAATTTGTTAAGCATAATTTTTGTTAAAGGAGTAGAATATTTCATATAACCATTTTTTGTGAAAGAAAGCAATATATTTTTCCTTGTGACACTTCTCTAATTGTTGGGCCCTCAGTTGAAGCCATTAAGACCTATAAATAATATGGATATCGTTAGTATTAACAATTAGATTAAAAAAGGATACTTAAACTAGTAGTTACTTACATTGACAAGTTGTTTATTA
Source organism: Erythroxylum roigii (assembly GCA_027576455.1). Classification (NCBI taxonomy): domain Eukaryota; kingdom Viridiplantae; phylum Streptophyta; class Magnoliopsida; order Malpighiales; family Erythroxylaceae; genus Erythroxylum; species Erythroxylum roigii. The sequence goes on along the minus strand of JANZXV010000212.1, from coordinate 12,540,850 downwards.
GGTCATGTTATATTACTCCTTCTAATGTTGTATCCAGAAGCATCACATTTCCTACATTTCTATACTTAGATCTTCTCTAACATTTTTTCTTACACTTACAAATTTTTTAGGTTCATTCTTATCTCCCTTTCTTACCTTTTTTTGCCCTCTTAAAATCATCCTTTTGGTTGGTGAATGTATCTGCTTATAATCAATTTTTTTGGCCAGATCATCACTCTTCTAATAGGTTGCAACACTTGATCATACACTCTAAAAAAGTGATCTACTTCTAGCAGTCATTGAAAAATGCTTTGTTTTTTTGGGATTTATTGATAACATTAATAAAATGTTTGCATGGATAATTATATTCTTATATTCTACAAATAATTGTCTCTTTTTAGTTTAACAATATGCTTTCCATCCCCTTTAATGACCTTATATGCTCTGTCTTCATTCCATACGATCCGTTATTATACTGTTCCTTTTTTTAATCTTCTTACAATTGCAAGTGCACGTGCAATATTTAATTTTCATGTATATGTGTATAACCCTTTTTCAGCATGTCTTTTCATGATTATTGTCCTTTGGCTTATAGCACACTAATAATTGATATGTCTCTTGTTGGTTAAATTCATTTTTGAAAGTCTCACTCATGTTATTATCAATAATTGGACACTTTGACTTAAATGGTTAGTATGAACTAGACTAAGTCTCTTACTAATATTCAAGTAATACAGAAACATACCCAAGTCTAATTTTATCCAATTTCTTTAGTTTCTCGTTAAAGTCTTCCACATATATAGATTATGCACATGCCTAACTTGCCTTCTTAAGTCTTTACCACTTCAATATCTATGTTAATTGTAATAAATATATTTGGCATATATTATGTGGCATGTATTTAGTGATGTGGTCTTAATAGCTCTTATTAATCTAACCATACACAAGTCAAGAAAACGAAGTCAAATAAAATAAGGCAATATTATCTCATATAACAAATAAATAAAAGCATATATTGAAATACATTTTGCATATCACATGTTACTGTGACTCCATCCTTATGTCCCAACTCCAAATCAACTAATAAGAGTGACATGAACTAACTCCATAGATCAGTATTTTCCCTTTCGTAATAACCTATATTTTAGGATATGTGTAACACCCCACTCCTGCGTGATCCGAACCCGACATCGTTGGTGATATCCGAGTCCGTGCCCCGCGAGGGTGGCGTGCTACATCAGTCAGTCGAAACTCA
>JANZXV010000212.1:12421775-12434005 GCA_027576455.1 Erythroxylum roigii | reverse complement strand
TCTTGGGTGGACTTAACCTAACCCACTTAACATATAATCATGACTTGAAACATGATTGCCCAATGGCAAAAATCTTGGAAATCTTGTTTTTCATAATTCATACAAATTTCCATAAATCCTTTCATGAGTATGAAGTATTCCATATACAATGCATCATCATTTCTCAATTCATCCAAATTCACATAGCAACTAATTTCACATAATAATGCATCAAGTCATCCATCAAATTCTCATAGGAATTCTCAAATCATTCAAACAATAATGCATCATTGGTATCAATTTCTCAAAGCATTTAAAAACATTGAATTTAAAATCATTTAATCTTTTTAATTTAGAGAACATATTAATGGCCCATTATTCGACTATAAACATAAAACCCACCTTATGATTCCTTGCTTGAAAACCTTGCTCCAATGGCCTTCCCTTGCTTTCCATTCCTCTTGCCTCTCACCATTTTCCTCAAAATCAACACAATCCCCAAATCAAAAAGACATCCAAAATGAAACAACCCTAAGGACACAAATCATGAAATTGATCTTGGAATCACAATACCCATATCATTCTTAACCTATCCAAACCAAAAACTCACTAAAACCAAAACTTGGAAAATTCCTCTTACCTTTATCTTCACCCAACCAAGGGGTTTCATGGTTCATCTTGTAGTTCTTATCATCCTCCACATTTTTTCCTTCTTGAGCCCCACGAAAATCCTTCTTGAAGGCCTTGAAAAGTGGAACCCTAGATCTTCTTTCTTCTTCTTTCTCTTCTCTCTCACGAACTCCCCTCTCTTTTCTCTCTTCAATTTTCATAACCCTCTTCTTTCTCCCTACTACTCACTTAATTCCTCTTCCTTTTATACTTCTTACTTATATCACTTAAGCCCAAAGGCCCAAAGCCCATCTATCTTCTAAAACCAAGCCTCCTTCTTATACTTCTAACTTAAGCTACTTAAATCCAACAAGCCCAAGGCCCATTAGTCTTTTAAAAGCTAAATCCTCTTCCATTTACAACTTAAGCCCACTTCATTTCCTTCTCTTTTCATACCTCATTATGGCCCAAAGGCCCATAAGTCCTTAAGCCCTTAAATCCATATAATTGTAAGACACAAGCCTTCTATGCAAGGGTAAGTCGACTTATAGGAGAATACAAGTCGACTTATGGTACTGCGCATGTGTAAGTCGACTTACAGGAGTGTACAACTCGACTTACACTAACAAATCTCCCATGTCATTTTGCCACTTTAATTCAATTTAATTCATACTTGACACCTTCCAAAGATCATTCCCTTTTTCAATCCTTGAAATTGAAGGAATTTGATAAACTTCCTTCTAACCAAATGTTCCTTATTGTCTTAATTTTCTATTGACATCAAAATTTATTCAATCTGATTCCATATTCCAAGAGTTATTCATCAAAATTCCTCTTGCTTTATATCTGAATAATCATGAACAATTCTTCAATTAATCAAAATGGCTCGGGGCCCAATAAATTTTCGTTGATAAAACCTATTTTCTTGTAGTGGGCGAAAAACTAATATGATTGAACTCAGAATAGAGTAGGCATTAATTTCAGGTTCTATGTCTAATCAAAAAATTGTATGATAAAAAGATTGAATTATACGAAAAAATTATGCACGAAAAAATTAGTCAAAATCACTTTGACATTCCTAAATATTTGGATTATCATGATGCGTTGCTAGACATCACTCTTGATCTATGATTATAAATTGTTAAATTAGAGAATTGAAAATAAATTAAAAGAAATTTTAATTTATCAAATTCTAATTATGAATTCTAATTGTAATTTATAATTATTCCTAATATATTTGAGAACCTAATGGGTTTCACATAAAGAATGAGTTGAAGAGAGCAAAGATATTTTAATCAAGTTAGACTTGATTATAAAGTTTATATTGATCCTTATTTATTAAATATATCATATTTAATCATAAATAAAGATCAATATGAGATATTGGATCTTACTTGGGCATAATTGGTATTTAATTAGAATTATTTATAAGTTTAATTAAAATTAAATTTTAATTTCAATTAAATTATTAAAATATCCAAAACTTATTATAAATAAGCTTAAGCTCTAATAGAGTTGACACTTCTCGCTTAACCTTCTATATAAGAGTTACAGAGTTCTTTCTAACATATTTTGTGGATAATGTTAGAGAGTGGACAATTGTGTAGCTATAATGATTAAGATGAATCAATTTTATAAAACGGTTCAAGAGATACGACAATAATATGATCAAGCTTCAAAATAAGATATAAATTAAGATACATGTTTTATTATGATTTATACATTAATCATATTATAAAATTAAAGTGATATTAATTTTTTAGAAATCAAAATAAGAAAAAAAATTTGTAATTATTCTGGTGCTAGTGTCGTCACTAGTGTAGAAGGGCGGTTAACTCCTAAGGACCAGTATAATGGCATGACGACTAGAAGGAGGCGGCGAAAAAGTAGGAGGCTCGGCGTAGAGAGAAGCAAAGGGCGACGATGCTTCTCTTGATAAGTTATGTGATCAACTTACCTTGTTCAAGAACATTATTAAAGGCGGTTCAGTTCTCAAACAGGCTTGTAAGAAGCTTTATCTCCATATTAAATGCAAAGATAAAAACAAACCTAGTCAACGGTCATAGTTGACCCAATATTCAATCCTTTGGAAGTTCTCTTTAAAGTTAAAAAAATGCAATTTTAACTTTAAAGTGCTTTCCAAATTATAAGTTAAATTCTAATAATTTAGACTATGTAAAATAAATTTGAGGTTTCCTTTGAGGATCAAATAGTTTAATTTAACAAATTATAAGATTTTTCATATTATTAAATATTAAGATTTAACTTAAATTTTAGTATAAACTTTAGGATTAAAGTGTTCGTTTTACCTTTTGATTTCTTTGTAAATAAAATGAAAAATTGAATTTGAAAAAATTATTTACTCAAAATATACAATTTAGTAGTGTATCAATATTTTAGGATTTAGTTGAGATAATTTGGTATTAACATATTATGTTTTGAAGTAGTAAGAAGTCTATCTCGTTTCCATAAATTTAGAACAAGTTTAAACTGACGAGTTAAATGTAGTATTTTCAGAAACTGACGAGTTAAATGTAGTATTTTCAGAAATGAATCTCATAATAAGTTGGAATTGTCATTCATTGAGGAAGAAGATGAAAACGTTGACCTTATTATTTAATATATTTTTTAAAAAAGTTAGTTTTATTTGATCACATAATACGATACAAGGGATTTGATATTCGTCAAAAAGAAGAAGAAGGGATTTTATAATATTAAGGGAAAAGTAATGAAAAGGTTACGAGAAGGGAAAGTGTTGAAATATAAGAGTGAGAGTTTGTCTCATATTGAAAAAAGAGATGAAAGAAGACTAACATATAAGTCTAGTGGGCGCTATTCCACCTATCACCAATTGGTTTTAGGATGGAAGTTTACTTAGGCTTGTATGTGGTCTAGCTTTCCTTCTTGTGTGGGCCTGTAGGCCTATTGTAAATTCTAACATAGTATCAGAGCAGGTTGCTCTTATGTTAGTCGTTAACACCTTCGAGTGATAGATTATGTCACTTGTTAGATCCACACGTGAGGAGGTGTGTTGAAATATAAGAGAGAGTTTGTCCCACTTTGAAAAAAGAGATGAAAGAAGACCAATATATAAGTCTAGTGGGCTACTCCACCTATCACCAATTGATTTTAGGATAGAACCTCACTTGGGCTTGTATGTGCTCTAGCTTTCTTTCTCGTGTGGGCCTATAGGCCCATTGTAAATTCTAACATGAAGTTCCCACCTAGCCCTTGTGAGTCAAAACTAAAAATAGAATGATTCACGATAGCTCACGTTGAAGCTTCCAATTGTAGTACTGAAACAAGAGGAGAGGTCAGATTGTGGGAGACGGGACGTCGACCACTTGAAGGTCATTGGTCTGAAGAAATCAGTAACACAGGATATGTACAAGGAACGAAGAAGCGTGGTTTGGTCCCTCTACATAATCTTAGTACGAGTAATGATGATTATCCTCTCTCCTCAAACTCATTAATGCTTTTTGCTTATTAAATTAAATAGAAATAATTATATCCATTGGTATGCTTAAGGTTAACGCAAGCAGTGCATACTTGAGAATTCCATTTCAAGTCACTGGTTCGGGAGATATCATATGAGGCGTGATCGTGATTCCTGACTCTTGAGTGTCAAACACAACAAGAGAATTCGACTTCATCAGATCCGATGTAAATTCCAGGAAACTCACCGGCTTTCGGACATACAAAGACACAAAATTAAAAGCATCTTTGGCAATTTTCATAGTTAATGTATCTTAAAGAAGTTTCCATACTTAACAATTATTTTTGACAAAATTGATACCCAAGATATCAATTTTAACATATATCACATGTAACTTTACAAATTTCGACAAAATGTTAATAAAAAAAATAGCAAACAAAATTATAAGAATTATGTATGTAAACTTTTTTTTTTTAATTTACAAGACAATTTATGAGTGATCTGTTTCATTTCAGGAGTCTATAAACGTAATGGAGAAGGTATAACATAATATGAAAACAAGAGTAACTATACAAATTGAGGACCCGTCTCTCAAGTGCACACGACTGGAAAAGGACAAACAGATGCATTTACCGCTTAGTAAAATATACGAATTTTCCTAAATTTGTTATGTAAAATTTCGCATTGCTTATCAAATTGTTATTTTTATTATTATTTTTTGAAACAACTATTCAAGGATAAGGTTGAATATTGCTAGATTTTTATAAATCCCTTATATCATTGAGATCATACTGTGTTGTTAAAATTATTATTATTATCGTTGTTGTCGTCGTTACCATCATCAAATTTATAATAATTTCTTTAGTTTTTTAGAAATTAATTCACGTTTTTACGGTGTATTAACTTTGATAAAAATGTTAAAAATTTATTTGAAATTTTTGTACAAATCTTTAAACCTAATTTATACATTAAGACTTTTATATTTTTAATGACCAATTCTAAATGGATATAAAATAGAAGACTTATGTAGAATTGAAACATTTGGGTTTTGGAGGGCTTATTTCCTTTCTCTAATTGGTTATGGTGATTTAAGATAAATAGTCCCTTTTTATACAATTAAGTCCACACCAAGTTGAAGTGGACTGGTCTGACCATCCCATGTAAACTGGGTTGACTTAGTATAGTCCAATCCAATAACTTCAGCTCAACCCCGACCGAAAAGATTGTGATAATTCCGACAACCAGTCTATTGTCATACTTAAGACAAGCATATTGTCGTCTTCAAGTAAGGTTTCTGGAAACCTACGCAATAATTGGGAAAATTTGGGAATACAAGTTAAACAAACAGAATATTTTGTTTATTGTGTTTTATGTTGTTCTGTGATATGGAAAACAAAGCAGAGTGAGAGAGCTATCAGATGACTTGGCTGAGAACAAAGCTCGAGCAAGTAGTTTCTCTTCTGAGATGCTGGAATCAAATATGGTCCTAATGACACCTATGTTTCGTCTCGGATACCTGACCTTTACAGTAAGCTTCTGCATTTTTTCATTTATGTACATGTAATTACTATTGATATAACTGATGAAAGCAATAGTTAATTTATTGAATTATTTATTTTCTTTGGCTTCCATTTTTCTTAATTTTGCTTATTGAATTGTTGCAACAGATGTAGGCAGGGATTCTAGCCGGGTTTCCTTTGGGAAGCCAAGTCACGGTAATGAAAGATGCTAAGGCTCCTCATCACATGCTTTGTTAAACAATTTTATGTCTCAAAACTCTTGTTCTCAATGCTAGCCCTTCCAAAGATCCAAGAGGCTTTTTGGGCACCTTGTCAAGTCCTTCAACGTCTACAAAGGATAAACCCTATCAATCAAGATCAACCGCATTTGCTTCTCATGTCAATTGACTCTTTCATTGCTTTTGTCAATTCTTAGTTTCCTTTGTACTTCAAAATAAAGTGATAGTCTGTAAAAGGTGCAGGCGAACAGGCTGAGAATCGCTTGTCAATATAAAATGTATTTTGGTGAAGCTCATCGGAAAGTTGATGGTAATAGAGATGAGGCTTTGTATCTTCTGTGTGAGTAACCATGGTGACAAATGTGCTTGGTTTAACTTGCTTCAGTTTTCTACTGCAATAAATAAATAAGAGTTCCACGTACGTAGGCCATTGGAGACGCATTTGTTTAGTGGACAATGTGTAGACTGTTTAGCATTACGGACACCCCAAGTCTTTTTGCTCTCGAGGACCGTTGTGACACATTTTTAGCCCATCTTACATGCATTATGCATTTTGTTTTTTGGAAAAATGTAACATGGAAAGTTAGTTGATATACACAGAATTGACTTCTTTCTTCATAAGCTTGGCTCAGAATGCTATACATACCTGTTTGCTCATTTGTTAAAATGACTTTTTCATCCTCCTACAAGCAAGCTACGTTCAACAAATGCAGTTACTGTCATCACCTTTCCACCACCTCTTCTTTCACCATTCATTTGCAGAAGATGACAGCATATAACGGCCACTTTGCTTTCTGTCAAAACAATTCTAGGTTTAATATAGTTATCATCTAGTTTGCATTGTTGAAGTATGTTGTTTTCTTACTCGGCAAATTTTCTTTAGACAAGGACAAGGAATTTGTAGAACTCCTCGCTGGTTACCAAGACATAGTTGGGTTCTTCAATGTACACAAAATAACTCGTATGACTATTCAGGTAAGACACTGTTTTGATTTATACAATCATCTGATATTGTTTTCAGTGATGAAGCTTTGTTCCTGAACTTTATGTTCCTCTGCAAGCAAGTTCTAACTGCTGAAAAAGATTGCATGAAGCAGTCCAAAGTTTCTCTGCAAGTTTTGTGTCCTGAGAAAGTGCTGAACTGTTCAAAGTTCTGCCCTTTCCACCAAAAAAGTACTCCCCTGATATTTCCTGACACGGACCACCAAACAATCAGAACAATGGTTCTACTTGAGCTACACATCCTTGTTGTATGTATGAAATGCAAGAGAATTGTTAAATGATTAAACCATTAACTAACACAGCAATCATAGCAAGAGGAAAACTAGCACAGCAACCATAGAAAGAGGAAAACTAACTTGTGGGGCAAGTGCAGCATCAAGAATGGAGCTAACCCCGTGCTCAGGAGACTGACAAACACCCAGAAGCTTCAACACTAAACATGCAAATTTAGAAAGAAAAGATGGTACTTCTCGCATTATATTAGTTTCCACTACTCCAGGATCTGCAGCACTTTCAATCCCAAACAAAACCAAAAGCAGAAAGATGAATAGAATTGCAAACATTTTTATATCATTGGACAAGAACATGAGACCAGACAATTCATCCAGAAAGACACTAAAGCTGCCAGTTAAGGGAACAAGTATTTCTATTTGGAGCACAAATATACAGCCAAATCTAAATCTAAATAAATTGCAGAAAACATGAAGGATAAAATGAACGAACACGTTCAAATGCAAATAAAACAATTAACATATTCAAAATATCATTTTCAGCATTATAGTTTGTATATGGTCAATAATTAACAGCACAAATGCCCTAAAAACATACTTGACAGAAACCTGACAAGATTTATCCGTCAAGTGAAATTGCCGGTGAAGTTCATATGAGAACAGAAGCAGGCATACTGCACCACAACATTGACATGGGGTATTAAAGAATGGATCAGAACCAATATTGCGAAGCATCCTGCAACAGATACTTCTTACATTTGGAGTTCTCATATATCTGAGCATATGGGTATTGTTTTGTATTCAAGAAGCAGTTCCCAGTAATATTTCTTTCATGGACCTGTATATCAAATACTGAAGGAATAAATAATGTTAATGCATGCAGTATCACCTATTCAGAGCTGAGCCAAACTATGTATTTGCACTATTATTTAAAACATGTTTGAACAAGAATAACCATTTAGATGCCACTTAAGAAGCATAGAACACTGGGTTATACTTGCTACTTTTATGAGCTCTCAATAAATTTTTGTGAATGATAAAGCTGAAAGAAAAGCATTCCATCCAATAGATATTGCTTCAAAGAGCATTCCATCCAACAGATATTGCTTCAAAGTGTTTACCACTGCGATGTGTAAAGGATGTAACATTCACAATACGTGAACCAACAGGGCTGTTTCTAAGAAGTGGCAATAGAAGATTGGACAGAGAGAATGCACCAATGTAGTTCGTACCCATCATCCTGGAAATAAAAGGTAAGCAGTAAGCATATGGGCAAGCACCCTGAATTCAATCAGGAAGGAAATAAGCATCAAAGTAACTGAAGCCTCTTGTTTCCTTTTTTTCACTATTGTAGAAAGGAAGTTGATGTACATAATGCAGCTATGATTGTCATAAAGCACAAAATGAATGTTTGAAGAAAGCCAAACAAATGAGGACCAAAGTGCAAGCTAGGGTTCAGTGAGATAATTACTTATCATAACCCTCAGATGTGAGATGGAGAGATGTTGCCAGTATTCCTGCATTGTTTATCAAGAGCTGTATGGAACAATGCAATTCTGACTCCAATAGCCACTTCTCTAGTGAGATCCTGAACTTCAAGATTGACTGGAAAGATGACAAGTCCACCTCAAAAGCCCTGAGATGGGCACCCTCATTCCTTTCTCTAATCTCTTCCATGGTCTGTTCAGACAAAGATAGAACAGAAACATTTAAAGTGAAGAGGAAAACTCTGAAATGAAGGATGGAAAAAAAAGCAATGAAGTCATGACGTGAGGTATACCTTAACCAATAAACTGGATGACCGTCCAACTGCAAACATACAATGAGTATAGACCACTAAAAGTTTGAACTTAATGATGTATTCTTACTGCTAATGAAGATTCTCATATCATTTGAGTTAATAGGACATATGAATTATCAAAAGCAAAGACACTGAATTTTTTGGCATGTCTGGACAGTGTTGAAGAAACAAGGAAGGTTCATGTATCAGAATGCACCTATACACTGAAAGTGACACATCTTAAAAGAAAGAGATAGGAATGCAAAAGCCAATGGTAATCAAGTAGGCAACTCAATGTATGAGCTGCTCCAGTTTTCTAATCTCCACCAAAATGGACAAAACTAACATGTGTACCTAGAACAACGAAGAAACCTTCCCTTGAAAGAGCCTTGGCTGCAGCATAACCAAGTCCAGAAGTAGCCTATATAGCAAAATCATATACACACACCAATAAGTGAAGGTTTCGAATCAAAAGACGTGCGCTATTAAGGTTTTCAAAAGTATGGCAAAAACTAACAAGGAAAGAAAGCTTACACCAGTGATGATGCAGAGGGGTTTGCTGGAGCCAACTCCTGTAGGCTCACAATGGGGATAGTTAATAGACTGCGAAGAAAACATTCTCTGAGCAAACAACTGCCAATATGAGACAAGTATTGAGATTGTCCAAAACACAGCCATCCTCCAATATTGCAATGATCCAACGAAGTACATGGCCTCTCTTAATTCTCTCACCATTGTCTTCATGTTCACCATGTCCTTATCTCTATGGGTTAAGCATATTTGAGGAGTTAATATACTAATAAACAAAAACAAGGCTAAACTAGACTCAAAATGATAATGACATAGAGAAACGGATCAGAAATCAAACATCGTTACTAAAATCAGAAAGCATGCAAGCAAGGTCAAGATATTTCTTTCCAAGGAAAGCACTTTAACAGTTAAACCAAAGTTGCAAATACCATATAGGAGCTTTTATTGGTATTGATACTAGTACATTACAGTATCGACATCGGTCAATACGTTACCATTTCAGTTATTAATATTTTAAATTACAAAATAGTCTGCTAATTTTATATAGTTAAAATTTGTCTCTTATTATAAAATTTAATTTTATGTATTCGCGGACGTTCCATCTAAGTCTTGGTCTTAGCAAATAAAATTACTAGAAAGGTATTAGCAATATCTTAGTTATTATAATATAAGGCAATGAATCAACATCTGTAATATGAGCAGCATTTGATCTTGAGACGAAAGCCGGCAAAATCAACTACAAGCAATAGTTCACCACTCACTACCTTGTGCCACTATCTCTGACTTGCACATCAACCGGATTTTTCAATGTAGTCTCAGCTTCTATGATGGAACAGATCACTACTTGATATGTTTCCGGCTAAACTGCTTTAGTTGAGAGGCAGGAAACATAGACAATAGGCTTGAAATGGACCAGAAGAGCATTGCTAGTTCATTGATAACTGCTGTGGGAAGTTTCACTGAATATAGGTTGGTTAATCAAGAGCGAAGCATCCAGCAGAAAGAACTGTGTGCAGAGAGATTGGCAGCAGAAAATGGGAGTTCTGACAAAGAAGCTGAGGTTCGGTACTCTGATCAAGCAGTTTTGGCAAATTTGGATTGGGGTATTGAAGCACTTGAGAACGCTATTAACATTTCTAAAATGGCACGGCTAGCTTAAGCAGAGAAGATGCCAATGTTGAACTCTGGACATAGAATAGCTGGGGTTCCACACCAGTGCAAACAAACTCACTAGTTTGCACTTAGGGAGGCACTTATCAGAGGTGAGAAATTTTGTAACTGGACCGTCTTTGCCGTGTTGAAGTAAAGCAGAAAAATTGCAGTTCTTATATAACAATTTCAGATAACAACAACGAAGCATGGAAGCACGAAAAAGATCCAAGAAACAGAACCCAGATGCATTTAATCAATCCAAGTTCAGATATCAAAATAGAAGCATGAAAGCACGTACAATACAACCACCCACTCACCCACCCACACACACAGAAAGCACGTACCCAAAGAAACAAAGGGAGATTAGGACTGACGGGGACGGAGAAGAGAAGTCAGCTGCCGCTAACGGCGAGGATAAGGCGTGAATTTAGGGATTGAAAATTTTGTGAACGGGGGATATTAAACTGATTTTTTTAATTTAATCCTTAAAATTTTCAAATTGCAACGCTAGGGATAGTGAAAATGTTGACGTCCGCTCAACAAAATCTTATTAGAATTCAAATTCAATTTTTTTAAGGATTAATTAAATTGTTTTAAAATTTTCATACTTTTTTAAAAAACTTTAAAAAATTAAAAATAGTAAAAATATTTCGAGCAAAGAAAATTTTATTAGAATTTGAATTCAATTTTTTTAGCATTAATTAAAAATTTTAAAACATTTTATAAATTTTCAATTACAAACCAATCTTTAAAAATAATAATTAAATTTGAATTTTCAGAAATATATCTCAACAATAATATTTTTATTAATGGAACTGACTTGATAAATTTTGACACACTCAAATTATTTGATGTATATACATATATATCATAATTTTGCATTTTTAATTAATTAATATTAAATAAAATAACTAATTCTTTTTTCCACACTTCCAATTTATCTTTTACAATTCTTTATCTTTCTTACCCTGCGTTTGGTTGCTGACGGAACGGAACAGAAATTTGGAGATGAAACGGAACAGAAACTGGAGACAATGAGGTGTTTGGTTATGATAGACAGAACAGAGAAAATTGTCTCTGTCTCGAGGACATAATGCGTTTGGTTGTAGGGGACAGAACGGAAAATTAGTGCAAATGACGAATATGCCCCTAGTTTTTAATATGATTAGTAAGATGTAATTCAACGGTATTTTTATTATGAATGGTTTGTATTAGTTAAAAAATTAACTTAGAATAATAATAACAATTTCAAATTAATCACGAATAACAATAATAATAATAATAAATTGATAATAACAAAAAAATACATCTACGACTACTACTACTACTACTACTACTACTACTACTACTATTACTACTACTACTACTACTACTACTAATAATAATAATAATAATAATAATAATAATAATAAATTGATAATAAAAAAATATAATGTATGATAACATTAATAATTTAATTAATAATAATAATATTTAATACAAAATTTTACTACTGTCATTAATAAGCATAATAATAATAATAAATACAAAATTTATAATACAGTTAATAATAACAATAACTAATACAAAATTATTGTTAATAATAATAATAAATACAAATTTTATAATACATTTAATAATAAGAATAATAATAATTGTAATAAGAAATATATTATAATAATATTGATAATAATAATTTTGGGCCAATAATAATAATAATAATAATAATATTATTATTATATTAATATTATAATATTAAAATTAAGCATCTTTAAAAATATCTAAATGTCATTG
>JANZXV010000212.1:12367486-12378786 GCA_027576455.1 Erythroxylum roigii | reverse complement strand
AATTACATCAACTCTTCTTATTATACTACAAGGGCATTTTTGTCATTAACACTATTTTTTGTTCTGTCCCCTGCAACAAACACATTTCTGTCCTCAGGATAAAGGTAATTTTCTCTGTCCTGCCCACTACAACTAAACATCTTACTGTCTTCAATTCTTGTTCTGTTCCGTCCTCTTCTGTCCAATCTCGTTCTGTCTCTACCTGTTGAAGACACTAACCATACAGACAGTTATACTTTGATTGAGTCGTGACAATAACAACATTTGTCGTTGGACATTGTTTTCCAAGTCAAAAACTTAAATGTTGTTCTTTACTAGAAATATGACTTGTATTTTTTAATTCTTTGGGTCATTTGCATAACATTAATAAAATATATCAGCTGCATTTTTTTTAAACCAAAAGTTGATAGAAATGTTTAGTTAGATTTATTTTTTAATATTTAGAAAATCTTAAGATTCTTTAAATTTTAGTAAAATGTTTGTTTCTTTTCTAACCTTTGACCGTAAAATATCTTGCTTATTATTTTACCGCTTTAACTTTTGTCTCAGAAACAGTTGTTTCGCTCCGATATTGGTCAAAAAGCACGTACTCCTTAAAGTTTGACACAGATATTAATCATGAAACTACCAATTTACCCATCAAATGCGACGTGTTAGTCTGATTAAATTACCAGACTACCAATTTACCCATCAAATGCGACGTGTTAGTCTGATTAAATTACCAGACTATCCCTCGGAATTATAATCCACACGTACGAATGCCACTTTGCCCCATTAATGCACCAAAATTGCCAGTTGACCTCCCAAACTAGATTGCGTATAATCCGCTCGAAGTATGGAAAATATCGGCCCCATTCCGACCCATAACAAACATTTCCTAAATACAACTTAACAAACTGGTTACGATTTTTCACTTAGGTCAAATTGGGTCCAATTTCTCAAGTGGGTTGGATAGGACTCGTAGCCTTTCTGACCAGCGCGAGTAATTTTTTCATTTCCTAGTCCATTGAATTCTCCTGGTAGTAGAAGGAGGACAAGTGGAGAACAATAGGTATGGCCACGCGATCTCTGTGGGGCATGCGAGCAAAGCTCGCGGTGGCTACCTCTGCGATCCTTGCTGGAAGCGCCGCGGCAACCGTCGCCACTTCTAAAGATCCAGACACCACTCTCAAGCTCTGCACCACCATACCACTTCGTCTCATGCGCGACGCGGTAACTGCGGCCTACATAGCTTTCGGTATAAAAAAATCTTTGTTTTTCGCCCTAAATTTTATCTTTAGAACTGTTTTAGGGCTTTCTGATATGCATCGTTATATTTCGCTTAATGTGATTTTCATTGTTTCTTTTAACTGAAGCGTTAATTTCTTGTCATTAATTTGATGAAGAATCTGGAATTGAAAACTTGAACCAGATTTGGATTATTCTGGTTTTGTAATCTTCTAATGACGTAGAAGTTCTCGATTCTAAATTTAGACTAATTACACAATTTTCTTATCCATAGAAGTTGCTGACTTGTGTGTATGATACAAAACCTAGAAGATACGTGTAGAAATGTGATTGTGGATTTCATGTTGGCTACTCTACCTTTTTCATTGTTATGTTTTAACATTTGAAAATTACATTCATGTTCATTTTAAGACGGATCCTAGTGCTATTAGTTACTGATGCTGATGGCGTATAAAATATGGACTAGATTATGAATCCTCATTATGGGGATTGCCGGAAGAAAGTATCGAGAGATCAAAAATAAAACATGAAGTTCACCTCAGGTCCGCACGTAAACTTCAAGAGCTATGTTTCAGAAATGGAGGAATATACATCAAGCTTGGTCAACACATAGGGCAGTTGGTATGCTTTCAGTGTGCGTCTGCAATCATCAATAGTAATATGTTCAATAAATGTTTTTGATAGATCGTTAACTCAGATAACAGTTAATAGAGTTGGAGTCTTAAATGTTTGTTGTGCCACTATGCAGGAATATCTTGTACCTCAGGAGTATGTCATTACAATGAGGGAATCAATGCTGAATAAATGTCCAGTTTCTTCTTATGACCAAGTATGTGAAGTTGTTAAGAAAGAGCTTGGACAGGCACCAGATAAAGTACGTATCTGTTGGTTTGATATCTTATTGGAAGATTGTTTGAAGTGGGAGGTGGTAGCTCTCCCATGTGTTTTTGGCAAAAAATTTATATGTGTCGCTTTTTAGTTGTTACGTTCATCTCCCTGTTGATGGTTTTGAGTAGTCTTTGATTTATATTGAAACTATACACTTCCAAACTAAGCTGTCTCTCCCAATTTGCAGATCTTTAAAGAGTTTGATCCTGTTCCGATAGCAAGTGCTTCCCTTGCACAAGTTCATGTTGCTCAGACATTTGATGGTCAAAAGGTTGCTGTGAAGGTTCGCACTGTTGTCACTTTAAGCCAACGTATTTTATTATGAGCTGAATACGATAAGTTTTCATTTGAATTATATATGTATTTAGTGGTGAGCCCATGAGGAATTTCCCTTTGATGTCTGTGGTTTCTCTTTTCTGGATCAGGTTCAGCATACTCACATGACAGATACTGCTGCAGCAGATCAAGCTGTTGTAGGATTTATTGTAAATACCCTACACAGGCTTTTCCCTGCTTTTGATTACAGGTAGTGTTATCGTCTCCATTTGAGTGTTGTTGTAGTTTTCTAGCCATGCATGTTAGTAACATTAAACAGAAAATTAGTATGGTATATCAGAATGAGCATTGTTCTTTAGGATTTCCATGAACGCACCTTCTTACTGCCTATTTATGTGTGGCTACTTTGTGGTTTTGAACAGCTGTTGTAATTAAAATTTTTTATGACTTACAATTGCAGATGGTTGGTTGATGAAATGAGTGAAAGTATACCCAAGGCAAGTTTTAACAGTTTCCCAAGATGTTATGGTTTAACAAGAATGTTGCTTTTACCCCAAAACTTTAAGAAATATGCAAAAACATTGAGACATGGAGCATTGATATGACAAGTTTAATCATGATTTTGATGAGTTTAGTAATGATCGTCAGGAATTAGATTTTCTGATCGAGGCCAGGAATAGTGAGAAGTGCTTGGAAAATTTCTGTAAGTTATCTCCTCATATTGCTGAGTATGTATATGCACCAAGGGTCCATTGGAATTTGAGCACACCAAAATTATTAACCATGGAATTCATTGATGGCGCACAAGTAAGTGATGTGAAGGCCATCCAAAGTTTCAGAATTCGTCCTAACGAAGTTGCCAAATTAGTAAGACCTGAGTCCTCTCTTTTTTATTTCCTTGATCTCTAACTGGTTTTAGCTTTTTCATGGGCTATATTTAATGCACTGGTGATAGTTTGTTAGGTAACAATTCAACTTAATGTGCCCGTGTGTTAAATAGCACTAGGTAGAGAGCAATAGCTCAGTGAAACAAGAAGGAAGAACCTTCTTCACAAGGGAAAACCCCCTTACAATCTCAGGAAATCTTCCGCGAATTATTTCCAATCTAAAAGCCTACCCCACTTCCCCCATAGACTATTATTTTATATCTACTTATTCTAACAAACTTCTAAGGAATAGATATCTCCTGCTAACATCCTGAATCACTAAAATATATCGATATCTAACTATCTCACTACTGCTTACAACCTGTCTTCTTCTTCCTTGTATAAACTAACCAATCTCCTCCTTTGTGACCATTATTCGTAACAACACTGCCCGTTGATGAAATACCTTGTTCCTAAGGTTAAGCTGCAGAAATTGGCCACGGATAAGCTCTTGGTCTCCCATGTATCTTCCTCCAACGGTTTGCCTTGCCAATGAATCAACCATTGGTCACGGGCAGCTCCTCGATTATGAAGTGTCCTGCTACCCAAGACCGCGGCTGGTGTACTCAAGTCAGGAGTATAGTCCAACTTTGGAGGTAACTCTTCCTGAACATGGTGGTGCCCGATAGCCTTTTTCAACTGGGACACGTGAAATACTGGATGTATACGGGCCTGAGGGGGAAGTTGCAGTTGAAATGTGACGGCGCCAACCTATTTGTCCACCAAATACGGTCCATGGTATCGTGCTGACAGTTTCGGATGCGGCCGCTTAGGCATGGACCCCTACTGATGTGGATGAATCTTCAAATACACCCAATCTCCTACCTGAATGTCATGAGGATGCCTTCGGGCATCCGTAAAACGTATCATGTGATCGCTTCTAGATGATGTTTCAACTGTGTCAGAGCTTCGTCACGACTCATTAATCCTGTGCCACATCTTCCACCAATGTTTCTCTAGGAATAAAACGTGTGATTGAGGGAGGAGGTCTGCCATATACTATCTCAATACCTTGAAAGGAGAACATTTAGCTGCTGAATGAAAGCTGGTATTATACCAATACTTTGCCCATGGTAAATAATCTAACCAAACCTTGGGTTGTTCCGAACTAAAATAGCGAAGATATGTCTCGATAGTGCAGTTAACTACCTCAGTTTGGCCATCCGATTCTGGGTAATAGGCGACACTCAATTTTAATTGAGTTCCCTAGAGTGTAAACAATTCTTGCCAAAAATTACTTAAGAACGTAGGATCCCGGTCACTTACAATGGAAAGCGGAATTCCATGTAACCGGACAACCTCCTTGGTAAAAATTTCAGCAATAGAACGGGCAGAGTAAGGATGTTTGACAAGAATAAAATGCCCATATTTGCTCAACCTATCCACTATGACCAACAAGGTATCATAGCCTTTCGATTTGTGTAGTCTCACAATGAAATCCATGCTCAGCTCTTCCCAAATGGCGTTGGGAATAGGTAAAGGTTGGAGTAAACCTACTGGAGACATAGCTTGATACTTGTTACGCTGACAAGTGTGACAAGCTGCTACAAAATGCTCTTTTCATACCTTTCCAAAAAATAGATTGAGCTATCCTCTTATAATATTGTAAATTCCCGAATGTCCTCTAGGGGGTAGTATGAAACTCTTGTAAAAGCTTGGGAATCCATTCCGAAGATGCTGATACAACTAGCCTCCCTTTATAATATAATCTCCCATTCTCCAAGGTATAAGAAGGATGAGAATCCGGTTCCCTCTTAATTTCTTTTATTATTCTGGTCAACTGTGGATCTGCCTTTACCTTCTTATTAATTTGCTCCAGATCTTGCCAAAAATGGCCTTGAAATAACCTGCAACTTCATGTCCTCGCATACGTTGGAGAGTGCATTTGCTGCCGTGTTGGAAATTTCGGCCTGGTAGACAATATCAAAATCATATCCCAGCAAATTTGCCAACCAATTCTGCTGATTTTGAGTTGTAATTCTTTGTTCCAGCAAATGTTTGAGGCTTTTTTGATCCGTATAGACTGTAAATCTTCCCCCCCACCAGATACGGTCTCCAATGTTGAATGGTTAACACTAGTGCCATAAGTTCCTTCTCATATATGGATTTATTCAGCGATGATTCAGCTAATGCTTTGCTGAAAAATGCCACAGGTTTCTTTCCTTGTATTAACACTGCTTCCACGCCTTTACCCGATGCATCACACTCCACCGAAAAAGGGGTATTGAAGTCTGGAAGTGTCTAAACCGGAGCACTGGTCAGAGCATTCTGAAGTCTCTTAAATGCTGTTTCTATAGGAATATCCCATTTAAAATTCCCTTTCTTCAATAGATTGGTAAGAGGTTGTGCTATCTTCCTATAATCCTTCACAAACTTTTGGTAATACCCAGTCAGACCCAAGAACCCTCTCAAAGCTTTCATAGATGTAGGAATAGGCCATTGTAAAACCGCTTCAATCTTCTTGGGATCCATAGCAACGCCATCTTTGGAAATGATGTGACCCAAGTACTCAATTCTTAACTTCCCAAAGGTGCATTCTTTTGTACTAGCATAGAAACAATGTTGCTGCAACGTATGTAATACCTTCCTTAAGTGAGTGATGTGGCTGTACCAATCGGCACTATAGACCAAAATGTCATAAAAAAAACTAACACAAACTTTCTGAGGTAGGGCTGTAAGATCAAATTCATTGGAACGTGGCTGGTGCATTGGTGAGACCAAACGACATGATGAGTGATTCGTAGTGGCCTTGATGTGTCTGAAAAGATGTCTTGGGAATGTCATCTTCATTCATGGGTACTTGATGGTACCTTGTCCATAGATCGATTTTAGAGAAATACGTGGCTTTGAATAATTCATACAAGAGTTCTTTAATCACTGGTATGGGAAACTTATCCGGTATTGTGGCTTTATTCAAAGCTTGATAATTGTCACAAAACTGCCAACTGTCGTCTTTCTTCTTCGCAAGAATCACCAGACTTGAATATGGGTTGTTGCTAGGTCTGATAACCCTAGAAGCTAGCATTTCTAAAACCTATTTCTCAATCTCATTTTTTTTGTATATGAGGATAACGATAAGGTCTCACATTTATCGGATCAGCCCCAGCCTTAATTGGGATTTTATGATCAACTGATCTGTTGGGAGGAAGCCCTATTGGGTGTGAAAAACTGGCTGAAATTCTGCCAACACTTGCTATAATTGCTACTGCTGGTGATGGTCGAGTTTTTCTCCTATTTTGCTAGACCAGCTGTCATCCTTCTATTGTTTCTCTGAACCAAAAAATACCATAACTGCAGCCTCAATTTCAGTAGCCTTCCTTAATGCCTTGGTGGAAATTAAAGATCTCAAAAGATTAAAATCCCCTTTAACATTGACTGTTGACCCCAAGTGCGAAAAATTCATGGGAAGATCTTTCCAATTGTGTTTCACCTCACCTAATGAAACCAACCAAGTCATCCCCAAAATAATATCCACTCCTCCTAAGTCAAAGAGAAAAAAATCTCCTGAATAAACACAACCTTGCATTTCCAGATTTCCAGATTTAAACCTTCACAACAACCTTGAGAGTCTTATTTCTGACCGTTTCCCATCCTCACTCCGAAGCTCGCAGTGGTCTGCACTTTCTAGCCTTGTTTCAATGCCACCTCTTTGGATACGAAGTTGTGATTCTCCCCACTGTCAATCAACACCAAAACAGATGTTCCATCAATCTTCCCCCAAAGCTTCATGGTTTTGGGTTGTGTCCATCCATCGGCAGGAAATTGTGAAAGTTCCATTTAGTCGCACTGAGCTTCTTTAGCAACCTTCCTTGACATTTCATGTGTGTCCAAACCTTCTTCTACCTCCGAAACCACATCTTCATCTTCTTCTAAAATGTTCACTCTTAAACTTTTCTCCGAACATTCATGTCCCGGACCAAAAGGCAATCCACAACAAAAACACTTCCCTTACTCCTTCCTCTTTAAAAATTCTAGGCAGGGGAGCTGCCTGGTCCCATGGTTGTTGCGTGACCCTGTGTTCCCATAAGTCCCATTCTAGGAATTAGACCCCACAGATGACCCACTACGGTTAGGGTTGTAGGTTTTCCGCTCCATTCCTCTAGTGACCTTGCGCGGATCATTACTCGCTGTCTCGCTAACAGACCCTCCAATGGTCGTTATTCCTTGAACTTTGGAAGCTATACTACCGCGTGTCTGTATGCGATTCGTAAAATTGCCAGTAATGGAAGTATTTCCTCCATAAATCACCTGCAGTTCATACTCAATATCACGAGCAATTTCCATTGCTCGTAAGACTGTAGTGGTTCGCATTGATCGGACCTAACACCTCACTTCTGGTTTGTGGCCACCAAAAAAATATCCTAACAGTTGCTCCTCCGAAGCCTCAGGTATTTGTGCCACCAACATTTCGAACGCTCGCAAATATTCCTCCACCAAACCAATTCATAAATGTTTCCCTAACTGCCTTCTTTGAAACGCTGCAGCAGAGTGGGAATCAGCGTGTTCCATGTTAACATCGGACTCTTCTTGCGCAGGAAGCGAAACCAATGCACCGCAACCCCCTCCATGCTGATGAAGATTAGTCGTATCTTTTCTTCTTCCTTCACACGGTGGACCTCAAAAAATTTCTCCGCTCGAGCCACCCAACCCAATGGATCTGTTCTGTTGAAAATGGGCAGTTCGACTTTTTTGACCCAAGAGCGACTCTCGTGGTCCTTCTCGCCTTCAATGTCCTCCTCTTCGCTGGCCTCCGAGGATGCTTTGTCACTTGACCCTTGTCGTTGCATCAAGTGAGTCAAGATGGCTTCCAAACGACCCATGCCGTTCTCGACTTTTGTCAAGAATGCGACTTGCTTCCCCATGGTTCTCTTGATTCTGGCAACAGATCTTCCAACTTTCCTACATGTGCCTCCATCGATCTAACAGGTCAAACCAAATTGTTAGGTAACAATTCAGCTTAATGTGCCCGTGTGTTAAATAGCACTAGGTAGAAAGCAATAGCTCAGTATTATTTCGAAACAAGAAGGAAGAACCTTCTTCACAAGGGGAAACCCCCTTACAATCTCAGGGAATCTTCTGAGAATTATTTCCAATCTAAAAGCCTACCCCACTTCCCCCATAGACTATTATTTTATATCGACTTATCCGAACAAACTTCTAAGGAATAGATATCTCCAGCTAACAACCTGAATCACTAAAATATATCAATATCTAGCTATCTAACTACTGCTTCAGCCTGTCTTCTTCTTCCTTGTATAAACTAACCACTCTCCTCCTTTGTGACCATTATTCCTAACAGTCTTATTTTGCTGAAGGAAATGTGAAAAGTTAGTGTGCTATTTGAACATGGTATTGTGGTAAGGGATCAGAATGATGAATTGTTGCTTACTTTCACGCAACATGTTAGTCACCAACAATTTGTTTTCAGTGGCTTTGGGCAAACATTTATTTTATAAGAGCTGATAGATGTTTGTATTTCAAAACTCTCTTATGCTTCTGTTTTGATTGATAAAAATGATGTGGTAAATAGTCTCCAATTTATATTTTCAGGTTAGTCAAGCCTTTGCTGAGATGATGTTCAAACATGGATTTGTGCATTGTGACCCACATGCTGCTAACATGTTAATACGGCCTCTGCCTTCTAGCAAAAGGAGCATTATGGGTGAGAGCTTGGTCGTGTGGAACTTGCTTTCTCCTGAAAAATCCGGCTTTTTTTATTTATACTGTTAATGAGACCATAGATGTTTAAACATGAAACTTTCTAATTTGGAGAACCTCGCATTTGCAGCACCAATAAGCAAGTTCATAAAATGACAAACAAGATTATATCTTCCTTAAAATCTCTGATTATATATAATGTCTACTTAAAGTTTATCTTCCTTAAAATCTCTGCTTATATATAATGTCTACTTAAAGTTTACTGACGTTGCGTGTTTTCCTTTCTCCATAGGGAAGAGAAAACCACAATTGATACTCTTAGATCACGGTCTGTATAAGGAGCTTGACTTTGCTACTAGATTTAACTATGCTTCCCTTTGGAAGGTAAACTATGGTTTCTTACAATGCTTTTGTTCTCCATGTCAGTGGCATGATTTAGAACTTCTGATATTGGGATGTTTGCCAGGGATTAGTTTTTGCTGATGCCAATGCAATAAAGGAAAACAGTGTTAAATTGGGTGCTGGTGAGGATCTCTATGCGTTGTTTGCAGGGATCCTTACAATGAGGCCCTGGAATAGGGTTATTGACCGATCTGTTGATCATTTGGTCATAAAAGGCAGTGCTAGTGAGCGTTCTGAGTTGCAGGTCTGAATATAATCAGTTCTAGTTATCTTAAACAGACAGATCGTTGGGGAGGTCCCTTTTTTGTTAAACCTGGTTTACAATGTTTATGTGTTGCAGATGTATGCATCTGAGTATTTCCCCCAAATTTCAGAGCTTCTGAGGAGGCTGCCACGTGTAATTCTGTTGATGCTTAAGACAAATGACTGCTTAAGAGCTGTTAATAATTCTCTGGTATTTTATATTGTCCCCCTTGTTGCCATTTAGTTCTCTGGTACTTCCTCTTTGGTTGCAAAATTTAATTATCAGGAGTAATTTAGCACCTTTGGAGATTGAGATTGGCAAGGAGCCAATTCTATCATTGAGACGTTTGGACCTTTAATACGTTGGAGGGCTATTGCAAATTGGGACATATTTTCGACGTCCTGTTTTATTTTGATTAGGAGATGCTAATAATAATGTTTCAGATACATTTAGTAGTTGTCAATCTTTCTTTCTTGTAATGTTGGTAAATGTATGTGCATATATTGGTCATTATCTGTTTCCTGTAGCTATTGTGTGTTATCTATTAGTTGTCATTATCATGTAAATTATAATTTTACTTGAAAACACGTTATTAATAAGATGCAGGGAGCTTCCCTCGAGACATTTTTTATCATCGGAAAAGTTTCCTCTGAAGCCGTTATCGAGGCAAAGAGGTCACAGAGGAAATCTGTGTTGGGCCGATTAGATGTGTGGTTGGAAGAAATTCTCTTGGAAGTTCGACTTGTGGGCATGCAGATAGCCCTGTGGCTTTTACAACTCAGGAGAGCTTTGACTGGATGAAACCTAATATGAGGAGATGCGTACTCAATTGTTTTCTTTGGTACGGAAAAGGCGCCAGGATTCTGTCTCCCCGCGGTTCAATTATTGCAGTCTGCATGCAGGTACCCTGAACGTGGATTGATTCATTGATTTTTTCGTTTCTTGAAAATTGTTTTTAGCGGAAATAATAGATAGAAGAGGATGACAGAGATATACTTATGTTTCATTTTTTTTTATCCTAAGAATAGTCATAAGTTATTAAGGGTTTACTTATGTTGTAAAAACTTTTCACGGCGATGTGAACGGTGTAAAAACATGTTTTATAGCGATCGTGTTAGATAATTCATCCCCTGATTTGGGATTTGCGATATTCAATAGTAAAACATTAGATTCATTATTCACTCCGGATTCTCTATCCAAGCAAGCAAGAGAGAGAAGAGAAGCAGAGGTATGCTTTGTCCATTAATTATTTAATTTTAGCTTCCTTCCGGATGTTCCCTATGTCACTCTGCGGCAGACAAGTTGGGGGTCGCCCGTAAACTTCACAGTTGCACTATCCCAAAGCAAAGCACCGAACATTTAGCTGTTATCCTACGTTTGGTTACTGTCTCCGTGAGTTGGGACAGTGGACAGAACAAATAAATTCTGTCTCCGCTACCCGTTTGGGTGTTGTCCTTGAATTTTTGTCTACCGTCTCCGGTGGATAGGAACAAGGATTTTTGTCCCTCCCAAAAAGGGAGGACAGTCCAGCAACCAATTTTTACACAACCAATTATTATTAGGTCTTATTATTATTATTATTATATAATTTGTATTTATTATTATTCAAATTTATTATTATAATTTATTCAAATTTATTATTATGTCTAATTATTATTATTATTATTATTACTATTATT
>JANZXV010000212.1:12319001-12355319 GCA_027576455.1 Erythroxylum roigii | reverse complement strand
GATTAAATGGATCCCGATGAGATTGGGATATGTCCCGATGAGATCGCGACATTGACATTGCTGAAAAGGGTCTCCGGTGTTTTTCCGGTACCGGGACCCGGCAGGCCGGTAGGACCGACCCCAGTGTGACTGGACCGCTTCAGCATTCATATATATATGTTTATTGATTAATTAATTAAAGAATTAATTAATTAATTAATATATATTTATGTCTACGTGGCTCCAATTGTCTGGTTAACAATTAATGTCATTAATTGTTCTCCAGACAATCGGATAAGTAGAGAGATTCTGATGAAAGGAGGAGAAGATTTCTTTGGTTTTGAGAAACCAAAGGTTTCGTCGACGACTTCTCTCTGGATCGTCTTCTCCAGGCTTCACCGCCGATCTTCATTGCTCGCCGGAATAAGGTAGGAGCTAGCACTCTGAACTTGTTCCAACTGTTTTCAGTCGAAGTGTTCGACTGATTGAGTTCACCGACCTCTGCGTGGATATCGTTAGAGACGATCTCCGTTGGTCGTTCATGGTTTGATTTTCGTTCCTTCGTCTGTCAAAGATGCAAGATCCTGGGTTCAGGGAAGGTCCCAGCACAGATATTCTGTGATTCCGCATGCGTTCATGTGATGAATGCACTGGGATTTCTCGTTCTGGGAATCGTGATTCCTTACAGCGGGGACTCTAAAGGGTGTCTTGTACCCTTATCTTATCACGTCAGACTTTCCTAATTCTAGCAACTGCCTCAGTGAGGGCTAACTCGGACATATCTTTCTTGATCACTTCCCTCCAGGTCTTGTAAGGCTTTCCTTTCCTCCTCTTGTAGCCACTAAGGTTTATTGTCTCACAGTTTTGTACCGGCGCATCAGAGGGCGTCCTGTGCATATGCCCAAACCACCTAAGTCTTTTCTCTCTTATCTTGTCTGCAATACTTGCCACCTGTAGTCTGGCCCTCACTACCTGATTTCGTACCTTATCTCTTATGATAATGTCATACATCTACCTAAACATACACATTTCTTCTACCAACAACTGATGCGTATGTCCACGTTTAGTAGGTCAACACTCTGCCCCATATAACATGGTTGGCCGAATAACTATTTTGTAGAACTTCCCTTTGAGTTTTATAGGGACCTTTTTATCACATAAAACACCTGAAGCATGCCGCCATTTGGTTCACCCAGATCTAATACGATGTAGGATATCGTCATCTATGTTACCATCTCTCTGCATGATGGATCCGAGGTATTTATAATTATAAAGATCTCATTGAGACATTTAAAATGACACCACTATTGAATACAGTATTAAATTTTTTTTATTATTTATTTGTAATTCTTATTTATAAGTATTATAAATTCATTAATAAAATATGTTAAGAATAAAAAGTAAATTTGAAATAAAATTTAATATTAATAAAGACCATACAATTATATTTCAATAATTCCTTACTAGACATAAGCAAATTAAAGATAAAGAAGCTCATTATAAACTTCGTAATGTATTGATTGAATATTTGTAGGAATGATATGGTAATTCAGAGGATTAGAGGTTAAATGTGCAATAAAAATATTATATTTGTGTGCGTTATTAATTTGCTGTTGCAATAATATTAATTATATTTGTTAAATAATATTAATATATATATATATATGATTTTATTTTAATTTTTATAAATAAATAAAAGTTAACGTATAAAAAAAAAGTTAACGTATAAATATAAATTAATTTAGTTAATGACTAAATTATTGTAATTTATTCTTTAAAAATAATTGTGTAAAAATTTAATAAAAAATTGTTGAAATAATACCAAACTTAGTGTAAAAAGATTCTTGAAATATTCTTTTTTACGCCAAATATGTTGTAAAATTTTAGTAAAATGGTTAGTAAAATTCTCGGCTCATTTTTCTGTATTTATTAAATGTTCGTTGTCTGAGGGAAAAGGACTCTGTATACAGTGGATACGACCGACACTTTTTCTGTAGCTTGAAATGAACTCGAAAAAGAAAAAGATTAAACTGCTCTTACAATAATTATTAGAGTTAGATTTGCGGGGTTGCTGCTGTGCATAACTTAATGCTACCTACCCTGATATGTCTGTTATAACTGATGATGTGTTCACATTTACATAATAGTTGGTTTGTTGAGGATGACAGAAGAGTCTAACAAGAAGGAAGAAACAGAGATTGGAAAGACCAGAAATATTGGAGCAGCTAAGCGTACCATAACCAAGTGTTTTAAATTCGGAGGCACCGCCACCACCGCCTGATGTTATTGAAGCCATTAATGCACATGTCAAGCAATTCAAGCCTAACCGTTGACATTTGAGAGTCAAAAGTTGATATCTAAGTGCACCCTATTTATGAACCTAAAGCCTACTTGCCCAGTTAAACTGAACTTTTCTCTTTTGCCTTTTTCCGTTGGACTGTCCATCTTTTTAGAAGCTTTGGAAATGGCTATTCCAATTGGCTACTTGTAGGATTGAGGTACAACTGTCCAAAGGCCATAGGCATATCCCATAATCCCAAGCCCACACCAGTATATTCTTTGGTGCATTTGAAGAACGCTGAACAGCTCAGAAAAGCGTTCATATTTTGTCTGCCTGCACACTTCACATCATGTAACTGTAGTACAAAATATTCTTCTATTCCACTTCCAAATTACACTACAGTTTTGATAAACCCTTTCCAACGTTAGAACACTAGACTAGAATCGTAAAATGGAGAAAGATGAGCAATTCACTTGGCTTGGCTGTCAATCCTTTCAAATCCTATCCCATACTACAGACTCATGTTAGTAGACATCTAAATAATGCAAAATGTAAACCAGTAAGCAACTGTAGCTCCTAATTTTTACTTCTTCCTGAAAAATATATACTCAAAATGAATCTTCTAAAAGAATTTTAAGTGAATTTTCTTTCTATTCTTATCATTGAATATTCAATCTGAGGCAATTGAAATTATACCGCTAGAGATGCTTCCATGGCTACCATCACCATCGCACAGAGACAAGGCTCTCTCCAAGTTGGAGACGATATCCGTCATTGTTGGCCTGTCTTTTCCTTCCAATTTTACACAATGCATTGCAGTATATGAGACCAGCTCCACAGCTTCTGCTTCATTAACATCCGGTGGACCAATTCTCCGGTCCAAAATCTTCAGCAGTTCATTAACCATTATCTTGGGGACTGCAAAATCTACTATGCTCGTTGGTGAACCTCCATTCTCTTCGCTCGTGAGTATTGCCCTCTTTCCTGTCAAAAGTTCCAGCAAAACCACGCCCAGTCCATAGACGTCACTCTTTGCTGTCAATACATTGAGACCATAATACTCGGGATCGATATACCCTACTGTTCCTGCTGCTTTCATTGGCTTGTAATGGCTGTCCGATTCAGGACCCATCAAGGACAATCCGAGATCGGAGACTTTCGCTATCCAATTTGCGTCGAGCAATATGTTCGACGACTTGATGTCTCTGTGTATTATTGGTGGGACTGCATAATTGTGCAGATACTCGATACCTCTAGCAGCATCCAATGCAATTTTGATTCTCATTTTCCAGGAATTTATCGCACTACTACTCCTTTCAACATTGTTCTTGTCATGTAAATGATCGTAAAGAGCACCATTTTTCATGTACTCGTATACTAAGAGCCTCTCATCGCCATCTTCACAAAAACCGACAAGCATAACCAAATGTTTATGGTGAAGCCTTGATAGGAATGCCAATTCTGATTCAAACGCACTGTCTTTCTCTTGAAATTTCTTAGTCTTTCGGTCTGTTTCACCTCTCTTGATTGCCACTTCGCGACCATCCGCCAATTTTCCTCTATAAACAATACCAAAACTCCCAGCACCAATCTTGTTCTCGAGTGAAAAACCATTGGTAGCAGCAGCAAGCTCAGAGAGACAAAATTCCTCAGCCCTGTCAGCGTGCTTCGACGAGGTTCCACTCCTCTGACGCCTCATTGCCAGCGAGCTCTGGCGTCTTATTTTCGATGATCGTGACAGAATACTATTGTTTGATGTTGTGCCACCACTAGAACCATTTCTAGTGACTGTTGGTTGAACTGAATTATGCACTTTTTTCTTCCCAAAACAAGTTCCAGTCCACAAGCAATATAGAATATTACAAATAGCCAAAAACGAACCAACAGATCCCACAATGGCAAACACCAATAACCCTGTCGTCAGAGTTTTCGATCGTCTGGACGAAGGCAACACTGGCGGTGACGGCGCTGAAGGTATCGGTGAAGGAACGACTGTAACATTAAAGTGACAGCGATTGCAGATATTCCCTGAACCACCGCACAATCTCTGAGAATCTGAGTACACACCACATTTAACACAAGACGATTTAACACATGGACCAGGAAGAATTTCAGGCAAGTTAATCCGATTCTCACCAGACCAACCTGGTCCCCAACAAATTATCGAAAAATTCGAAGCTATCAACCCACAAGTGAAATTGGAACCTGAAACAATCGACTCAAAGAACACACCTTCTGTTACATCAACCTCGTACCCTCCTCCTCCTCCCCAACAAACAACAGATTGATTGCTTTGTCTGATTGCACAGCTATGGTTCGCTCCAAGAGTCACTTGCGAGTACTCTAACGCAGAATTACCAGGAACGTTTAATTGACCAGAAGAGTTATCACCTTTACAGACCAAAAAGCCTGTAGAATTCACCCCACAAGCATGCGAACCACCAACTGAAACACTCAACATTGACATGTTCACAAACTCTGACTCTATCCTTCCAGCAATAACTGAATTGCGACCCCAACACCGAATTCTTCCACTATTCATCAAAGGCCCACAACAGAAGCCGAACCCGCATGAGATGGATTCAAACCGATCGCTAAAAGTCGGCCGTCGGAGTTCATGTCCTCTCCAGCAGTTAACAGTCCCTGTAACGTTATTTATACTGTTCAAAGTGGCGCAAATTTGATTATCACCTACAGCGATGTCTTGTACCAAGGCACTGCGGTTATTATAGACCCTTCGTGGGTGAAAACCGGGGGAGTTAACGGCGTCCCAGCAAAAGAAAGCGTAACCGCCGTCAAGAACGCCACAGAAGAAGCTTTCTCCGCCAGAGATTGAGGAGAAAGACACGTTGGGTTGGATGGCGATGACCTGGCCACCTCGATAGCAGACGACGCCGTGGGTGGACTCCGCCGCAACGACGCCGCAAACAGTTGCAGAGCCGGAGACGACGGCGATTGTGGAGCCTGAGCCGAGGCCATTAGTGAGTTGAAAGAAAGAGAAGAATGTGATCAATGAACAGGTGACGGAGAGAATAAGGGAGGAGGAAGTCATCTAAAAGAGAGTAGGTGGACGGCGTTAGTGACCGTGGTTTTTTGGTGACTCTGCTTCATTGGAGAAAACAGAGAAGAAGGAAAAGAAAAAAACTTGTTCTGTGCCTCATCACAGAGAGATAAACTTATAAGACTCTCATTAAACTTATAAAACGGTCGAGGAGTTTTA
The DNA here is from genome assembly GCA_027576455.1 of Erythroxylum roigii. Lineage (NCBI taxonomy): Eukaryota > Viridiplantae > Streptophyta > Magnoliopsida > Malpighiales > Erythroxylaceae > Erythroxylum > Erythroxylum roigii. Next base: position 12,349,839 of record JANZXV010000212.1, on the reverse strand, counting down.
TAGTTTGTATGTTTCAGTTCTGAAAATGTTGGAAACATAATTAATAATTGTATTAAAAAATGTCGTTACTAGTTGACTCGAAAGTTCAACCAACCAACTTGCTCAGGCTTCTGCTGCTTTCCGAAGTTGGAAACTAGTGTACTAGAAAAGCAATGTTTCCATCACACAGCTATAGGTAGACCCGGTCTAATAATAATTGATATATGGATATTTAATTATAAAATTTAATAAAAATAAAATATTATTATGGAAAGCAGTTTTAAGAGTAACAGTAAATATATATGAAAATTAGTACGATAACAATTTAAACTTAAACACAAAAATGTTGTTTATAAAACATTTTCGTTTTATAATTAAAAAGATGGATGTATTTAGCCGAACTTTATAGTATTTTTTTTTGTCTTAGATTAGGGTATTCATTGGCAGATTCAGTAACTAATTCTTTCGCTGTTTTGTAGGCACCTTATAGGATGAAACAAATGGCCAAAAGATTTAAGACTCTTCCATATTCAAATTCAAAAATCTAACCCCTACAAACCATATTTACTGTTAGCATTCAGATTCCAATGACTTGGTCAAGATAGCACTAATATTACACCGCAAAATGAAAGAAAAGGAAAGCACGAAAGAGAAGCTTCGTGCGGATTTCTTGTGTGTGGTGGTCAACCACTACCCTTTTTCCAATGCTGAACCCAAACTTTGACACGTTCAATTCCTAGTCTATTTTGACATGTTTAATTCCTCGTCTATGTAATCGAAATCTTATTACAACTATTCCACAGTAATAACCCCTAAAACAACTCTATACTCATTTTGCAGTAGCCTATTTCAGCAAATCCCAAATGATTAGTTCATTTCTTGTGAATTCATTTTATACAGAAAAAGGCTCTTAACACTTTTAGGTACGTGATTATGAAAAAATAAAAATCAATATGCCTCGAGTTGTGGCTTCCTGCCACAACTAGCGAACAGTTGATATTCTGATTTTAGGCAACACCAGAGCTGTTTTAAGATCAATGCTCTGTCTTCTATTTCGTTTCTGGGGTTTCCAAAACCATGACAATATGCTATCTCATTTGTTAGAATTGATGAGATTGGTTATAGACTTATTTAGCTTTGGTGGGGCATATTTATAAATGAAAAAGGTGATATTTCAAGATTAGGTTGCTTTCCCTCCACCGGCAAGCAAAGAAGTAGAGCTGATCATAATGCATATTTTTTTTAATATTAATTAAAACAAGCGTCCATTGTAGATTGTTATTTGACTATTCGTAGTCATGGATTGATTAACCTTGTTAATTCATAGTAGAATTAGACGATTATTGGATTATTCATATATCATCTCTTTTACTCTTTGCTATATATAGTATTTCTTCCCACATATTCCATGCTCAAACACTGTCCAGACCATTTCGAGCAGCATGTAATATAACAGTAAATCGCATTTCAATTATCAATTTTCATCAGTTGAGTCAAATGGCTCAAGTTTGGAACCTTTAACTAAATGAAAAAGGCTGATTTAAAGTTCTTTTTTATTAAATTAGTTATCATCAAGATTTGACGGTGAAAGATTATGGGAAATTTTTAAAGCAATCTTTGCATCAAACTTATAAGAGTAACACAAAATAGCATAGAAATCTGCTTTAATATTTTCGTAGATACGTGGTTGGAAGTAATAACATATACTAGGCCTTAAAGGGAAAAGATTTCGTATCCATGTCCAACTTAATTGTCTATTTCTATGAAATCACGTTCTTCTGATTCTGATTCTGAAAAATAAACAGAAAAAAGGCTCTTAATAAGATTAGCTCATAATATCAACCTACAAAAGCAACTGAACATATTGGATGTTTTTCAGGAAACAAAGTAAAATTGTGAAGAATCCAAATGGTTGTAGGCAGTGATTAGGTAAAAGTTGGTCAAAATGGTGGTGTGAACGGGCATAAAAGTTGGTGACTGATATTAATTTAGGAATAACGAAGAAAATGCGAATAAACTGGGCTTTATCAACAGCTAAGCAGTTGGTGGGTGCAATCATAGTTGTTGTAAGAGATGAAAGCATTATAAATACACAATATAAATATGCATGGGCCAATAGCTTTTTTATCTTTAAAATTATGGGAAAAGATAAGATATTGGTTAGGTAAATTATATGGTGGAGATCAGGGACGGAGCCACAGTGAGGGTAAGTGGGGGCACTTATTTTCATTGGCTCCAAAATATTTTACTTAAAAAAAGTATTAGCTTAAATTTTTAACTTATAAAAAAATTAAAATTTTACCTCTTATTAAATTTTTTTTGCCTCCAGTAAAATTTTACTCTCACTTTAAAAAATTTCTGAATCCGTCCCTAGTAGAGATATACTTTACAACCAAATTAGAAGTGTTTTGAGTTTTCCACGTTGTGACAATTTAACTTTTAACGGAACGAGAGGTTGCTATGATTGTCACGTATTAATTGGTTCATATTCATAAAAGTCGCTTGAAAACAATAGGTTTCTGGCGTGAAAATGTGTACAGATAAAAGCTTTTAATTAAATAAAGGTTTTATGGCTGTAATGATGTTAAAGCTTGGAGCAAACAAATAGCTGCTCCAGTTGCCGACTTGACAAAGTTATCACCACGCTTCTGTCACCATGCTTACAGGTACAGACAGACAGACATTTTCCTGACAACGATCAATCTTGGCAAGTCCTTAACTATAGGAATTCCAGCCCGTCCCACCCGAGCCTGGGGCCCACTCCCTCGAAATTTAGAAGGATGGAATTAATTCTTGGGTAACTGCAATTCATCTTGACCCTTAATTTGAAGATACGACTTTTTGCGAGATTGTTTCAGAACTAGACCTCTTTGAGGATGCTCTTGAAATTGCTAATCGTATAGTTTATCAAGAGAAGTTATAGAATTGTACGAACTAGACTGTGAAATCTGTCTCAACCCTGAGTCAGACTCAGATGACAATGATCTTAGATATCAAAAAAGAAGGAAGAAGAAATCAAAGCCCAAATCTCAGTGCTTACTTTCTCACCAATAGCCTTGCCATCATACAGGACATAGGAGTAGGAGGTTGAACAAAAATTGCTGGCATAGACTGCATGTTTTAGACGACCCGAGCATCTCCCTTAAGAACTTTGGTCTGAATCTTTCTTTCTATCATGAGTAGACCATGTGGGTCGTCTTGATCATCATCTTGGTGATGCTATTGGTGAGAAGGTAAGCACCGAGATTTGGGCTTTGATTTCTTCTTCCTTCTCCTTTAATATCTAGGATTATCGTCATCTGAGTCTAACTCAGAGTTGAGATAGATCTCACAGTCTAGTTCGCATATAGATAGATCGACATCCCATACAAAGTGTCCACAATGATGACTCACATAAACTGGATCTCCATTAAATTTGAAATAATTATAGACCTCGTGTGAAGGAAATCATCCAACATTTCAAATTAGAACAGTGTGATCTCAAATCTACAACTGCAGAAAAATACGTAAAAGCTAAAGATTCCTAAGGAGATGATCGCCTTATAGAGAGAGTAGAACCATACACATCTATACTTTGGAACTCTACAACTTATACTCACTTTACAATTGGATGGACGACGGTTGTTAAATACTACTACTAGATGACAGATACTATATCAGCATTTTGGTCGAGTGTTTTGACTTGAGAAAAAATCACTAGGCTTTCCTGTTTCATTTATAATGCTGTTTTGTCATCCCAAATGACAAAGTAGGACAACACCGAATTGGGAAACTCGAATGATATAACCAATATACGTACGGGGATTTAAATGCAGTTAAGCATTAAGTTGGAAAAGCCTGCCCGCCTCTAGAATACATAGGAAGAAGACAGATTAAATGCTTGTTAAACAATTGCATAGTCAATTATCACGAGGGGATGCATAGATTACAAATAATCAGCTCAATAGAATAGCTCGTGACTCTGAAAGATACACATTTACAATCAGAGTATGGGCAAATCTACAAGCATAATTAATTGTCGTACCTAGTTGACCAATCAAAGCAAAAGATACTTCCTTCGTTCCAAACGTTGCTCCCCATTAATGCATCGGGCAGACAGGATAATACTATACAAAAGGCCATCATTCCTTCTTCATGCTGAGGCTAGTATTGAGAAAGCTAGGAGACTGCTGTTGTTCACAATCTTGTGTTGCTATGGCCAGAAGCAGGGATTCCCTGCTTTTGAAACCACTCTGGCATGTGAAATCTGTCGTACAGCACGGGTCTCACATCTTTCTGTTCAGAAAGATGCTTGAGGAGTGGAAGAAGTACATCCAGAAGCTAATCGATCATGGACAAGAAGAGGCGGTAAGCTAAACATTTGATTGGAAATCAATACTGTGATTTCAGGGACTCTTAAAACACAAGTACCTGTGTATCATGAGGTTGCCCTGCAGAAAATGGAACACAAGGAATGCCATTCACTGGTTGCAACAAGAAACTGAATGGATTGTTGTCAACAAGAACAATTCGGCATGGATCCTTTGATAGGCAAGTAAGATCCTTCACATGCTCCCGGTATTCCCTATTGACAAACAGCATATGAGACTTGCCGACATAAATTACAATCTCAAGCTTCAAGGATGTTTACGAGCCCAACAAACTATAAAAGTAAAGTAGCCATCATAACGTTCATGGAAAGTAGTCGTTAACTACTATAATCATTCACTTTTTGCAGGACATCTAGTTTTATTTCATAGGATAAGCTAACGCTTCTTAAGATTTAATACCTTGTAAGGATCTGTGTATGGTAATAAAACATGAACCTCTGTCTTGAATTTTTAACAAATGCTTGCGACTAACAAAGAAATCTTACAAAATTAGCTCTTATACACACACCCAGGCGCAGCAGATGGATATTGCAGATAACTGAATGTGCAAAAGAAGGGAATCAAGCTTTATCTCACAATATTTTCTCTCAAGCGGCAGTTGAAACAGATTCTGTTAAATATAAAGGTCTTAGTTCACATATATTAACCAGAAAAGTACAACGTCTCACAAGCATGGTAATCATATTTCACTGGATCCCTTTCCTAGTGCTGCATCACCGGATATCTCATTCCATAGCTAATCTAGCAGCACTTGGACAAACCAAAAAACTCTCAACAGTCAAAATTTCAGCACACCGAACATAAGTTTAGTTGTTTCCAACCTCCAAGAGAGCTCTTGATAATTAAGGAGCACATCTTTTAAGGATTATCCAGTTAAGAGAAAATATGTGGAGAAAAACATAAGATCTTCATGGAATCTTTCCCATATTTTTATACGGTTATATATGGAAAATAATAGAGAAAAGGTATTCATGGAAAATGTCAGCATGGAGAACGTGTTTTCCATAACAAGCACCTTCATCTAAATTGATACAGTTTCCTATTTCAAGAGATGAGCTCTTTAAGTAATGGCATAAATTTGGAGGAAGACAAATATAACGAGAGAGGGGAGACAGAGAAGAGAGAGGGAAACCGAAAGGACAGTACTTACGTGCTAGTTGTAGAAGGTCGATATAGGCGAAGACAAAATCTCTTTTCTGTATCTATCCTATCAACAAGTGGTCTAGCGTAACCTGTAAACGTCATAGAGAGTAACTGAATTTCCAAGAAAATCAAAGATAAATGAAAAGATATAACAGGCTGACAGAAGATTGTATTTGTAGTGGTGATAATCAGACCTTCAAGGCCAGCTGTAAAGAGCACAAGGTCAGCAAAGTCACTAAGTTGTTTCAGGAATTCATCCAGTCCAGGCCGCTCAAACACCGTAACATAATTGATCTTAGGCTTTCCTTCAAATTCCTTCAAACCCCAACATATTCAAGTCAAAAGAGTTTCTCTAAAAATTTTTTAGGCAACTGCATTACTACAAAACTATTAATAAAACCTTGTCAGATGAAACACATTCCAACTCAAACCACTTTAACCCAGCTTCTATTGCTTGATTTCGTAGAACAATGGGTAAGCTCGATGTCTCATATGCGCATACTAGAGTTTCATCCAAGTCCAGAACCACCTGCAAATCCACGCGTCAGTCTCACTCAACATGAAGTGAAATTAGAAAAAAAATTGGCTCTGCATTAGTGACTACAGATTCTATTCTTACAAAACCAAAACCTTATATGCATTAGTGACAACAGTTCACATAGACTTCAAGATTCTGCTCTTAATAGATGTCCTCTAACAAATTAAGGAGTAAATCCTTATATTCATTCATGTCATCACTTACTATAAAAACATAGACAAGACAACAATACTAGGACTTTACAAGACAAGTTGTGCTGGTCCACTGTTAACAAATAATTAGCTGTTGAAACCTCGTTTTCATTTACATATATTTCAGTTTCTAATAATTTCAAACAAAACAGTAACCCAAAAATAAGCGACGCCAAGAGCTTTCACTTAAAAAGGCAATAGAAACTAATATTTATCCTTTGAAAATACGCCACAACTGATTCAATACGCAAAACAAATGTCCAACGGCGATCAATGGAAAAAGTCAAATCAAGAAAAAACTTGAAAAGGAAAACAGTACCGTGAGCTTCTGAACAGGCTCATCGGCGACGAGTGAATCAGGATCGGCGGCGATCTCGAGGGTGGAAAGATGATCAGTCTCCGACAATTCAACAACCGGCAAGGGCTTGAAGGAGTGAGAAGAAGAAGAAGAAGAAGAAGAAGAAGAAGAAGAGAGAAGAGGAAGGTGTCCTAGAGCCCTTAGGATTGATAGAAAGATCTGGAAGAAGAAACCCAGCCAATTCCAGACTGTTCGCCATACTCGCAGCGACCGAGGCGAGTACACCACCTCGGCCTGAGTTAACTCGGCCATTACGAATCAACGAATCGTTTCACGTCTGTGGTCGTGGCGGCGGCGACGGCGATGGCGGTCCTGACGTAGTTAAATGATTAAGAGCCGAACAAAATAAAAAGGTCCCTTTATACGTCATTGCAACTTGGCTTTTCTTGCTACTACTTTTCATTTTTTTTCTCCTTGTTTTAAAATTTATCTCTTTTTTTTGTTATTATCAATAATTGCCTGTGTGGTCTTTCCGTGCCTTGAGTTTTGGTCTCATGGTACTCTGATTATTCCTAGAGTAATGCATATGTAATTGTCCCACGCGCTTCTGTCGTCAGCTCCACACACGCAACTGTTCTCCAAATTCCAATTATTAAAGCAGGATCTTTGTCCTTTGACATTTAATTTTTATCAAAATTATATTTATTTCTTTTTCGAACATGAGAGTTTTGAATTCTTAGACAACTATAGATTTTAAGCCAGATATTTATAATTTTTTTTGGACAAATATATGTTTACATTATGATAATATGTACCAGCAGCATACAAGTTTTTGCCTTTTTGGTATAAATCACTGTAATAATGAGAGGTAGGGGAATTACGCAAGAAAATAAAGAGCGCGTGGAGAGTACGAAATAAGAGGGGAGAGTTCTTCCATTAAACCGAATCTGTGGTTCAAAAAAGACAATCACGGAGTTCTTTATCCTTAAACTCTCAGCACTCCGCAGCCGTGTCTCGAAGGGCAGGGAACGATTGTGTGAGGTCGTGTCTATCTAAAAGCAGGTGAAATCTTTCTGTCTTTCGTTTCTCTAATTCGTTTATTCTGACAATGTTTCTAACGAACGGTCGACAAGAGTTCAATACAATAGAATATGATTTGTTGTGCAATTTAACTAACGAGGAGGAGAAATAAATAATTTATTCTTTTTTTGTAACTTAATAAACGCAGTTCGGACGATATTTGTTTTCATTCTTTATGGCTTTTGCTTTTGCTTTTAAATATTGATAAGAAGATGTCTTGTTAAATTAATTGAAATTATCTTTTTTTTGTTGCGGATATATTTTGGATTTTGGTACAAAATTAATAATATTTGTTTTGGTTTATAATACAAAAGTAGTGATTCGATGGGACATCATTAGTGATAAAGACGAATTTTGAATAAAGTGGATAGATTATTGTCACAGATAAAAGAAGATAAAGCCTAATACCAGATTTATACGAAGAGGTGAATTTTAATTTTTAAGCAGGAAACTTCTTCTTATGGGATTGAGATTTGTATTAGATAGACATCTTTGTAAGATAGGATAAGATTAGGTTTATAGTAGAAAAATATTATAAAAGTGACGTTCTCCACCTCTCAAAAGAGGTATCAATTGTTCTTCTTCTTACTTTTCTCTCGATTCTTTTATCTTTCTTTTATTTTTAATGTTGAAACTAAAGTCATGTGTAGAAACTCGATTATTATGATTCAAGGGGAATTAAAATTCTAGTTGTAGCCTTGTGAGATTTTATTCTAAACTTGATTCAGGTTTTAATTGAGGTATTTTTTGTTTTGAGTTATTCTGTTTTATGAATAACTAATATTGATTAATCTGACAAATTAGTTTAATGTTGATTATTCTATCACTATCCATAAATTCAACGATTGTAATTTTCATGAAGGATTGATACAAGTAGTAAATAAGTTATTTATGATTTTGCACATTTAACTTATGATAAACAAGGAAAAATAAGAACAAAGACTAAGCAAAGAAGCGGTCATTCACCTTCAGAAGTGAAAGTTTAAATAGATCTAACAATTGGTGAAACCTCTAATTTTCAAAAAGTAGAAACAAAGAAGGCAAATTTTAATACGAGAACATTGAGGGAGTTAGCGGCACCAAATTTGAATCAATAACCCTTTTACATTCAATTTCCAGATGTTGAGGTAGATTTCAAAATAAAATCTGGTTTGATTCACTTGCTCCTTATTTTCCGTGGTCTTATAAGTGAAGATCTACATAAACACCTAAAAAAATTTCATGTTATCTGCCCTAGAATGAAGCCATAAGGGGGGATAGAAGAAAAAATTAATCCTAGGTCCTTTATGTCTTTTTTGAAAAATAAGACAAAAAATTGGTTATATTATCTTCTATTTAACTCGGTGACAACATGGCATGAGATGAAAAAAATGTTTATAGAGAAATTCTTTCCTACATCACGAGCAGCAAATATCATAAATGAGATACGTGGGATAAGATAAATTACTAGACAAACATTATATGAACAATGTGAAAGGTTTAAGGAGTTATGTGGCAGTTGCCCACATTATCAAATTCCTAATCAACTTTTGATTGAATACTTGTATGAAGGACTATTACCAATAGATTGGAGTATGGTTGATGTAGTAAGTGGAGGAGCTTTGATAAATAAATCACCTGAGATGGCCAGACAATTGATATCAATTATGGCTGAAAATTCTCAAAAGATTGGGACAAGGGTAGATGGAGCTGTTAAGCATATGAATAAGGTAAGTAACACGCACCTTGAGGATAAATTTTTATATTTAACTGCTCTAGTTCGTCAAATGACTATAGGTCAATTACAATCAGTAAGAGTGTTCAGAATATACTCATTCTCTAGATATCCTATGAATATATGCCTTACATTGCAACAAGACTCCTTGCAAAAAGCTAATGCAATAGGGGGATTTCATAGCCAACCTAAAAAGATTATAACCCTTTTTTTCCAATCACTATAATTTAGAATTAAGGAATCATCCTAACTTGAGCTATGGAAATCAAGGAGGGCAATAGCGATATCAACCTAACAATTTTAGAAAACCTCAATCTTCAAATTTAGGTATGTCTTTGGATGAAATTGTTAAGGTATTTATTACCGACACTCAACAATTTCAACAGGAAACAAGAGCAAGCTTTCAAAACTTAGGAAATCTGATCACTCAATTAGCCAGCTCTATAAGTAATTTGGAATAGTAAGCATCAAGAAAATTACCTTCCCAAAATGTGGTGAATCCTAAGGAGAATGTAAGTATAATGACTTTGAGAAGTGGTAAGGAAATTTAATTGGGATCTTCCTTACCAATAAAGATAGAAAAGAACAATAATGGAGAAAAGAAAGAAACACTTCCAACTCAAAAGTCAATAGAGGTACAAGATGATTTATCTTTATCGATATCAATTAATGCACATGTACCTTCTTTTCTTAGTAGGTTAGCTAGATCAAAAGACGAGGAACATGAAAGAGAGAGATCTTAGAAACCTTCAAGAAGGTGGAAATCAATATACGACTTCTAGAATCCATCAAGCAAGTTCCAAAATATGCAAAATTTTTGAAAGAACTATGCACAAATAAAAGGAAGTTGAAGGATAAGGAGAGAATAATTTTGGGTAATAATTTATCAACTATGATAAATAAAAAAATTACTAAACAATGCAAGGATCTAGATATGTTTTCACTTCCGTGTGTTATTGGTAATAAGAAAATTGACAGTGTTATACTAAACTTAAGTGCATCTATTAATGTCATGTTATACTCAATTTACTGAGCTTTAAATCTAAATTCTTTGTAAGAAAATAATGTGATTATTCAACTAACTGATCATTCATATGTGCATCCTATTGGAGTTATTGAGGATGTTTTAGTCCAAGTTAACAATTTGGTATTTCTAGTGAGTTTTTACATCTTGAAAATAGATGGAGATAGTGTTGAACATTTAACTTTGATTTTGTTGGGTAGGTTGTTTATGAAGACAGCCAAAATGAAACTTGATGTAGATGAGGGTACTCTTTCTATTGAATTTGATAAAGAGATAATCAAGTTCAACATTTTTCAAGCAATGAAGTACCCTGATGATTTCCAGTCTATCTATCATAAGAATATTTTGGATTCATTTGTGCAGGATATATTTAAAGAAGAAAGTGTTGAAGATAACTTGGACATTAAGGCTAAATCGGAAGTGAACGAGCAAGTTGATGAAACTTGTGAAGTTGTAAAATCATTATCAGCAATGCTAATAGATTCGAAAATTTTGAATGATAAGCTTACTATAACTAAAAAGAAAATGCTACCTTTTGTTTTACAAGCCTCGAAGATAAAACTGAAGGCGTTATTTGATCACATAAAGTATGTCTATTTGGGTGATAGATAATCATTACTTGCAATCTTTTTTAAAAAAAGTTGGCTACATGTCAAGAGGAAAGGCTACTAACATTACTTAATGAGTACAAAACTGCAATTAAATAGAAGTTTGGGAAGAAAAAGCCTCGTCGAGCATGACGACATTAAACAATTGTGCTTTTTGGAAGGCAACCCAAAATATGATAGTTTTTATTAGCTTTTATTAGTTATATATAGTTTTCATTTGCATGTTTTTGAGAAATTAGTTTATTAGCGTAAGGGAAAATAGGTCTTAAAATTTCATAATACTAAATTTCATAAGACGTGATCTCACTTTATATAATTTAATTGTCAGGATCAAAGACTTAAAATCCAAGAATACTAAATCTCGTAACACGAGATCATGCCTTATACATGTTAATAGTCTATTTGTTTTTTAAAAAAACACATATTTTTAATAAAAATTACAATTAAATAAAACAATTTTAAAAAATAAAATAAAATTTTAGTCTTTTGATTAAAAAATAAAAACAAAAAATAATTGGTTGTGTTTCTTTTTCAGCATCAAGCCCAAGTCTTGTCTCCCAACACCCACTAGTATTGTACTGATGTTCTATTTATTTCCATTTATTTTTCCTTACTTTTTATTAATTACTTTTAGTTTCTTTACTTTCATTTTAATTTTATTTATTATTAGGTTGTTTTCATTATTTTCCATATTAGTTTTCTGTTTACCCATCAAATGCATGCCCGAATAGCCAAAGGATGTAAAAGATTGGGAAACAAAGAGACAATTCGGTTATGTACCATACGATACCTCCATGTCCACTGACACCATAGTACATCTCCTTTCCGAGGCTCACACCTTAAGGTGTCTTCTATTATGTGTTTTATTTTTGTTGAGATGTAAGTATCTTATGCATAAATTAAGGACAATGTATGATTTAGGTGTAGGGAAGCGAGTGTTTACATTATGATAAACTTTGTGATTTTTTCTTAGACTCATGATATTATAATTCATATATTAATTATTCTTTATGATAGCCTCATAATTTTTTAATTGTTGCTTATAAATAATTCTTAAGTTAGGGCATATTTTCGGTTTAAGAAATAATGCAAGAAAGAGACAAGCATGATTAGTGTTTTCATTAACTTATTTTAATATCTCATTGGTTTTGTTGAAAGAAAGTGTGTAAGACTTGATGCATTTTTTACACCTACGTGAGGTTTGAGCCTAAGAACATTCATCACATTTGTGCTCATACATATCTTTTTGACGTGTGTTATTAAACATAGCTTGTTTATGCTAAAACTTGCTTTTGAATACATATTGAGACCACATTTTTGATGAATTTGTGTATAAAGATTATAAGAGCATATAGGATAATCATTTTTGACCTAAACAATCCTACCTTACTTTTTATCCCTAAAAACAAATTTGAGCCTTATCCTTTGTTTTCTTGCGTAATAACCTTGTTACAAGCTAAATTTATCCTTATTTTGTTGATTTCTTTAATAATTTTGAGCCCCAAAATTGAAGGAATTGTTTAAAGCATATTTGCATAAGATTTTGACTATTTCTATAAAAAATAATTTAGTTGATTCAAGTTGCATTGTTTTGAATTTTTATTTTATTTTATTCAATAGAATGGGGGAGAAGTATAAAAAAGATATCCTCTTTGATATTTTAGTTTAAAAAAAGAAAAAGAGAAAAGAGAAAAAAGGAGAGAAAAAAAAAGAAAAAAGTGATTGAAAGTGATGTTATTTAAATCAAATGAATTTTGGATTCATTTGATCTAATAAGGCGGCCCATTCCTTAGCGAGGGTAGCCTTATTACATGCAAACCTCCGTTATTGGGATACTATCCCTTCTTGTTTAAGTGCTATTTTACGTTTAGATCAATCTTGTTATGATGCCTCTGATAGGGAAAGACTGGTAGGATCTGGGTGTATGGGGTAAGCCTGTTGGCTTGGGTTAGACTTTAGCCTTTCTTTATCGGTGATATTTCTGTTTTTTCGTAAAAAAAAAGAATTTTGGATTCATTTAAGTTGAACCTTGTGTGGATAAGTGCTTGAATAATTTCCTTCAATTTATTTACCCTAAAAACTTCTTTTCAATCATACCTTACCTAAGCCACGTTACAACCCTTATTAAGTCCCTTGGATTTATGCTTTATATTCATCTTTGTTAAGTGGTTGTGATATAATTCATGAGCAAGCTTATGAAAATAACTCTCTGTACTTTAATTTGAGAGCTTAATGAATCCTAAACACTTTTGAATGTATAGAGTGAAATCCGTGAAAGATGTGAAATCATGTTTCATTTGATTTTGATGGAATTGATGAGATGCATTTTGATGGAATTGAGGAGATGCTATGTCTTAATTCTATCAATGTGTCCTATGAGTACTTAGTTTCTCGATTGTTATTTTATCTTAAACCTTTAATGTGAATTAGTTTTTGGATATTTCTGGATAACATGAAAGGAAATGAGAGGTTATTATGAGAATGATTGATATATTGAATTGATTAATGCTTGAGGACAAGATAAGTTTGGTATGGGGGATTTTGATAAAATATTATCTTGTTAAATTAATTGAAATTATCTCTTTTGTTTTGAATATATTTTGGTGCTTAAATAGGAAAATTAATGTTTGTTTTGTTTTATGAGAGGAAAAATGGTGATTGTATCAAATTAGGACATTATTGGTGATAATCACGAATTTTGGATAAAGTAGATAGATTATTGCAGTGCATAAGAGGAGACAAAGCTTAGTGCCAGATTTACTTGAAGATTTGAAGTTTAAATAGAAAACTTCTTTCTATCCTATAATGAAGGAACTGAGATTTGTTTTAGATAGACATTTTTACAAGATAAGATAAAATTAGAATTAGAGTAAGAAAACATTATAAAAGGGATGTTCTCCGCCTCTCTAGAGAGGAATCAATCGTACTTCTTACTTTTCTCTTAATTCTTCGTCTTTCTTCTATTTTTGATGTTGGAACTAAAGTCACGTATATCTAAACTCAATTATTTTGATTCAAGGGAGATCGAATTTCTAGTTGTAACCTTGTGAGGTTTTGTTCTAAACTTTTATTCATGTTTTAATTCAAGTATTTCTTGTTTTAAGTTCTTATATTGCATGAATGATTAATATTAATTAATATGATAAATTAATTTAATATTGGTTATTCTATCGCTATCCATGAATTCAATGATTTATAATTGTTACGAAGGATTGATATAAGTAGCACATAAGTTATGTATGAATTTAAATATTTAACTTATGATAAACAAGAAAACTAAGTTAAATAGTTGTATCTATATCGATTATTTAATTCAGAGTTTAGTTTTTTCACTAATCTTATTGCTATCATTTAATTGATATGGAATGCTATCACACCCAGTCAATTATGATAAGTTTTAATTTAGATGTTAGGTTTGAAATAATTAATTTAGAAAAATTTAAAACTTATTATGACTATCCTAATATGTTTTAGACTAACTGTTTGAATTGTGACAAATATTCTTTTTAGACCAATGATCAATGTTATAATTAGAAGCGATTTTTCTGTTGAATCAGAGTTTAGTATTATTGAATTTCTCACGAAAATTTCTATACGAAACAGAATTCTTTATGATAATTTCGTGGTCTTCTTTGGAACGAGACAAACATGTCAACCTTCAACATTTGCTGTGTCCTGCATTGATAATACCCAAGAATTCTTCCTAGAGATCATAGTAAACATCTTGAAATCTGAAGAAAAGTGGATCAGGTGCAGCCAACAATAAGCGTGGGTGACAAGAATGAACATGAATGGTATTATTGTTCTCTTCTGTTTCCAAATCAATTGTTTACACTAGTTTTAAGCTCCCATTAAGTGAAGGGGTGGAAAAGATATCACAAAGAAAAATGAAAAAAAAATGACGCTTTCTGTACAACAGAAATGATAACGTGTCGATTGATAAGCGGGTGCTATACTTGTATTCAAAGTGTTGTGGTTGCATTCCGAGCCTTGTGCTCACAGAAAGCTGGTTGCTCAGCTCTGTGACTGATCCTGAACAGGTACCAGATCCCCACTCACTTGAACTCGAATGAATGTGAGAGCCAAGGGTGTTTTAATGCCTCTTTCGCAGTTGGTCGCATCAGAGGATTGACCTGAAGCATGCTTCTCACGAAATTGGTAAGTCCAACATCGGAAATTTGCAGATGCTGCTCCAATGAGGACTCCTCAGGTATTATGTATTCTAATTGGTTTTCCTGGAAACAGAGAGCAAGGTCGAAGTTAAGGAGTTACCAATTTCAGAATATACCATTTTCTAACATATCTACTAGGGGAGGCCCTGATCTAAAGGGTGAAGACAATTTCCTTTAATCAATATTTATATAATCATAGCAGATTTAGCCTTGCACAACTAGGTACTCAATTCCAGGATGGACCACAAAATTTTCTTCTTCAGACAAGGATGTGCAATGTCGAGAGGCAAGGTATGCCCTATTGCCGATTTGGATATAGCTAATGAGAATGCACTGCAGTCTGTTGACTACAACGAAAGAAATAAAATGACAAACCTCATTCATGTGATAGATGTCATATTCTTCTGTAAAGTAATTGTGGGTTTCCTGTCCTCTCTCTAACATATCCAGATCAATGGGGCCAAACATCCCGATCATCCGTGCGAGGATCATCACAACCGCATCATTTGGAAACAGCACCTGACATAGATGGATACATTTAAGAATTAATTAGTGATAAAACTATGTAATGAATCAAGCTTTTTAACTTGTTGAATTCACTCATGGAACATATTATGGCTTAGTTATACCACAAAGCTTTACTAAAGGAATGCAACAGAGGATAGCTAAGACATACTTCCCCAGAGCATAGCTCAGCCAGGATGCATCCAAGAGACCATATATCAATCCTTTCATCATATGGAAGACCTAGAATGACTTCAGGGGCTCTATAGGAACGAGATTGCACGTAAAGGCACAAGTTATCTGACTTGAAGCAACTGCTTCCAAGATCAATAACCTTTATCTCACATTTCTTGTAACTCTTTATAAGTATATTTTCAGGCTTTAGATCACAATGAATAATTCCCAAGCCATGCAAGTATTCCAGTGCCTCCAAACATTGACGGGTTATTACCTGTGAAACAACCAATTAAGAGCCCAAAATTATACATGTTTCTTCCTGTCTATTACAGTACGGAAATTTGCACTATTTGGTTTCTGAAATACCTGATAATATATGAACCCAAATGGTTGTAAAAATTGTTTCGCAACTACAAAAGTTGAAAACTCATAATACTGACCTGCAATCTGCTCAATGTGAAGTAAGCTTCACCACCTGATTCTTGGTTAAAATTTTGAAATTCGTACAAGTTTGCCTTTAGGAGTTCACAAACTATGAACAGATGCTCCTGTTGTTTATTTAATACATGGTAAAGTCAAACGGCAATGATAGCTGTAACAACACTTCAGATCCATCTTTGAAGAGTGATGCAAAGTTAAGCATGCTGACAAAACTGAACTTATAATCCATGTATAATGCATAAATCCCTACCAAAGAAACCTAGTTTCTATATATCCTTTAACAGCCAGGGCTCCTAGCTGTGATATTCGTCTTAGGAAAAGGGAATATCGTCAATGGCAACTACATGCCTCAATTAGCACTTATAGACCTTATCATCTATGCTGCAGGAAAATTTTCAGCTGTACTGCAAGACCCAGAGTGCTAGACACTTGCTTCCAAAGGAACTGCTGATAACACTGATCATGCTAATCACCATAAATGAAGCTAAAAGAAAAAAGTGTGAAGATGGAACAGCAATTTTCGGAGAAGAAGCCTGCTCTAGATGATACACAAGAGACTTACAAATAAGAAGATCAGAGAAAAGACAAAAGTTCACACTTCTTCGATGTGTGTTTACTGAAATTGTCAGACAGGCAGTAGTACAGCATTATGGGTGTAAGCTTACTAATTAATGACACGAAGAGCATCCTATATGCAGTACATAAACAACTGCCAACTAATCAAGACATACCTGGTGATAGAAGTAGTCATAAAGACGCAAAATGTGGCGTTCATCAGCTGGATCATTTTTGTTTACAAGTTTTAGAAGTTTGATTTCATCTAAACTTTGATCAAAAAAATCTTTGTCATTTTTTATTATCTTCAGGCAAACATCTACTCCTGTGTGAAGATCATGCGCCTGAACAACCTTGCTGAAAGCAGCTGAACCAAGGTATTCTGTAACATAATATCTGCTGGCAATGACAGTATTTAGCACAATAGGTAGGTCCTTGCTCTCCTCAAATCCAGTTCTGTGGAATTCAACATAATGATTATTGATTAAGACAGTAACTTTATACAGACTAAAGAAGTAAGATCACAATAATATTATGTTTACATGCCATAGCAATCCTAGAAGGATTGGCATTACAAGAGAACTTTTTTACTTATTAGAAAACAGTTTTACCAATTGGTGCAAATTTAAAATATTAATGTTATGTCAAAGTTATTGCTAGTAATCCTTAGCAAGCATGTTATGCCCTGATGCAACAAGAAAACAAAAACTTTATCATATCCCACAAACCTGTTCTTCCTGTGAATGATTCTTAGGTTGAATACTTCGTATTCATCGTCCCGAGTGCCATACATGAGAAGTTCATCATCAAGATCATCCTCTCCATTAGCGGCAGGCCTGGCTACCTCCTCTCCTCTGTATACTCCTTTATCATCTCCAACTTCATCGTCAAGTACATTTTGTATGATTTCAGAACGATCTTTAAACCCTCCATTCTGGTCACTAGTAGAAACATTTTCAGAAGAATACGTGATTTTCTTGCTTTCATTGTGTTCAGGATCTATATTCCAATAAGCAGAAAGATCCCCAAGTTTGATCTGAAAATGATCAAAATCAGCTTCTTTGGAGCTTAGGTAAATATTATCAACAGAATCCCAGCTATAATTTCCACCAGCTCCCAAATGGCATTTGCAAAGTGGGTTTGAACCTCCAACGCCTGCAACACCTCCTTCATTGTGTTCTTTTGCACAAGAGAAACACTCACCAGCTTGAGGCTTATTTTGCTCATCCAAAATATTGTTTGCAAGGCAAAGTTTGTCGAAGCAATCAGGGCTTGTCTCTCTTTTAAATCCTTCATATCTTTTATATGTATTCAGTGGACTTTCATATTGTCTTTTAGTTTCTGCTGTCATTACAAACTTGTCCTCACTTTGCGAGCCATAGAAATCTGGCCCCTGAAAGGTAGGAGTCATGAAGCAGCCTTCATCTTTGTCGTCAGACCAAAATAGATCATTTTGCTTATCAAAGTCGGGATAATCACGTGCTGTGCCGAACTGAGAATACGTTTCAGATGAACTTTCTGAATCCTGAGATGCAGAACGCAGTCCATACGGATTGGTAAATTCTGCAGAAATAGGAAGGGAGTCAGAGTGCCAATTGCACCACTGACGATTTGATGAAGGTGCCACTTTGATGCACATTTATCGAAACTAAGATTCCTAAAAGAAATTAAGAAACCTTAGGAAGAACCTAGAGTATGTGCGTGTCTAAAAGTGTCTCACATATGTCTCTCGCTAGTTGCTGAGAAATGATGACATTCCTAACGGTGGATTGAAGTCATGAGGAATATTGTGTACTCTGCAACCTTACATAATATGGAAACTTAAAATTTCAAAAGAATAAATATTTAGGTCTTATCACAAGCCTCTGCTTGAGTTAGATCCTCCACACAAAAGCAAAAGATCAAATTCCAAGTTTAGCGCCAAAAGATCGCAGACAATGTATCTTACAGTTCATCATATTAAACGAAACTTGCAAGTTATGAATATATAGCCGAAATAGATGTAAATATTTAGTTTTTGATCAGTACTGGAAAAAGATTTAGTACAATTATCATATTACCTGAAGAGCAAACATCACTTGTGGAAGAATCCACGCTCACGAACTCATCATCGGAGGTGGACCCAGAATTCGCTCTTGAGCGTTCATCACCAATGTCAGGTTCAACATCCTGCCGCCCGAGACTAGTTGGAATTCTCACCGGCGGCAACTCAAACAAGAACTTTTCGAAATCGAAAGAACCCAACTCAGTTTTCTCAATCATATCCTCCTTGAGAGCAGATTCTGCCTCTGTTAATCCGTTCTTCCGCAAAAAATTTATCACTGCTTCGACCTCCGATATTAGACCTCCAGCTTGGGACATGATCGCGAAAAGTCAAACTGGTGGAACTTGAGAAAGTTGAAAGAGAGACGTCGCTTGCATGTGAATTAAGCAAATATGAAGGGTGAAAAGTGGAAAAAAAATAAGACATGCTTCAGAATTTGCATGCTCCTCTCTCTCTCTCTCTCTCTCTATCTCTCTCGTCTCCTCCGTGTGCGCGTGTAACGGATATGACTGTAATGCTGAAGCTAGTTTTGGAGAGAAAGGGGAGGTGTTGTGTCTTACCAACTTCAAATGAGATGTGGGTTTAAGGTGGGGTTTCAAGAGATCCCGTGGATCTTTTTGTCCGTACACGTGGAAGATTGTACTCCGTTGGATGCCTCGCAGTCTCTTTTGCTGTTGGTAGCGAGTCATTATGGTCGTTTAACGGGACCCTTTCTCTCCTTATCGTTTGCCTTTGAGCACTTTTCTTCTTTTGAGCCCGTTGTTTCAAATCAATTCACGACCTTCATGATTTTGCCTCGTCTTTTCCTTTATGAAGGAAAGTATAGCTCTTAAAATAGAGCCGTTTCACTTCCACCTTTTTTAATAAAAAATTATATTATATTTTTAATCTAAAATTTTGATTAAATTGATAATATTAATTAAAACTATATGTGATATCAATCAAATATGCAACATTTCAATTTATTATAAATATAATTGATTGTTTACATTACTATTAATGTTTTTACCATTAAACACAAAAATTAAATATTAATTACGTAATATCTAATTTTAATCTTATATTTTATTTAAGTACTCACTCAGTTTTTACTTTATTAGATTATATGTATCTATTAACGTAAAATAAGGTCTAATTACGTGGTACTCCACACGGACCACACCAACAATATTAGTCTAGTTACGTGGTGCTCCACACGGACCACACCAACAATATTAGTCTAATTACGTGGTGCTCCACACCAATAGTATTAACATAGAGTAAATTGTTTGTTACTTTCACAACAACTTCATTTTATATGTTTGATTGATATAATTTCTTTTTTATATAAATAAAAATTATTTAATTATTAATATTAATATGATTATATTTTTGTTACTAACAAAGTAATTAAATATTAAATAATGCTAGAGATATGATTTATGAATTAATTAAGTTATTTTTATCTTAATCTGTTATTTAATATTTATTAACAAATATGAATAATAAAATAATTATCTTTTATCAAAATAAATGATTAAAATAAGACAAAATTGTACAACTTTATTTTAAACTATTATTTATTTACTAATATATATTTTAATTGTTAAAACTAATGTTATAATTTAGAGTTAAATATTTAATATTTCGTAAAAAACTACTTTAAGATATTTTAGATTTAATTTATATTTATTAAATATGATAATTTTTAAATATTTTATTTTAAAAAATAATTTAATAATTAAATTGTATCGGTCATAATTTTTACTATTAATTAATATTAAAAATTAGTAATAGTGAGTTAGTAATAAAATCATATTTTCAAAAACAAAATAGAAAACCTGATTTATGATTTTCTTAAGGTGTAAAAAAAAATGGTGCATTGTGTGTGGAGCTATTGGAAACAACTTCTTTATCGAGTAGGGATAAAGCGACATACTATCAGATCTTTCTAGGCCCCGTGTCTCAATAAAACTTTCACTGGATGCTGTTATTATTGTTTTTGTTTGTTAAGTTGTAAAAATAGAAGAAAAATTATGGAAGTCTTTAAGATACTTCTTAAAAGGATAGTGTAAAGAAACTACCAATTCAAGTTTCATATGAAATGTAAGAAGCGAGAAATTCTTAGCTTGAACATTACAAACAACCTAAAGTTATTTTGAAGAGTAGATGGAAGCTTCATAACTTCATTCATGACTGTCTTGAAGATATTTAGTATATTGTTTGGCCTTGAAGCAAACAAAGAAAAGAGTGGCATTTATCTGTCTGCGAGTTCCTCATGTCAGGCTCATTAGCTAAGCTTCTATTTTCGACTTCCAATCAACTATCTTGGCATACCTCCATCAATGTGTATTGGGTAGCTCAAATTACCTTCCCTCAAGTAGTCATTAAAATCATAGGTAAAGTATTTATGAGATTTTTATGGTTTGGGTGTAAAGAAATGAAGATTAAATGATTTGAGGTATGTTTACGTAAGTGCCAGGGAGATTTAAATGTGCTTCCTCTTCAAACCATAAGCATGGTAATGCTAACCAAAAGAATATGGAGTCTTTATAAGGACAAGCAATCCTTATGGACGAAAGGCGACAGTTTTTGGAATTTCAAGCTTCCAAGTTCTACCTCTTTAACAATGAGATTTAAGATTAAAATCAAAGGAGAGAGTAAGGATGGAGTTTCAAAATGTGATTGGCAATAGTAAGGTCTCTTCCTAAGCTAACAATTGGTCACCATTTGGTCTATTGAAGAATGTAGACTCTTTATTCCCTCTCCAAAAACTCAATTCTAAAGAATTACATAGTGGTGACGATGATTGCACACAAGGAGCTGATAATGGACGCATTACCTTCTTCAAACTTTACTAACTACTTAGACCACATCTCTTTGAATAACACTATTGAAGACAAGGTGATTTAGAAAAACTCAAGCTTTGGCAAATTTATCAACTCTTTATGCAAGGAAGTTCTACGGTGTGCGTTCCTTACTCTAAAATAGTGTGGTGCAATCACTTACTCTTGCATCCTTCACCCTATGGCTTGCAGTGAAAGGAAGACCCCCCACTATTGATAGAATAAATAAATTCATGGCAATTCTAAATTGGTGTGTTATATGTAAAGCTGCACAATAAACATATAAAACAATGATATTTTAGGGTAAACAAAAACTGCAGTATATTCTTCTCTCATACAGAGGCAATATATGTATACATAATTACATTTTGGATATAATTATATTCTAAGAAAAACTATAACAAACTCTTATAATTACTTAATCAATCCCTAAAATATTTCTCCTATGTTTATCCCGTCTAACAGGCTCCTATAATTGCTCTTGTATATATAATAAATCACATCCACACTCCCCCTCAAGTTGGAGCATAAATATCCAATATGCCCAACTTACCAATCATATTATGAAATGCCCTTTTTGAAACTGCCTTTGTAAGGGCATCAACAAATTGATCTTTAGACTTGACATACAAAATTGAATTATCTTTTGATCTAACTTTTCCTTGATGAAATGTCTGTCAATTTCAACATGTTTGGTATGATCATGTTGTATAAGACTCTGTGCAATCTCAATAGCAACCTTATTATCATAATAAAAATTCATAGATTTTGTATGCTCAATCCTCAAATCTGATAGAAAATGCTTAATTCATAATAATTTACATATTCCATGAGTCCTCAAAACTCAGCTTCTGCACTTGACCTTGCAATAAACTTTTGCTTCTTGCTTTTCCAAGTTATAAGATTTCCTTTCACAAAATTAAAATAACAAAATGTAGATTTTCTGGTTATTTAATCACCTACCCAATCTGCATCCGTATATCCTTCAATGTTGGAAACACCATTCTTTGAGAAGAACAAACCTTTTCCTGGAGAGCCTTTCAAGTAATTCTCAATATACTATATCCATATGTTCTTCACTCTGTTGATGCATAAATTGACTAACAATATTCACTGCATACGCTATATCTAGCCTAGTATGAGACATATAAATTAACCTCCTAACTAACCGTTGATAGTGTCCTATATCTGCTGGAATTTGATTTGGGAAAATTTCAAGCTTATGATTCAGTTCTATAGGCATTTCAGCTGGTTTGCAAGCAAACATTCCAATTTCGGTCAAGAGGTTAAGTGCATACTTTTTTGTGAAAGAGAAATTCGTTGATTCGTCCTTATTACCTTGATAACTAGGAAATATTTAAGCTAACCTAGGTCATTCATTTCAAATTTAGTGGATAAGTGTTCTTGTAGAACTTCATTTTTTCACAATCATCTCCTGTCAATACCATATCATCAACATACACAATTAAAACTATTACTTTACCTCCTTTGTGTTTGATAAACAAGGTATGATCTGCACCACTTTGTTTACAACCAAAAGCTTTCATTGTTATCAAAAATCTCCCAAACCAGGCTCTAGGTGATTGCTTGAGCCCATACAATGATTTTTTCAACTTGCAAACTTTATTTCTATTTAATGAACCAAGCTTCACACCTAGTGGTAGCTCCATGTATAACCCTTCTTCTATAACCCTTTACTACAATAGAGATGAGGATGTAGAATTTATTTTGCTTGGCTACTGGTTCAAAGGTCTCTTAGTAATCTACTCCATATTTTTATGTATAACCCTTTTGTATCCAGCCTTGCTTTATATCAACCGATGGTCCCATCAGTCTTGGGTTTTAAGTATATACCCTTCTACACCCAATTGTTTTCTTTCCTTTTGATAATGAAATAAGGTCCCAAGTGGAGTTCCTTTGCAAGGCTTCCATCTCTTCATTAGTTTCCTTAGTCCACTTTGGATCATTCAAAGCTTCCTGCACATCAATAGGAACATAAACACTAGATAGTTGATTAACAGCTAGTGTATATGACTCAGACAATTTTTTAGTAGAAATATAAATATTAATAAGGTATTTGACATTGACATTAAGATTAGGTTCATATTGCTTCTTTGGTATACCTTTCTTCAATCTTTGTTGGTATCTCGGAAGAGGAATAAGAAACTCATTACTAGAATTATTAGATATTGGACTTAAGATTCCCTGAGAGTTATCATTTTAGATATTCTGGATTGACCCTTCAGTTAGTGGTGTTAAAGTAGGCAAGTCTATATTACTAGGTTGTCCTTCATGGCTGTCATTGTTATCAGCTTCTTTTATTTCTAATCACTCATTTGCATTGTTGGGAATATCAACAACTTTGTCCAGTTCTCAGCACTCATCTACATTTCTTGATACGCCCTGTAACATTTTCCCTCCACCATCATTATTATTTCCTCCATTAGCATTCTCCCCCTTAAGGGAAGATGTTGAAACTCCCCCTCAATAATATGATTCTAACTCTTAAAAAGAGCCATCCAAGGTTATATGCAATTTTTAAGTTTGAGGATCATAACACCGATACCCTTTTTGAAAATTTGAATATCCAACAAACACACATATTTTTGTACAAGAATTAAGTTTAGTTCTTAAGATTTTATGGATATGAATATACACTTTATAGTTAAAAACTCTAGGTTCATATTTAGGGAGATGAGGAATTGAAAGTAATGATTGCTTTTTCTATTGAGGAGTTTGAAAATCTAAAACCCAACTATGTGATCTATTAATGAGATAAATCATAGATTTTACTACCTCTCCAAAAGAAATGTGTCATGTTCATCCCAAACAGAGAAGCACAGACCACCTCTAATATTTGTCTATTCCTCCTTTCTGTTAAGCCATTCTGTTGTAGAGTATAAGTGCATAAGATCTAATGCGAAATTCCATGCTGATTCAAAATACTTCTAAAAGTGGCAACTATAAATTCCATAACATTATTAGTTTGCCATACTTGAATTGGTTTTTGATATTGAGTGCTCACCATATTGGGAAATTCTAGAAATGCTATACAAACATCACTTTTTTATAAGTAGTGATATCCAAGTCATATGTGTGCATTCATTAATGAACATAACAATGTATTTAGCTTTAACCAACAAAGGAATTTTTATATCTCCCTATACATTCGAATGTATAATTGCAAATGGCTCAGAACTTTTTATTTAAAATAGGTAAATAAAGAACATGATGGCTTTTTGCACGTTCACAAACATCACAATAAAAATCTAAATCACTTAAATTTGAAAAAAGATGTGGCTGTAATTTTTTAAGATATCTAAAAGAAAGATGACCCAACTGTCGATGCCATAACCAAATATTTGCTCAGGCTTTTTCTTAACTATTAGTTTGATATACATGACTGAATTTTTGTCCTCGATTCTCCATTAATTCCAAGTAATATAGTTTGCCTCGTTTAACACCATAACCAAGAGTCTTCCAGGTCATAATATCCTTAAAAGCATATAATCAAGGCTAAAAAGTTATAGTACATTTTAGAGTTGAAGTAATCTGTCTAACATAAAGGAGATTATACTTAAGGGACGTCACGACTAAGACTCAATTTAGTAAAAGAATTAAACAAGGTAACAGATCCTTGCCTAATAATAGAGCGTATACTACCATCAACTTGGAAACAATGGACTGAGGGAATGGACTAGTGGAATGAAGTAATAATGGTGGAATTGCATTTGCTAGTGTGCAACTGCTAGAGTTGCGTGATGGGTCACTTATCTATAGCATCATGGTTTTGGCTAGTGTTGCTCAAACGATGCTAGAGTTGCTAGTTGGAATTGCATCTACTATTAGTTGGAGCTGTGTGAATGTTTGGTTGGTGTTGCGTGGTATGTGCGAGCATTGTTAAAAAAGAAACAAATATAAAATAATTTTGAGTAAACAAAGAGCACATTCTTTAAAACTAAGCAAAAATTCGGCACTAATGAAGGTAAATTCAACAATACTATGATGCCATGTAAAACAATGATGTTTTAGGGTAAACAAAAATTGTAGTACATTCTTCTCTCATATAGAGGCAATATATATAGAAACAATTCCACTTTGTATATAATTATATTCTAAGAAAAACTGTAACAGACTCCTGTAATTACTCAATCAATCCTTAAAATATTTATCTTGTGTTTATCCAGTCTAATTTCTCCTATGTTTATTCAGGTTAACAGACTCCTATAATTACTCTTGTATATACAGCAAATCACATCCATAAAAAAGTTTTCAATGCAAATTCACTAAAGTTGCATAGGAAATGGTCTTGAGCAAGTTCAACACGGGTGAACCCCCCCATATATTGGCACAATATCGTACAATGACGTTCAACAATGAAACATACTAGCAAAACAAATAGATAGGTTTATTGTCTTTCCTTTTTGTATCTTGTTACATCACTATGGGATGAAAGGAAGATGCCCATTTTCTTCAACCTCAACCAAAGTAGAGAGATTCACCAATGAGCTCATTAACAAAGTAAGATATCTAATTAGCTTATCCAAAAAAAAGTTCAAAGATACTTTTTCTGTAGAAATTAGATACTTTTTCTGTAGAAATTAGGTGGAATATATGTTAAACCTCGACATGTAATCATGGTGATGTAGTATGTAAGAATGCATAATCGTCAATGACTTTGAATGTATGAGTGGTTGGTGATCTAGTAGTAGCCTTACCTTGTTAGTCTCCAATGTATCTAGTAGTAGCCTCACCTTGCTAGTCTCCAATGTATCTCTTTTGTACATTTTAGTTACCCTTGTGGCTTAATTCAATTTTTCAAAAAATATATTAATAATAAAAATAATAAACTCAATTAATCAATTTTTTTAATATAAAAAATTAAAAATTAAAAACATAAATAAAATCAAATGGGCCTTTAAAATAGTATCGAGATACAAACAATATTGTTAGTGACATTTTTTAGTAAATAATGAATTCATTATCAAAAGAATTGGTAATCACTGAAACACTCTCGAATGAGTTTAATGTTATCTGTCAATAAATGTTAAAGAGTTTAATATTCAAATTTTACTATAAAAGATAATCATTAAAATTTAAACGTATGTTAGTTTTGCAGATCAATAAGACATCTCTTTCTATTGAAAAACAATTATGCAAATCCTTTAATCGGTGAATTCAACATAAATCTAAGTGATTTATGTAACATTATGCATATATTGTAATTTAATCCTTCTATAATCTACGTTATTCTCTGTTAATTTTATGTGATTATCCTTTAATAGAACAAGGTTACAAATGCATTGTTATTATTTGTAGTGTATCCATCATTATTATCCATATTCTATTAACTTAACAATTGTATTTGTGTTGATTCAAGTCTTTAAAAAGATTACATATCAAAATCATGATTTTGATTATCTTTATCATATAGAGCAATTTTTGCTCTTCAAATGTCTATGTAATAGAAGGGTTTGTTTTGTTATGATATGTTTATGTTCCTTTATCGAGTTGGAAAAATAAGAAAACTATTTGTATAGGATATGGGAGAAACGTATACCATGCATTGTTGAACAATCTCAAACAATGAATGTGTTTCTTGTAATAACATAAATACTAGAAGGAGATAAACTAAACATAAATACAATTACTAGAGGAAACAACAACAAATGGTTCAACCTCTGTCAATACATACTTCTAAAAAATTTAGTGCTATAAACTCCTATGTTATTTTAAAAAATAGTAACTAAAACGTAGTCAACCTATAAAACACCCCTATAGATGGGTGTTACTATTGGTACAATGGCTAATATGGGAGCATTATAGTTGCCTCTACCATCGCATGGGAGGGACAGGACCTGTGGTGCTCTGGCTCCTTAATATGGTCATTATTTCCTCTAGTAAAGGGTGTCTTTAGCAGTGGCTAGTGAAGAAATTTCCCCTACTCCCATCCCATTGTTGCATTTAGCGGTGGAGCCTATTGTATCTAGTGGTGACTAAGAAGGAGCCTGTTGTATTTGGGGGTGGTTGGGAAGGATGCCCTTGCCCCATTACTGCTTCTTCTCGCTAGTGTAGTTGTAATACCCCAAATCATCCTCTTACATATATTGTCCGCTTTAGGCCTTGGCCTAACCAAGCCCTTATGGTTTTGTTTTTCCTGAGGCCTTCCCAGAAGGTCACACATCCTAGTATTACTATCACCCAAGCACATTTAACCTCGGAGTTCTAATGGGATTCGGTGCATTAGGCCATAGAAAACACGTCTATAAGGGAGAGGTATTCATACCCTTATAAGACGTACTTCATTCCCCTCTTCAACCGATGCGAGATCTCATACTCTCCACTCCCTTAGGGCCTAGCCCTCTTTGGGGTCCAGCCTAGTTGGCACAACGGTTCGAGTACCGGCTCTAATACTACTTGTAACATTCCAGATCACCCGCTTACAAATATTGTCCGCTTTGGGCCTTGTCCCAGCCAAGCCCTCACAGTTTTTCTTTTCCCGAGGCCTTCCCAGGAGGCCACCTATCCTAGAACTACTCTCACACAAGCACATTTAACCTCGGAGTTCCGATAGGATCTGGTCCATTAGGCCATAGAAAACGCGTCTGTAAGGGAGAGGTATCCGTACCCTTATAAGGCGTACTTCGTTCCCTTCTCCAACCGATGTAGGTTCTCATACTCTCCACCCCCTTAGGGCCCTGCTCTCTTTGGGGTCCAGCCTAGCTGGCATAACAGTTTGGGTACCACTTGTAACATCCTAGATCACCCGCTTACAGATATTGTCCACTTTGGGCCTTGGCCCAGCCAAGCCCTCACGGTTTTGCTTTTCCCGAGGCCTTCCCAGGAGGTCACCCATCTTAGAACTACTCTCACCCAAAAATGTTTAACCTTGGAGTTCCGATGGGATCTGGTGCATTAGGCAATGAAAAACGCATCTGTAAGGGAGACTTATCCATACCCTTATAAGGCATACTTCGTTCCCCTCTCTAACCGATGCGGGATCTCATACTCTTCACCCCCCTTAGGGACCAGCCCTCTTTAGGGTCTAGCCTAGTTGGCACAACGGTTCGGGTGTCGGCTCTGATACCACTGTAACACCCCAGATCACCCACTTACAGATATTGTCCGCTTTGGGTCTTGGCCCAGCTAAGCCCTCACTCCCAGGAGGTCACCCATCCTAGAACTACTCTCACCAAAGCACATTTAGCCTCGGAGTTCAGATGGGATTTGGTCCATTAGGCTATGGAAAATGCGTCTGTAAGGGAGAGGTATATGTACTATTATAAGGCGTACTTCGTTCCCCTCTCCAACCGATCTGAGATCTCATTTTCCTGTGCCATTGTCGTTTCTTCTCGCTAGCAGGCATCGCTTAGGCAGGAAACAAACTAAACTCTTGCTAGTGGCCAACTATTAGCTCCTTAGCACATGAAGACATTTCACAACTAGCTAGAAACAGGCCTTGGGTCGGAGGTTAACTGGGTCACACATGTGACAATGACATGCGAACGCTCTAAGGTAACTTAACAAGTTAGATTAAGCATAGTGTGAGTTTTGTTAAAGTTTTGGACCCCGTACGGACCAACGTGGGTAAGGCTAAGTTTTTGATGGACTAAGGATTTAATATATGCTTAAATGAATGGAACATAACTAATGGACTTGACATAGATAAGCATTCGGCCAGACCTATGTGCTTTGAAAGGCTTTGGGCTTAGATGACACATCATCAACAGATAGAGATTATTGAGAGATCTTGGATGATGTGGTAGATAAGATCATAGAAGATAGACATCAAATCTAAAAGATAAAGACCATGTGAAAGGATCATTTGAAGATAGTTGAGATTTTCATAGATATGGATGTATCATTCCTAGATAGATGTAATCTCTTATCTTGTTAGTTGTGATATAGATAAATCTTATCAAATAGAGTCCTATTTAGATGGGGATGCCATCTTATTGGATAATGTAATGTAATCTGATTAGGATAAGATGTGATTTAGTTAGTTGAGTTCAGTTATGATTCTAACTTAGCTTTGAAGCCTTTGAATCCAAAGGTGCCTATAAATAGCTCATTTGAGCCTTGCTCCTCACATCGTCAGATTGAGAGAGCATTCTTTTGTATGCTTTGATGGAAGTAATAAAGGTTAGCGTTTACTGTATCTTTTTGGTGCTCCTATTGTTTTCTTTGTTAGTTTAGTGTTTTCTTAATAATTTTCAAAAGTGTGAGAGTTAAAGACTTGAGGGTCATGAGGCATTCGAAAACATGTTAGTTTGTCAACGATCTCGTGGGAAACCTGAATCTTGCTTGAACGGACTTAAGTGAGATTGTCATGCAAAAGAGTAGGCACAAATTGTGGTATATGTTTAGTGTTTAGAAGATGTTTATAACAACTGGTATTAGAGCTATACTTCAATATGGTGGGAGGCAGTAATTTGATAGAGCGTGTCAATAAAGTGGAGGCACTTATAGGGCCAATTCCTTAAGGAGAGAAAGAGGTCATCTCCTATAATATTTAGTTCAAGATTTTAAAAGAGCAAAACCAACAATTGCAGCATCAAATAGCAAATTTGATGAGGGCAAAAGAGGAGACTAGGTTCGAGATGATGATCCTAAGGTATGCTATTGCAACACAGGATGTTGGACTTGATGAGAGCACCATCGTGAAGGTACATGAACCCAATGTTTTCGAGGGTGTGTAGAACGTGAAGGAGCTTGGGAACTTTTGTGAGATATAGAGCAGTAATTTGTAGTTGTTAAGGTACCCAATGTTGAAAAGGTCAATATGATGATTATATACTTGGATAGAGATGCCAAGCTTTGTTAGAGAATGTGGACCTCTACAAAAATCAATGTGAGTAGGAGAAGATAAAGGAGGAGTTAAAGGATCAATTTCTTTCGATGAAAGCCAAAACAAGATGAATTGGTAAGAAAGTACGTTAAGAAGTTTAGCTCTCTATTGTTGGACATTGATAATATGTCAGATGAGGACAAACTCGTCAACTTTTTATCTAGGTTACAACCATAGGCCAAATGGAGTTGCAAAGGCAAAATGTGAAGGATGTGGTTGGTGCAATCACGACTGCTAATGCCTTGGTGGATTTCCAAGTGACAAATGAAACTATGGCGACTCTTCTTTTTCTTCTTTAAGGGAAAATGCCTAGCCCATTAAGAGAAG
>JANZXV010000212.1:12282154-12295634 GCA_027576455.1 Erythroxylum roigii | reverse complement strand
TCAAGGCATCACTCCATTTTGCACTTTTGTTCTTTTGAAGTTAGAATTTGTAAAACAATGCTTTAGTTGCATTTTGAAAAATTATTGTTTTGCAAAGCTTGTATTTCGGATTATGATGTATTTGTGGCTCGAAATGCCCACTAAAGCATTGTAAACTCTTACCTTTTGATGGGAATGAAATACATATGCAATATGTTTGTTTATGGCTTTTCGAGTTTTTACATTGCTATTTTCAATTTTCATAAGGGTAGGAATTGTGTTCTGAATTCAAGAGAAAATCTGGAATAATCTAGGTAGAATTAGTAAAAAATTGTCTTCTTGGAAGTTGTAGATGATCTTTCTAGCTTTCCAACAATAGAAAGTTTGTAAGTTTTGGACATCGTAGTGGAAAGTTATGTTCATTACAAGTTCTGATGTTGCATAGGATTTGTGTTTGTGACAACTATGGTAAATGATAGGAAATTGTGGTTTTGATGAACCAAATGATTTGGGAATTGAGAATGTTGTGAGATAAATTTGGTGTTTGAGTTGTTATGAAGTGATTTGGTACTAGAAGAGTTGATTTTGGGGAGATATTGAGTGAATATGAAGTTAGATTGGATCTAGGAAGCATTGGAAGGGCTTTGGAGGGGTTTGGGGAACCCCTATGTCCATTAGATGGACTTTAGGTCCGTTTAACGGACATCTTCTCGGGTCAAATTGGCTCTTAAACCTAATACATGTCCGTTAAACGGACATGGATGTCTGTTAAACGGATATTCACGGGACAACTTCAGGAAATTGGGATTTTTGACCCTTTTAGAAGCAAAAGCTCACTTTGTAGTCTTCATAAAAGTTTTAAATCTTGAAGTCTTCTTTCAAATGGTCTAAGAACGAACTCAATCTGACATTTGTAGAAAAAGTTATGAAAATTATGCCAAGAGAGGTACAGAATGATATTCTGGACATAAACATGTTAGTTTCTTTTGGCCAAAACTCCCTCATCCGATGTCCGAATGAGGTGATTCTTGAAGTGATGCCTTCGTCACACTTGTATCTATCTCTTCATGAAAAATGGTATCTTTTGGAGTTGTTTTACGAAATTTTGCATTAGAGAAAGTGAGGGGTCGGTTGGGAGAGCATGATTAGGGTATGAACACACATAGGCCTTTTTAAGCATATCTTGATCTATAGAGCTCTGATTAAGATGATTCTTGCTTCAAAACAAACTAGAGACTTAGAGCTACAATTTCTTTGAAGAAGTCAATTTGTGATTTTGATAATTGACTGGTGTAGGCACACCACTCTTGTGAAGGATGGCTAATGACCCTATAGGGTAATAAGCACAAGGTTTATGCCTCCAAATGTTGGGCTTCGGAAACGGGGTCCAATAGTTTTTTAGAAGCGCCACTTCTCTTCTCTTCTCTTGGTCCCTAGCTTAATCACAAAGGTGTCCACCTCTACACCAAAATGATTAATTCCTACCCTAAACCAATATCAAACACAAAAGAACAACCATGAAAATCAAAATAAACAAAAACACACAAAATAAGTCCTAAAACACAATAATACTAAACTATCATGCAAGAAACACATACGAAATACTTAGAAAAACACATACTAATGCACAACTATCAAATATCGAAAATAAACAGAAAGTTTGTGTCTACGTGTCACTTTTGTGATGTAAAGGGTCATATAAGGCCAAATTGTTACAAGATGCAGCAAATGCTATTCCATAATGCTCAAAATAGAAAATTCAAACGTTCTTGGAAGAACTTTGAGCAGGAGAAGCCATTAAAGGATATTTATGTAAGAAAGAACCAACCGCAAGCACTCGTGGCTCTTAAATCAATGTGTGGAACTTCTCACAATAGATAGTATTTTGATAGTTGGTGTTCACGTCATATGACAGGTGAAAGAAGCTACTTGATGGATTATCAAATTTGTATGAATGGCCACGTTACTTTTGGAGATGGAAAGAAGGTCACGATTATTGGAAAAAGGGACTCTTTGCATGGATAGACTGTCACACTTTAAAAATGTGCTTCACATTAATGGGTTAAAAACCGAGTTGGTAAGTATTAGTCAGCTTTGTAATGATGGATTATTGGTTAAAATCACCATTGATGAATGCATGATGTTAAATGAACAAGGAGAATATTTAGTGAGTGGAAAAATATTGGCAAATAATTGCTACATGTTGCAGGCTATTATTTCTTGTAATTCAGCCGCACATGATAATCTGACTTTATGGCACAAAAATGATTAATAAAGTGGTAGAAGAAAATCTTCAAAATCATCCTTACGAACTAGCATGAAGACACAAAGAAACAAAAACCAAAATCTGCCTAAATTTGCAATTAGTTATTGCTGGTAAAGAATTTGTTCAAATAAAAGACCAATTGGTTTCTTCGGAAGAAAAAACTAACCAGACAGTTGATGACAAAGATAATGTGACAAGGAATAAGGCTAGATTTGAATTGCTTCAAGGGGCATATGAACTGTGTGCTTTATATTTTTGATGAATATTGGTGTTGTTTATTAAAAAATAAAAAAAAAGAAGGAGAAGGAGTTAACCTATAGTCTTTTTGAGTTTTTGATCTATAGCTTTTCTAAGGTTTAGGTGATTGGTGTGTATCTGACTTTTCCTTACTTGTTGAATAGTATATTTGATGTGAAAATAAGGCTCTGCTTGATGATTTGAGAGTTTTGCTTTTAGATTTTGATTTATGAAGTTATGATAAGAAAATATGAATGCTTGGTTAGAGATCTGTAGGAAGATTCCAATTTTCTATGATTTGGTTTTTAAAGTTTTGTCTTGATTTCTCTCTACATCATGGGCTGTATGAGTTTGGGAAATAAGCTTTCATATGGTTTATGTGAATGGGAGATTGATTAAGTTTGATTCTGATTCATTGAATGCATTTTTGGGGTTTTTGAATTTAATTAGTCGTATACGGATGGCTTTGATGTGAGTAATGATATGATGGCTAGTGTTTTGACTAGTAGTAAATTGTCATCTTGTCCTTATGCTACTATATTGCATGCTTATGATTCTTCCGCTGCACCTATTGCTGATTTTTATGCTTCTTTATTCGCTGAGATTAATCGCATTGACGACATTCTTCTTTTTGGTTGGGATTATTGCTTCTATTATTGTTTCTTTGGATATTTGAAAGTTATTCAGAAATTATTTGGAAGCTATTCATAAATTGATGTTCGATTAAAGGGGAGTGTCCAATTCTCTTATTAAGGGGGAGTTCGTATATGTGACAAATAATGCCAAAAAGGGGGAGATTGTTAAGATATATGTTATGATATCTTATAAATTAATTTTGAACATTATTTGTAATTGGACATAGTTGGATATATTTGGAAGTTTACCTTGGTTGTAAAATTCATTCTAGACTTTGAGACATGCATGAAAGGCTCAATAAAAAGGATTTTAGCGATCTCATTCACTTAATGAATCAGTATCCTACGGACGGGCTGACTACCGTTGAGACTTTTGAAGATAAAATTACAAGGAGGGTAAAATCCTAGTGAAGATAGGATTTATTATTTGCGATAAAATCACCATATCTTAATAAAGATAATGTGCAGATTTTTTGGTGATTTTTTAGCTATCTTTGAAAGCCTATTTTGGTGAGAATGGTTATCTAAGGTAGCTAAGTTTGTGTAGATTTGATTGACTATTTTGGAGCTGCATTTTTGCTAGGTTTAGTGTGAATTTTTGGACTAAATGTATGCTATTTTGTGAGGAAAAGTTGACAGAAAATTAACTAATTTATGCAGCTGCGTTTCTTTATTTTTGTGTGAGAAATTACATGCTCTATTGAGCTATTTTTGGCAGCTGCATTTATGCACATATGGGCGAATAATTGGACTATTACTCCATTTTTTGTGAGGGAAAAACAACAGTTATTTATGCCAAGTGTGCAGCTGTGTTTTGTGATATTTCAGTAATGAAACATATATCCGATTGATGATTTGCATAGCTGCATTTTCTCCACTATGTGTATGAATTTTCTAGATAGTTGTGTTATTGTTTTTGATTGAAAAATATATCCAGCATATAGGTTTCGTGAGTAGCTCTATGTTGTGACGTTTCGGTGATGAAACACTATTTTGTTTGACGTCTTATTGAAGCTGTTGTGTGTGGATTGCTTGCTAATTATTTTCAGAGATTCACAACAAATATTATTCTACTACTTCCCACACTTATGGTTGATGAAGTTGCATTTTTAGGGGAGTTGTTTTCATATCTCAAGTGTCTTTGTTTATGTCCTTATTGTTTAAATCACTTGAGTTGTTTAATGCTTATCTTTATTGTTAAACATTGTTGTAAAAATTCTCTATTGAAGTTAGCACGAGGTGGTTGTGCTATTGGGAGTGATTTACTTTCATGAGTTGTAAGGGCCAGGGGTAGTGTCAAGGGTTGGGTGAGTCGACCTTGTAATGCCTTGAGTAAAACTATTGTTGTTACTTGGTAAAATTTATTCAGATGTGTGAAGGCCTCATAGATATAGGCAAGGTGTGCCGATCTGCATTTCCAAATCTCGAGTATTGATTTGTTTATTTTGCGTTTAATTTTTCTGGTTTCATTTGTGCTAGAAAATTTACAGTTGCATTATATCAAGCAACCATAGATACAATTCAAAGCAACTGCGACTGAACCATAATTTTTGTAAAACTACATCATTTAGGATTTTCAATAGCCATCCAAAGGAAATAGTAGTAAAATTGGGGCAAGAAGCAAAAATATGATGGATTGAATATCATCAGAAAGTTGGAAAAATTACATAACATATCTCAGAAGCTGATTTTAAAAGTTCTAGTTGGGGAAATACATTTCCTATATAATTTCTAGAGCTCAAGTAAATAAAACTATGAGCTTTAAGTATACTAGGACAAAAAGATCAACCACAAAGAACCATGGGCTTCCTTCTTTTTACACAAAGAACCATGAGCTTTAAGTATCCTGAATGCTCACAATTAACAGACGAAGGAGATTCTAGTTGACGTTGTAGAAGAAGTGACACAATCATCCAAACTTTATTCCAAGGAACTGAAGCTAAACGACTTGCGTCCTTCCTATATCTCGATGGGGTGTTAATAGAAATATTTTCTTCTTCTATATTTTCCACTATAGTTAAAAAGTTTGATTGTGCGCATAAAAATGGTGGCACTCGACAATAAATTCGAATACTACCTACTTAAAGGAAGCTAAGTGTTGAATTTTAAGAAAATAATAGAAATATGTTGCATTATAAGTTTTTAGGAAGTAGCCAACCTAATTATAAAGTTTGCAATTTTCCTAGAGAACCTTATGGTAACCAGAACCTGCATGAGCTAGTCCTTTAATCTACAGTCCTGTACAGAAAGTAGTAGATGTAGTTTTTAAAAGACCCACAGTAATTTTGTTCCTTCCCTTCCCATTTCATACACTCAAAATCCATTAAAAAAAGGAAAAAGGAGATGTGCAGAGCGATAAAAATACATAATTTATATCATAAAACTTACAAAGATTGTTGAATTCCTTATTAAATTCATTTTCATAAACTACATACAAGCCTTTGTTGCATGAATTGAATGTTTTAATTCCTATAAAAGAAGGATAATTGGAATAAACAATCATATTGCTAATAGAAAACATGAGAAATAGAGGAAATTAACAAACCTGAACATCTTTTTGTTATTGATCAAAGATTATCTATTGTTTCAAGGTTTGGTTTTATAGTTCCTCTCCCCTTTTTTGTGTGAGAAGATTCTTCTTTCTTGATCACTTTATTGTCCATTTCCTCACTCTTCACAAATCAAAAATTGAAGAAATTAGTATGTATAAAAATTGAGGTGATACCATCAGATTTGTAGCTTTTGATATATAATTATGCAACCCACAGTTCTAGATTAAGAACTACTTTTTTATTTGTGAATGCAGTTTTAAAGAAAAACTTATAGCCCTGTGAAGTAGTGTTGTCTTTAGGTGTCACCTTCAGCTAAAATTACAACATTAACACTAAATGATTTGGATGTTGATTAAACTTATTCTCTTCTGAATAAAAAAGCTAAATGTTAGCATACCATATTATAGTTGCTTGCAATCCGATGTTCAAACTCCTCAACAAGCTTACTTAGAATCGATTATACCAACTATTGCAAATCTTTAGGCACCACTACTCCAACCATGTAACATCCCCTATACGGAACCTTTCCCTATACATACATTCACGACATACATTTTGGTTCATTGCTATACATATAAACATTACAAAATTCCCTAATGCTTAACATTATCATTTAACAGTAGTAAAACATCTTTACTTTTACATGGTAATCTAAAAGAAAACATACAATTCCCTTTATCCATTACATGTACAATCATCTTTAACTAAAATCTAAAGTACTTTTTCTTGTATCTGTTGTCCTTGGTCCCTGTAGATGTTCCATGTACCTCACTCCTATTACTTGTACCTACACAGATTAACATTGTGCTAAGATTGAAAGCTTAGTGGGTAAACATCTAGTTTGGATGACCACTCACAGCGGTCATCTGTCAAACACACATATTCAGAAATATCACAACTCATATACTATAAATTCACATTCATAAACCAAACATTGATATTCAATGCTAATGTAAAAAAATGATGGCATACTTAAGTAAAGTACATAGTGCAAATATGCTTCAACATATTATCCATATACTGAAAATGCACATTTATAAGCCAAATATTGATATTCAACGCTCATTGATACAAATTATTAATATAATTACACATCATTTCAATTAATCATTGCAACCAATACAAATTCTCATCAATACTAATTATTCATGTCATCATGCTGTATTTCTTATTTATGACTATTAAGTTTCTTTTATTTGTTAAGCCTTCACATTTTTTGCGGATGTGGATAATGGGTGCTGTGGATATCTGAAAATATCAAACTATAGATACTTGAAGGTATCGAACTATGAATAACCGAAGGTATCAAACTGTGGATATCCAAAGGTATCGAATTGTGGACACCGTTGGTGTCATATTGTATCAACTGCACTGTAACCTATAGGAACACCTATCTATCCACATCCAAGATAATAGAGCAGACACTGTAACATTTCTTTTAACCATTTGTAAATTTCACAATTCATATATTAACAAATCATATGATATACATTTCAAGTCATAAAATGTAACATCCTGTTACCCATGTTAAGGCCCGAATAGTGTATATATGAGTTTAGTGAGAAGTTAGAAAGTGCATTTCATGTTCATGCATAATTTGACATACACATACACTTGAATATTGAATTTTTGCACATTAAAATGATTGTAGATGCATTCATTGACATTTTTCGGGTATAATTGAGTTATAAATGTGATTTTATTGAGAATTTTGGTTTGATTGTATTGAAAATTGATTTTTGAGAGTATATGTATTGACTTATAATTTTTGGTGAAATTTGGAAATTTTCTAAAATTTTTGGGTATTTTTGGACTAGGAAAAATGCCGAATGACAAGACAATTGTTAAATGGTAGTAGAATTAACTGTCAAATGACAGTGAAAATT
The DNA here is from genome assembly GCA_027576455.1 of Erythroxylum roigii. Taxonomy (NCBI): domain Eukaryota; kingdom Viridiplantae; phylum Streptophyta; class Magnoliopsida; order Malpighiales; family Erythroxylaceae; genus Erythroxylum; species Erythroxylum roigii. Next base: position 12,288,079 of record JANZXV010000212.1, on the reverse strand, counting down.
TTGATAAATGATTTTGGGATTTATTGACAAGTGTTAAGGAAATTTGGAGACAAATGGAACATGAATTGGAATTGATTGGACTAGTTAAATAAGAGAACCTAGTTTAAAGTCTTAAAAATTGAACATGTGGCATGTGACAAGTGTCACTTGCTAAGCCAAGTCTTAAAGCCCACAATTCTTTTAATTTGAAAGACTATCTTGTTTTGTCTCTCACGATTTCCTTATGATCTATTTTTGATGTCTGTGTTTATTCATGAATTTTGATTTGTTTATGGTCAAGTTTAGCTGAAATTAAAGTGAGAATGAAGGTGAAAAATGAAACAGAAAATGTGCAAAAAGTGTGATAAAGGATTGTGATAATTGAAGTTAAATGAAGATTAGTGAAGTAGACAAAATTGCAGAAAAAAGTGATATAGAAAAGTATTGAAATAGGTTCTATTTTTGGGTTGTAATCAATCATGAAATTTTGAATTGTGTATAGAGAATACTGAACTGAAAGTTAAGGTATAACAGAATGATAAACTTGAAATGATAGAATTTTGGCAATGTAGTGTGTTGGAGTATGTTATATGGAGTGTTTTACTGATAGTGCATTTATATTTAGGCCATACCTTGATCTATAAATATTCAAATTAGATGGATTTTGATCTAGATGAAACTAGAGATATACGGCTACAATTATTAAAAAGAAATTGAATTTGAATTCTGTCATTAAGGGTCTTGAAATTTATCTTGAAGTTCAATTTTGGCTTAGGCTGCAGCACTACCCGTGACAGAAATCATGTCCTATTGTTAGCGAATAAAATGTATTGATGTAGGCCGAATCAGACAAAGTTGTCTTCACAAAAGTTGTAGCTTATTCTCTTAGCTTTTAATTGGTATAAAGTTTGTAATTTTTGGATATTTTAATTGAGAGATATGAGTTGTACAACTTTGAGTGCATGATCATACACTAGCCAAAATTTCGAATGTACTCAGTCTGAAGTGTTTTGAGTATAACTTTCAAAATACTGAAACAAATTGTATGATCTTGGTGTTATTAGAAACTTAAGACATAGTAGAACAATTTTCTAGAGGGAAGTATGGCCAAATTACTCCATATTGCTTGTCAGAATGATCATGCAAAGTGGATCTGAAAATCTGTTTTTAGAAAAATCTGGAATGATCAAATGAATTATGAAATTAGATTTAAATTGTTTATGTAGGTGCAAACCCTAAGTACAAATTATACTTATGTGAGTGTTGATATATGAATGATTATGTGACAAGAATAATGGAAAACAACCCAGGATTGTCATTGAATGTGCATTGTATATAATCCATATGTATATATATGTGCATAAATGAGTACATTATAATTGTGCAAATTTGTGATATGTGTAAATGTATATTGCATGATATAGAGAAGCATTTGAAACGTCAACATCCAGACGTTGCCAGGACTTCGAGGCAATAGCTTCTGGAGTGATCTGCGAGTAACCTAGACGGTCTCAATTATTGGTTTGTTATAAATTATGTTCTGAGTTATCTTTGAATATGGACTTGATTGTGTTGATTCTGGACACTGAAGGTCCGAGGCTTCTAATGCATAAATGTGATATTTGAAGTGCTCCTTGTATGTGAATGTGAAGCAATAAATGTTACTCCATATGATTGTTGAATGCCGAACCAAGGTCCAATTATAAATATGAATGAGACTGTGAATGTGATTGATTGAAACAATGATTGATTGAATATGTGTGATGCATTTCATTACATGAATGCATGATCAGATAATGAGAATTGTGACTTGAGTAGCCACCGAAAATGAGCTTAAAGCTTAGAATGTGATTAAGAGCCGAAGGCTTGCTATGTATAATGAGCCCTATATCCCCAACGGACAAGGGACAGTATCAATGAGCCCGGTATCCACAATGGATACGGGACAGTCTAGGCACTTAGTCACAACAACGTAATAATCGAAAGTGAGTCTCATAAGCACTGCATATACATTTAATACATGTGTTTGACTGACTGAAATATATTGTGGACATGTATTTGAATGAGAGTGGATATATGAAGTAAATGATATGTGATCCTATATGCTAAATGAAACGATGTGAAATATGTGTTTACATAAGTTGATGTATTGTATGAATTGAGTGGACCATCGAAGATGGTTACCTCACTGAATTCGCAAAACTCACCAAAATTGCAATGTTGATTTTTCAGGATCGAGAGAGGACATTAGCGACAGAGAGACTCTACAAGAAGCATAATTCTTGTACTTTTAAGAAGAAGAATTGGCTCAAAGCTTGGTCAGCTGAGGCTGAAGGATTAGATAGAAATTTTTGTATAATTCCTCTTTCTTGTAGTGTGTTTTGTATTTGGTTTGGGATGATGTACATATTTTGATGGTTTGTAAAGCTACAATATACATATTCGGTTTTTATGAAATAAAAGGAAAATTTCAGTTGGTTTTTAAATGTTGTGTCTTTTCTTTATGATACCTTATAAGAGATTATAAATGATGATGCCATGACTAAATGATTGTAGTGACTGCTCTAACATTCCATTATTATAGTTTATGTACTGTTATGTCCCAGGGTGTTCTGGTATGTACTTTATGGCAGTGGGGTGTTACATAAAATCTATATTTGTGTTCATACATGTAATTTATAGTTTACCACCATTACAAGGGTATCAAAATCACACTTGTATAATCATACTATACATATATGAGTAATGAATATGCATATAAATCATTTATGTACATATAAATTTTCTTTAGAATGCATTATGCTCAATCTTATATTCCAATGTTCAATTCCCCAATTCACATGTGGTAAGTCCTATTTCATTTATTTCTAGGTGTTTGAAAATTTTCATAGCCATTCATAAAGGTTCGGATAAGATGAGGTAGAAATAAAAAACAAAAACAGTGTCACGGTCTTGACAAACATTTTCTCGATTCATACCACCACTTGTTCCTTAATATTCATATACAAAATGTCAGAATTGGGTTTCTAGGTCTTCTAGACATTTCTCCCTCTGTGTTTCTCATTTCTAGAGCACTAACAATCAGGTCATTTAGACTCCTAACTCATGAGATATAGACCAAATATCACAAGTTGCTCCAAAATAGGGGCAACATCAGGTCATCACTTTCGATCTCAATTTCCAAGGTCATCAGTCCAGAAATAAGTTAGAGTTCCTTCTAAAGATGATTATCTCTATGTCTTAGGTTTCATATCTAAATAAAATCACACAATTTGGAGGTTTGTAGGTTGAATTATGACTCAAACAATGTGACTGACTCAAACAAACCTAGACATAAATCCACTACACAATACTCTCTTATCATATACAACCAACTTCATGCAAAGTAACAACAAAATACACCAAAAATCATCCTAGTAATGATTCCATATCCAGATGAATTTTAACCATTCAAACATATACACAAAGAGGAATTAAACTATATAAAGAGGAATTAAACTAAGTGTAGTCCCAAACCTTAAAATTGACAAAGTAGTTCTTCTAATGCTTTTCCTTCCCTTCCTCTTTGGCTTTGCTTAAATCACCAAGTGAAAAATGATGGGATGAAGAAGGTGAAACGGAGAGGAGAAAAATATGAAGTTAAGCCATCAAAGTGTCATCCATTTCCCCTTTCCATATGCCTTTTCATGAAATGAATTTTCTAGTTTTAGACACATGTCACAACCTCATTGGACCATATGCCACAATCCTATTGAACCATGTGTTACAATCCCATTGGACCATGTATTACAATTCCATTAGACCACGTGTTAAAATTATGTTAGACCAGGTGTTACAATTCTATTGGACCATGTGTTACAATTCTATTGGATCAAGTGTTACAATTATATTGGACACACATGCTTTAATCTTATTGGTCTCATATGTTAACTTTAGAAAAATTGCATATTGGTCCTTCTTCTTCCTTTAATTCCCACATTGGCCTATAATCTTATCAATTTATTTTATTCCCTTATGTCTTAAGTTTCTAATGGCATAAATTTCATACGATTTGGTTAATTATATCGGGAGTTATATCCCTAAAAACTACAGATTGTTCGAAAACAAGAACAATAGCCAAAACTCAACTTCAAAATAGAATTCAAAACTTTTAGAGACAAAATCAAATTTGGGTTCCTTTATGAAAGTTTTATAACTATGTCTCTAGGTTTATCTCTAATTGAAATTATCCAATTTGGAGGTCTACATGCCAAATTATGGCTAAATTACAGAAGTCTATTCAATGAAACCTATCCATTTAATGAGGTATACATCCCAAATCAACTAACTTCGGTCTTATCATGCAAGAGCAACAAAAAATACATCCAATTTAACCAAAAACAACCCACTTGCTTACGGAATACTTTTTAATTCCCCTCACATAACGCTCATAATCCAAGCAAACATATCAAAAATTTCTGTACATATTTCATGTCTAAGTATGTATGTCCATGCTGGAGCAAACAAATTATCCATTTACCATTGTCTTTTACTTTAAGTACCATTATATCTCTTACTATACTTAGATGTACTTAATTCATTATGTTCATTTCTTAATACACCCTAGACATACTATAATACTTCCAAGGTATATGCTGGGGCATTGCAAACCATCTTTGTTAACCACTCGACTGCTTCGTATCTCCCCGATGCTACAATTAAGTTTAAGCACAAGATCAATAATTCTTAAATGAAATTCATGAATCAGAATCATAATTAAGAAACGAAAGCAAAAAACAGAGTACCAGCTTCTTCAACTTTTCTAGATTCCAAATCGAGATCTCTGTGTCTACTAATGCTGTCGTCATGTTGTTGCAACACATCCTCCAGCACTGCCGCCATCAAAAACAACAATGCTCCCTCCTCCACCCCCGCGATTCACCCCCGAAAAAATGACAATGCTGGAGATGAGAAAGGAGCTAAAGATAGAAAGAGAAAGAGTGATGATGTTTTGTGTAGTACGTCCTTGGTGAGCTCGGATTGAGAGCATATGACAATTTTAGGGCACTAGCGAGAATGAAGATAAAGATGAAGAGGATGTCGAGCAGCGATGAAAATTGGAAGAGTAACCGTCGACTCTTACAAGGTGACGAATTAGGGCAGAGAGTGGGAAAAATCGTTATCGCAAATCTGAAAGAGGGAGAGGACGAAACACAATTGAATAATGCTTTATTGAAAAAGATGGAACTTGGACACTAAAAATCCGAATCCAAACAAGAAATTCAGAATAGGAGACAAAAATGAGATTCAATGAAGGAAATATGCAAAGTGAGTTTCTTACAAGGTCAGAGATTAGACAGAGAGTGGTGAAAATCAGCTTGGCCCATAAGTCATGAAAATTGGAAGACTGAGAATTTGAGAATTTTTGTAAGTAGAATGACGACATTTTTTAAGCTGGACAGAGTTACATAGTTTGGTGTAGGGGGCTTTGCAATTTTGCACTTCTAGATCTAAAAGGAGGATGCACTTTAGGATCACAAGCCCTAAGACCATTTATTATGTATATCTCAATCAAAGGCTAATTAGTCTCTGTAATCTCTATATTGAAGTGCGTAGAGTGGACAGCCGATCCGGTGCCAAATACGAAGGTAAGACGCCAAACTCTCACGTTGGAAATCAATTTTACCAAACTATCCTCTACTTTAAAAATCTGTGAGAAATTCCTATATAAAATTCTAAGAAACTTCCCTCCATTAACGTTTTCTCTATTTAAAATATTGATAAATTGCACATATGACAATTTTTTTTTACGTACACATCTATTTATGGATGAGACTTATTAATTAATATAAGATATACTCCATCCGATTCATAATAAGTGTCGTTTTAAAAAAACGCACGTTTATTAAGAAAGCTAATGAAATTATAGATATACCCTTATTAATTAGCATGTGAGAGAAATTGCAT
>JANZXV010000212.1:12219964-12246363 GCA_027576455.1 Erythroxylum roigii | reverse complement strand
TAATCATATTAAAGACTAGGGGCATATTCGTCATTTGCACTATTTTCTGTCTCTGTCTCCTACAACCAAACACATCTATCTTGGAGACGGAGACAAGATTCTCTGTTTTGTCCACCATAAACCAAACAGCTCACTGTCCCCAGTTTCTGTTCCGTTCTGCCTCTAGATTTCTGTTCCGTTCCGTCTCCATCTACCGGAAACGCTATCCAAACGCAGTGTAAAAACATCAGTTTTAATGTTCCTATAGATGGCTTTGGCAAAAGAGTTGCAAAACGGTTGCCGCAAAGCCTATGTGTGAATAGATGTGGGTTTTAATTGCAAACCTGATGTAGTTACATGGTGAGTAGTTTTTCATAGATCAAAATGGAAGTTATCATTTAAGTTAAAGCTTTATCTTGAAATCCTATGTATGATTTCTCCCTTGTGGTTTGAAGAGATCCACGCAACATACAGTTGTTTTCATTGGTCATCATCATCCATGATCTTAATTGTACGCAGAAAGATACATGATCTCAACGATGGCGACGGAGTTCCAAGTATCTTCTCAGCATTATGGTAAAGTCGTATACAAATACATATTCCAACATGATTAGGGACATAATCAAGTTTCTTATTACGTACTGCAAATAATACAACAAGACACCGTTCGTATTGAAATTTACAAGTCCTATTTATAGAAATTAAGGCGGTGCCTCCAGAGTACTATGCAACACTACCACGACAATCTCTCGTACCACATGCCAGAGAAACAGGGAGTTGCACGTCTTAACTATTGAAAAAAGGCGACTGCTTCTTCATAGTCGAACTAAGCTACAACCGGATACGATGCACAAGTTGCAACACCTGCAATCACATGACCACAAATAGGATTTCTATGTGAGAACATAAGAAAATCTCAAATTACTTGACCTGAAATCACAGTTCTTGAGTTCAAAAGTTCGAAAGTTTTGAGATATCAACCATAAGGTATCCTATTTAGTATGGATTGTCATTGAAAGTGCCAATCCAGAGTTAGAGGGGGAAAACTTACCACACATGTTCTTCCCAAGCTCCATTTTAAAGTAGCCATGGTCGCCCCAATCAGCGCCCCAAGAGTTCTTAATGAGCCAATATTCAACGCCATCTTCAACTCCAAACCCTACTGCAAGAACAGCATGGTTCACGTCCTGTCGCAAATTCCAAAAATTAGAAAAGCAGTTATTCCCATACAAAGAATTAATGTCAATTTTATGTACACGGGAATGAAACAATAACCAAGATAGAACATGAAATTATACATCATGCTGTGTTCTAGAGAGAACAAACATGAATGTTTACTATATTTGGTTTGATAAAATTCGGAAAATGAACCAACTGGTAGAACTGTTGGATTCCAAATCAGGAAGTCTCACCATGGAAGTGCTGCCACAAGTATCGCTAGTGTAAACTCCTTTCTTGTAGAAACGGAAGCCACTTACTACCTCAAATGCAACACTGACTGGACGAACAAATGCAACTGCATGCTTCAGTTCATGTTCAGCACCCTGCATTTGTATCATGCGCATGTATAAATTATTAAAATCATCACGTAAAGAGTATCCTGGAATTCTATACTATTGCAGATGGGAGTTTGGTGGGTATACAGTGTCTTTAGCACTGAAAAATGAAATCCTCCTGAAGCAAAACCCATGAACTGCTTAGTTTCAAGGTTATATTACAGAAAATTACTTTTTAGAAGTAAATATTAGCATAATAGATCAATAAAGGATGACGGATTTGATTAGGCAGTGTTTTTCTGGATCCCAACAGATCCTTCCCAGATGCCAAAAATAGACAAAGCCGAGCGCTACCCATGTAATAAAAACAAAAAAGGCTGGAGCTTTCTCCAATCCCCAGTTCAAATCTATTATCAGTGAAGAAGAATTGTCTTTCGATACACTTACCAGGGTAATGTTCACAGAGTCAACAACTTGGACGCCAACATTTGCTGATGAGAATTTGCAGACACCATTTTTTCCAGTGTAAGGATATGTTTCCTCTGTGTCAAGGCCACCATTGTATTTGATGTATTCAAAGGCTTGGGATGGCAACCCACCATTGCAGCCAAAGTTATTGAAGGCCCCAGCACAGTCCACAAGCTGCTGTTCTGAAAGAGAAATACCCTTTCCAAAAGCCTGATGGTAAGCTGCTTCAAGAGCTCCAGTGGTACTGATCAGAAAATTTAAAGTTACAAGCAGTGTTGAATGGTGGCAAATGTAAGACAACAACTTATCTCGCTAAATAACAATTTGGAGTACAACCTGAATGTCCAGCAAGATCCACAGTGACCTTGGTTCTTGACAGGGCTGACTATGCCTTGTTTCCTCCAATCTTTCTGTACCCACAGAAACAGAACAATTGCAACAGATTATATCTTCAAAAAACACTCGCTCTTCAAGGTTCTATTTATCTACCTTTCGGATATTTAATCCAAAAAATTCCTTTTCAAAACAAAATACGTACGCTTTCAGGGAGGATTTCATTGGTAAGCTCGTGATTGCCCTTAGCGGTAGCAGAGCAGTTTTGTGCAGCTCCCAATCTGTGCTTTTGGAACTCTTGCCATGTCCAATCAGCAAACTCTGTATTGTTACAAATAAAGTCAATAAAACCAAAGTTGTGATTAATCAACGATCACGTAGGAATATGACCCAAAAGCAATCAAACTCCAAAACAATTACACGCCGAATGAATATATCGATGCGCCCAGTGGAATCCTATCTATTATGCCAAAATGTCGAGCTCTGATCTGTTGGTACTAGGATTCTTACAGAAAATACACGGTTAGCTACAAGAACTGTTATGCTAATTCGATGTCTTACCATTAATGGCAAGAGTGTAAGAGAGGCCTTTTCTGTTGGTGGATCTGATCAACTTCAAATTCTCCGAGAAAATGGAGAACCTCAGTTTGATCTCTTCTTCACTTTCGTAACTCTTGCCGTACCTAACCAATCCCACAACAACAAAAAACAACTTTATTCACTACCATATGATCACTGATCAGAAAAACAAATAGACACTTTTTACCTGTGAGAAAAACGAGCAAAGGAGAGAACGCTACGAGTGTGACCGAGGACTTTGACGACAGAGGCCTCAAAGTCACGGAGTCCGTCGGAGACTAGCCTGATGGGATTGGATTCGTCGAAGGTAGAACCGCCAGCAGCAGAGCAGATGACTAAGAGGAGGAGGGCTGAGATCAAGGCGGCCCGAGCCATCGCCGTTAACTGACTGTAAAGTGGAGGCCGCGGAGAGAGAGAGCGTGGGTGTGATAATGTGGGAGTTTGAGTACAGCCGATGACTTTATTTTATTTTTACAATTTTTTTAATACACATGCGTGGCGTTACCATCGGCCCTTCTTTGTCTTTTCTTTTCTTGAGATGCGTATAATGCTAGTGTTAGTGTGACGTATACGATTACGTAGAGTTCTACCTGCCCTTTTAACGGTATCGCAATACTTAACTCCGTCTGTTTTAACGGCCATTTTGTCCCAACTTTTCTATTAATTTCTTGTAGAGATGTCAAAAAGGCCGGTAGATTTTGGCCTGGGTTGACCGAATAATGGGTTAGTTATGGGCTGATCGTGGTTGGCCCTACCGAGCTATAGGTCGAGATTAGGTCAGTTATGATCAGCCCGATCGAGTCACTTGTCCATGTCGAGCTACGAGAGGGTTAGGCTACGACCATACTTTTAAAATGACATTGTTTTGCCAAAAACAACATCATTTTGTTAAAAACAACGTCGATTTGAAAGTTTCTCAAAAAAATATCGATCAAGTTAGCCCAATCCTTCCGTGACCCGTCAATCCATAGGGAAGATCACAGATCGGTTAACCCATGGTCGGGCTAGGCCAAGGGCTAATGGTACTCATTTATTAAAAGTTGTATTTTCGCATAGGTCTATTGTATTCTTAAAGTTTACTTTTAGGCAAGGTTCTTTTTATCATATATATGCAATTTTTCTCTCTCGAATAATAATCACTTTCTTCGATATACTCATAAACAAAGACTCCAAAATAAGTATCTTTATCTTTATTTATTCCTCTAATATGGACTCAGCATCTTCATCATTCCTGATTTCCATATAGCCTTGACAGATTTTAAAAGTTTCATGTTTCTTCTGGATTTATTAGGACATATCTTGGCATAATGTCCAGGTTTTTCATAAAGATAATATCAATCTAGGACACGTTTGCTTCTTTCAGTAGTATTATTTGTTTATTAATCCTAGGTAAGGGAAACTTATCATTTTGGAGGAAAATATTTAGTGGTTTGTAATGAATCACATACCTCTACTTTCTCGAAGTAAGCTTTGCCCTTTTTTCTACATAAAATTTTGACAAGCCCAATTAGATTTAATAGGTGCAATCAACCCTTGTCTTAATACGACGACAAATTCTTGTCTGCTAGAGCCAAATCTTTCGAAATTCTTAGGAAACTTCCTGAAGCCCAAATATATTGAACACATTAGTGTAGGAATGGAATACTTGTTAAATTTGATGCCTTAGAGATAGGATGTATAATTTCCTTCCTTGACAAAAGATGTCTATCCTAATCAAAGGTTAATGCTATGAACTTTTGTCCATATGCAGTAATAAAATATGATAACTTGAATTTTAAATAAAAATAAAGTTTTAACTTAGTTCAATTTGAAATTAAAAATTAAAAATTACATTAACTTTAAAATTAATTAAAAATTTTAAATTTCAAATTACACGACTCAAGTTTAATTAAATATCCAACCGAATCTGAATCCTATTACAAAAAACTGATCGGAATTGACGTGGTTCGACTTTGTTGGCACACGTAATTCCAGGGACGGCCACAGGTGAAGCTTTCAAGTTTCAATGTCCTTTTCCTACAACGTCATCACGTCCATCACTGATTGTTCAGCTTTGGAAGTATCAAAACTACACCCAAAAGATGTGGAATCTGCATTAATTATTGGGAAGACGACAAGTTGACAAATAAATAAAGAAAGAAAGAGATAAAAGCAAGAACATCAAATGCGCACTCTGTATAAGTTGGGGGGGCCTGAAGGGCCCCCCGCTGGCCCCTGCCCAGGGCCGGCTCTGATCATAGTATCAATCGCAACCTTTGCAAATAGCCTTAGACCTAGCCAACCATTATGGATTTTGAAGTGAAAGAAAAGACCCCACAATTTTAAAGAAGTCCACGTAAAGGCATAAAAATACCTAGACCTAAAGGATGTGGATCTTAATATCATATGTATACCAATAGGGCATAGAAGGATGAAGACAAGAGAAAGCAGGGGGTCTCCCCTCTACTGATGAAGCTAAATGGAAGAAGTCGAGATGAGAACAAAAGGAGGAAAATTACAGAGTAAAGAAGGGCAAGATATAGAGAAGTGAAGGCAAAAGACATTTTATTGATACTACTCTACTTCAATCATATATATGTACATATATATACAGATTTACAACCGAGTTAGTTCCTATATACATGGAGCCACTACATTAGCTAATTGATTTATGAAACTGAAAATATTTGAGTATATCATGGCTTCGTTTCTTTATATATAATAGGTCTTTCATTCCTCCGCAAGATTGAGCTATGATACCATATAGAGAAGTGAAGGAAAAAGATATTTTATTGATACTACCCTATCTTCAGTCAGATACATGTACATATATACAAATTTACAACTGAGTTAGTTCGTATATACATGGAGCCACTACTTTAGCTAATGTGACTTGTGAAGCTAAAAATATTTGAGTATATCATGGCTTTGTTTCTTCCTATAAAATAGGTCTTTCAAAGAAACTACCAAAATTTGGTACATCTGTAGATATGGTAATCAAATACATATTTAGTAGAGATTTAGCAAGAAGGGCAAGGAAGATTTTCACAACCACATCTAAAAGAAATAAAGACTTGTGCTATTGATTGCATGAAGACATCAGACATCATACTAAAGATTGCAGAGACCTCCATTAGGTGATTAAAAACTTAGGTAACCAGGGAGTATCAGGAGATTCCTGACAAAAGAAAATGATAGCGAGATAAGAGAAGGGGTAGGAACAATAATGACACACCTCAAATATCATAAACAAGGGAACCACAAAAAGATAATCAACCACCACAAAGGATAGTAAATGTCATTGTAGGAGGGGTGTGTAAAGACACCAAGGTATAAATTAAGAGAACCACTCGAGCACATGATGAAAATAATAAATTAAAACTAAGATGAAAGACTAGAAAAGAAATGTAAAATAGATGTGATTAATAATTTCCAAAGAAATGAAAGATGGGACCTCGCGCACCCACATGAATATCCAATCACTATGATGTTAGCAATGGTGAAAATGGTAAAAAAAATATTATGTCAAATAAATGAAGTTGTCAATGAATAAATTGATGCTTATTATCATGCCCTTTTGGGTTTTAGTGATGATTAAATACATCGAAAAGCGAATTTCACTTCTTATAAATATCAAACCAACATAAAGATAAATGACTATTATGACACATTTTTACATCATAAGAAGGCTCTCAATGTAACCATAGGAAGGCTTATGCTTTGCATTATAAAAGCAATACTCTCCCCACTTCAGCTCTTAATGAAGTTACCGATACCTAATAGAGCAGGAAAGGTTAAAACAAACCAAATGAAGGGTTAGATATTAGGGATCTAATCAAGGAGAAGAGAGCGGAACTATAAAAAAAAATATAAAGCAAAGTAACTAACACTTTTAATGAATCAAGATATTTAAAGCTTAGTGTAATATGATTGAATCATAATTGAAAGAAAAATTATAAGATTTTTTATAATTTGTATGGAGTTAAACTGACATATTAGGAATTTGCAAGGAGATAATTACTTATAATATACATATGCTATTTAAGCCCATCAAATAAAAGAAGAGAAGTTTTATTAACAAAAGAAATAGTCATTAAATTGGAAGTCTGAAAACTACTGAAAATGGGTTTTATAAGATAAGTTGGCTATCTAAAGTGGTGAATGAAATTATGGTAAAGAAAGTCAATAGAAAATAAAGACTGTGTCAATTTCACGAACTTGAATAAAGCATGCCTTAATGAAAATTACCTATTATCTGAAATTGATCAGATAATTGATGCAAACTTTGGGTAAAAAAATATTTTCATAAAGGTATACTCAGGATATAATTAAATAAAAATGAATGAAGCAAATGAGGAGAAGGCATCATTTATTAATCACAAAGAGATCTACTACTATATTATGATGCTTTGGACCTTGAAAACATAGAGGCAACATACTAGAGACTAATGAACTCAATCTTTTAAAGGAAATTATATAAAAATATGGAAACCTACGTTGATAGTGTGATCATTGAAAGAAAAATATCATATAGAAGATTAAAAGAATGCATTGATACACTAAAAAGGTATAAAATAAAGTTTTAACTAAAAAATATATATTCAAAATACAAGTGAGTAAGTTTTTAGGCCTTATAGTTGCATATAAAGGGATTAAAGTCAACCATTAAAAATTACATGCTATAGTGGAAATAACAAAACCAACAACATTCAAAGAATTTTAAAAACTGAAAGGCACACGTTTCAAGCTTATCGTAGTTCCTATTAAGGTTGATTAATTAATGTCTTCTATTTTTAAGATTTTATACAGCCCAAAAAGAATTTGAATGGACAAAGGAATGTAGGGTAGCCTTTGAATAGCTTAAAGAGTATTTAAAAAAGCCCCTGTTGATATTTACCCTAGTATAGGGAGAAGATCTTTTATCTATAAATAGCAATCTCTAACAATGCAATGAGTTTCATACTAATCAAAGAAGAAAACCATTTGCAAAAGCTTGTATACTATATCAATAAAATTCTACATAGGGTGAAATAAAGATATTTATAGCTCGAAAAGGGGGTCCACATGCTTCTTATTTTAGCTTGAAAGCATGCTTCAGTCACATAATCAAAGTGTGATCATACTTACCATTGAGATAATTTTTTTCCCAAATAAAATGTCTTAAGGAGATTAATAAAGTGAATAGTCAAGCTTAGGGAATTCAATAGTAGATCCATTCTTAAGAATTCATTACAGTCCTAAGGCATTGTAGATTTCATAGTAGAGATGGCCACTAAACACCCCACTAACTAGGGGAAAGAAAAATGTGAATAACAAATAAAGCCTAGACTATATATGTACATAGGGCATTTGGAAAAAAAAGGTATTAGGAAGCAATAATTTTTATAATGGGGCCATTCATTTTGACTATCCAATGCACCATCAGTTACACCTTCAACACATCAAATAATAAGGTTTAACGTGAAGCATTCTTAGCTAGAATCAACATCATAAGAGAACTTCAACTAAAAAATATCAAAACAAAATCAGACTCACTCGTGGTTATAAATCAGGTTAATAACTTCTATGAGGCAAGAGAGGATAAGCTATTGAAGGATATGAAAAAACATAGGTTAATAACAAAATAAATAAAAAAGACTTAGAGATAATACATGGCAACATAACTTGAAAGTCGATCAATTTCAAAAATTTAAAGCAACTAGTGACAATATTCCTCAGGGAGTATTCTTTGGAAAATATACATGATCAATCTATAAAGAAGAACATCATGTACATAATAATAAGCAACAAGAGGAAAATTGGATGAACCTAATTATAAAGTACATCTAGAATAACAAATTATCAAACGAACAACATTACGTAAAGAAAGATTATCACAAAATCAATTAACTACTGTGTAATTGAAGGACAAATATACAAGAGCTCATATATACTCCCATACTCCTTATATGTCCCAAGATTGCAATAGGGTTGTATTATCGATGAGATTCATTTAAGGGTAAGTAAAGCTCATTATAGGGATCAACCTGGCTCAAAGAATTGTTAGATATGGATACTTTGGCCTAACTATAAAGGGAGATATAATCAAGTTCATAAAAAGACGATAAATGCTAACAAATTTGAATTTTTTAGTATAAGTCAATAGTAGAATATTTAACCATAATGCATGCAATATTGATTTCTCAACAGGGAATGAACATTTTAGGTTTTCTCCACTTATGATAGGATAACACAAGTTTTTTGTGATAATAGACTACTATATAAGGTGGATCAAAGTGAAGTCGTACCAAATATCATGAAGAAGTTGTTAGAAAACTTTTTAGGAAATTTGTCATCAGTATCATGAATAATAGATCACAATTTGATCATAAAGATTTTAATAAATTTTGTAAAGACCTAAAGATTAACAATTTATTTTCTTTTGAAGTTTATTCCTAGGTAAATGAATTGGCCAATGTCACTAACCGAACACTCTTGGATTAAGAAAAAAGATTGAAGAAGCAAAGGGAACTTAGGCTGAAGAATTTTATATCATATTATGAGCATACTAAACCTCCCAAGATCTATGATAGGAGAAACACCTTTTAGTCTTGCTTTTAAGATTGAAGTTCTAATCCTTATAAAGTTGGTTGCACATACCCACACCAAGAATTCATACAAATGATCAGAAAAATAATGAAGAAATTTAAGAATAGAGCTCTATATGATAGAAGAACAAAGAGAAAATCATCCCTTGGAAGTAAAGCATATCAATGAAACATTATGTTAATGAGCTCAAATAAGACCAAATTTCAAATACTAAATGGAGACCTTAATTTATTCAAATATAAACTCCTAGGTGCAATAGAATCAAAAGAAAAGTTGACACCTAATTAATTATGCCTTACAAGATTAAACTAATGGTAAGGCTAAAAACCTGCAAGTTAAAAAGAATCAATGGAGGAATCCCACGTGTATGGAATGGTATGTATGTAAGAAAATACTTTTATTAAAAATATATTTGATTAATTTTATTATTCTTTTATTTTATCAATAAAGATATCTTTTTAACAAAACGTATTTCTATATTAATAAAAAATATGTAGACCAAAAAAGCCCAATTCTGAGTGAGAAAAAAACTTATTGGCTCAATAGAAAAACCTAGAGACTAATAAGGCTTAAGTTTAGATGAGGAAAAGAGCACCTTAGTTTAATAAAAACATAAAAATTAATAGGAATCAAGTTTGGATGAGAAAAAAAAAGCCTTTTAGATTAATAAAAAAAACTTGCAAACTGATTGGGTCTAGGTTTGAATGAGGAAAAAGAACTTCCTAGCTCAATAAAAAAACTTGCAAATCGACAAGACTTAGATCTAAATGAGGACATTAAGTCCCTAGTTCAACCAAAATATAGGAGTCTAAATGATTTTAGCAAAGAACATAAGAGACGATTGTAAATGATTGAAGTATTAAAAAATTATGGTAAATAAGACATGCCTAGGCATCAAAACATCCAAATTAGAATAAGTGGTGAAAGAGCCCACAAAATATCCATACAACTTTTCCCTTCCTTCCAAAAAGAAAACAACAAAAACAAAAGGAGGTGGATAGAAATTAAGAATGGCTAAAAGGAGTATTGTCAGCATGACCTATAACTTCAAGACCATCATCAACCATGTAAAACTTGATATGTATGTCCAAGAGATTTTATATGTACGAAAGAGTCACCATAGTGTGAACAACCTCTACTCCCAACCCAACCTTGCAAAAAAACATTATCATCTTTCTTAATGTTTTAGTAAGGATTAAGTGTTGGTTCTTCTCGATAGGTCTTCTTGACATATGGAGAGAAACCATACTTTCAAGAGTAGGGAAGTCATCAATCAATATGGAAATAAAGATAGGGGCTAAACGGGAAGCGGGGATGGTGGAACAAATGATTGTAACCTTACCAATTTGTGTCAATTTTGGCTTCTTATCCGTTAAAAAGGAGCCCATCAACCCTTTTTTCTTTGGAAGTCTTTTTATGCACAATTACCTTATTGATATTTGTTACTTTAAAAAGAAAGACGATAAAGTAGGTGAGCAAAAATGATATGGATAAAAAGAAAGCATAAAGATGTCTACAAGAGGAAACCTATAAGGTTGAGCATCTTTACATGAGACCTATACTTATTTCAAGCTTAGCTTACATTTTAATATGATATAAGGAGGGGGACATTGAGGTTAGATCTTATATCACTAAAAGATTTATTGTAAGGTTAATGAAATAGATCCTATATTATCAAAGGATGGATTAGAATGCCATTCACTCGTCTCTGCTTGGTTGCTCGAACTAACCCTATTCTGACTAGATACCACAACATAACTAAATGGATGAAAGAAACATGCTTACCTTTAAGAAAGATGAATTGTCTAAATTGTTATCCCTAAGCAAAGCTCCATAACAAGAAGGAAGACAAAGCTCTTGAAAGCTCTCAACTGTCACATATGGAAATCTTAGAGAAATGCCAAAATGAAAGGGGTTATTTCTTTTTGCTCCTTAAATAAAGAAAGTTGACAGTCAGGATCATATCAACTCAACAATTTATATTGAAAAACCTTTAAGCTAGTAGCAAGAGGCCTAAAGGTCTTATGTAAGTGTATAATAATTGGAATTAATTAAGGGGAAATTTTTTGAAAGCATTTTGAATATAATTAAATTTATCTAAGTATTATATAAGCAGGTCTATAAAATTATAGGGAGATGCCCTAGCCACCAATAGAATGGATGGCATATATAATTACTTGTAAATTCTTATTATGTTAAAATAAAGATAAAAGGGAGTTAGGAAAAATGATAAATACAAAAAAATGATATACATAGTAATAATAAAATAAAAGCTATTTTTCTTAGTGTAAAGGTATAAATCAAAGTTACCAATAAACCTAGGCGAAAAATATGGTATTTGAATATACACAATCCCTTTAAAAGTGAAAAAGATATTGGTATATTCTGGTTGTCTTTCTTAAAGGATAGGAATAATAACAATTAAGGATATTATAATATATGTAATCTTCTAATTCAATTGTATAAAAACACCACTACACTCCTTATATTATATATAAAGGAGGACATCATAATAAGGCTATGCTTGGTTGGGGGTTTATTAATGGAATGGAACGAAATGCAATATTATTCCATTATTTGGGAGGAGGTTTTCTAATGGAATGGAATGGGATCGGATGAAAGAGGAGGGTTTCATATTGCATCTCATTCCATCATAAATAGTAAAAATGATAAACCTCCAATTTGGGAGGTTTAAGATGAAATGTAAAATGATAGAAAACTGTTCACTATATTACATTATAAACCCTTCTTCCAAACGACATTTTACTATATTACATTATAAACCATTCCATCTCTTCTAAACAACAATTTTTTAATATTACATCTATTGACATTCTATTCCATTCCATTATAAACCATTATATTCTATTAAAAATCTTACGCCCAACCAAACATAGCCTAAAGGTAAACACTCCTTAATATATTGATACTTATAATCACTATATTTTTATATTCTTTATTGAGCATCAAAGTTACTACCATAAAGAAAACTCCAACACTATAAGAATATTACTTAATTAATTGAGATAATTAAATTTATAATTGGAAGCTTGCACATATTTTATATTCATATTGAGAAAGAAGGATGCGGAAAACTTAATCCAACAACACTTAACTTGAATAAGTTTAAGATAAAACAAGAAATAACTATTAAATTGGTCGATAAGAATGGATGCTTTTAAAACTAATGAAAGAGATTTGAAAATGAATTTGTAATTAAGGATTCTTGACTTAGAGCAAAGTCAAATTTAAGTTTATATTAATAAAGAGTTATCACAAAGCAAAGTCAAACTTGAGTTTCTATTAATAAAGAGTTATTACAACAAATGTGAATAACTAATTTTAAATGTATTATCTGTTGTAAATAATTTTATAAGAACAACTTTTATTTTTTATCTAATTTAATTTTGATGTATGACCTATCTAACTATCGCAAGTTAGTTAATGACTACAAGCTTTAAACAAGAGGTAAGTCTTATTCTGATTGATCCAAATACGTATACACTTTATGTAAAGCCCACTTCGTAAATTAAAAACTTACCCAACAGCCCAGCCCAACCTATAAACCATTAAGTTGTATAAAAACACATATCTAGAAATGCAAATAAACACTAACGAAACCACCATCTTCTTCATCTTTTCTCTTCATGTCTAGCTAGTGAGTGTGTCAAAATATACCCTTTTGTTTTGCATGCAACACTTTCCTTATAGGTTCCCTCATTTTGTTTGTTTTGCAGAAATATTAGAGGGAGTTATAGAGGTTGACAACTATATTGTGTCATTTTTTGTGAAGTTTGATCGTCCTATACTAGTTTATATTTGGTTTCCATGTGGTGGTTGATTGGGATAATAATTGAAGTTGCATGAAAGGATAAAAGTGGAGAAAATGGGGCAGAAAATTGATAAAAGAAAAGGAGAGGGGAGAAGTGCAGAGGGTGAAGATTACGACATTGTTTTAAAAATTTAAGTTGTATGTAGGAGCAAAATAGGAACTGTAAAAAGTGAAGGGTAAATCTAGAATTTACTTGCATGTAGGGCAATTTTGGTATAACTTGAAATGGATGAGGGTGAAATAGGACTTTTAATTATTTAAGGGTATTTTAGTAATTATGGGGGTTAGGTTAGTAAGGATATTATTTTATAATTAAGAATAAATTAGAAAAGAGAATAATGTTGGATTATTCAGTCTAATTGGGTTAGAAATTTTTTCGTAAATTAGTCTAATAGAATTTTGTAAATTCTAGGTCCGAAAGTCCAATTAAGAGTAATTGGGATTATCAATTAATTGAATCCGAAATCGAGAAAAGGATAGCTTTGTACTTTACTCTTAAAATAAAGTACCGTTTTGTTGTTTATAAATTATTTTTATAGTGATTTATATTTTGAATTAGTCATTAATTTAATTAATGATTAATAACTACATACATGAATTATGTTTATTTTATTTATCAAATAATTAATGTAGTATAAGGTGTTTCATTGTTATATTTTGTTACGTTTTATGAGGTGTATTGCTTGTTAAGTTGACGAAAAATGTGTTAATTAAATAGAGACTGGTGGTTAATAAGTTGTGAATAATTGGTGAAAATCGAGATTAATGGCTTGCCTAGGATAAGCTATATTCGATGGTCTTAGATGGTTATGCTGTGTCGATATGAGCAAGTGGTGGCTAGGTATATGTCCGTGGAGTAAATATTAGGGCATCCTGAGTCCTGGGGATATCCTGTGTAGATGGCTAGGTGCTAGAGTAGTACCAGAGTACCAATTTTGGTGCTACTATTGAGTGGTAGAGGCTTTGAGGTAGATACTGATGCTTTGAGGATAAGTTTGGGTGTGTATAGAAGTAGCGTAGAAAGGTGATAACTTATGCCTCTCGTCAATTGAGATCGAATGAGTTGAATTATCCCACTCATGATCTAGAGTTAGTGGCAATTGTGCATGCTCCTAATATTTGAGACATTTTTTGTACAGGGAGACATTTTGAATCCTTACAGATTAGCATCACCATTAGAATTATTTCAAATTCATGATATGTTCCACGTGTTGATGTTAAGACAGTATCGATCAAATACTAGTCATGGTATATCGAGGCTTGAGATTGAAGTTACAAATGACATGACTTATAAAGAAGAGTCATTGGAGATATTGGATAGACAAATTAGGAAATTAAGGAGAAGGGAGATTCCAATGGTGTGAGTTTTGTAGAGTCATCATCGTTGTCCAAGAGAGGCGACATAGGAGGGAGAGGATGAAGTTTGACGTTAATATCCTCATTTGTTTGGATCCTTAGGCGCATAATTTAATTTTTAGGATGAAAATCTTTTAAGAGGGGGAGATCTATAAAGCCCACTCAATAAATTAAAAACTTACCCAACAGCTCAGCCCATCCCACAAACCATTAAGTTGTATAAAAACACATCTAGAAATGCAAATAAACACCAACGAAAACCACCATCTTCTTCATCTTTTTTCTTCATTTCTAGCTGGTGAGTTTGTCAAAATGCACCCCTTTGTTCTGTATGTAACACTTCCTTATAGGTTCCATCATTCTGTTTGTTTTGCAGAAATATTGGAGGGAGTTAGTTTTGCAGAAATATTGGAGGGAGTTATGAAGGTTGACAATCTCATAGTAACTTACACTTAGGTAAAAATTTTAGCAGCTATATTATGTCATTTTTGTGAATTTTGATCATCCTGCACTAGTTTATAGTTGGTTTGCATGTTGTGATTAATTGAGACAATAATTGAAGTTGCATGAAGGGATAAAAGTGGAGAAAATAGGGCTGAAAAATGATAAAAGAAGAGAAGAGGGAAGAAGTGGAGAGGGTGAAGATGATGGCATTGTTTTGAAAACTTAAGTTGCATGTAGAGGTAGAATAGGAAGTACAGAAAGTGAAGGGTAAATCTTAAATTTACTTACATGAAGGGCATTTTTGGTATTCCTTGAAATGGATGAGAGTGAAATAGGACTTTTAATTATTTAAGGGTATTTTAGTAATTATGGGGGTTAGGTTAGTAAGGATTTTATTTTTATAATTAAGAATATATTAGAAAATAGAATAATGTTGGATTATTGAGTGTAATTGGGTTAAATTTTTTTTTGTAAATTAGTCTATTAGAATTTTGTAAATTCTAAGTCTGAAAGTTTGATTAAGAAGTAATTAGGATTATCAATTTTGAATCTGAAATCGATTAAGGATAATTTTAGACTTTACTCTTAAGATAGATTCTTGTTTTGTTGTTAATAAATTATTTTTATAGTGATTTATATTTTGAATTAATCATTAATTTAATTAATGATTAATAGTTACACATATGAATTATGTTTATTTTATTTATCAAATAATTAATATAGTATAAGTTGTTTCACTATTATATTTTGTTACGTTTTCTGAGGTGTATTACTTGTTAAGTTGACAGAAAATGTGTTAATTAAATAGAGACTGATGGTTAATAAGTCGTGAATAATTGGTGAAAATCGAGAATTAGTGGCTTGCCTAGGATAGACTACATTCGATAGTCTTAAATGGTTAGGTTATGTCGATATGAGCGAGTGGTGGCTAGTTATCTATCTGTGGAGCAGATACCGGGGCATCCTGTCACCACTCGCTCAGGACATCCTGAGTCCTTAGGATGTCCTATGCTGATGTCTAGGTACTGGAATAGTACCGGGATATCCTAAGTCTCAGGGATATCCTGTGTCGATGGCTAGGTATTATAGTAGTATCGAAGTACCAAGAGAGATTGAGAAATTGAAGTACTATGTGCCAATATTTATACATTTAATTACAGTTCCACTTGGTGAGAGTTTACGATGAGTTGAGATGAGCCGACAGACCATTAAATGTAAGCCTACTAGGTTAAGCTGGGCCTAGACAATTCAGTTAAATATTAGAATAAAACATATATGACAGTTATAATTAATATTTGTGTTAATCATAATTTGATAAAATTTTTGAAATGTTTGTTAACCGTTTGGGTTAAACTGAGCATTGTTGTAACAGCCCAGATCACCCGCTCACAGATATTGTCCGCTTTAGGTCTTGGCCCAGCTAAGCCCTCATGGTTTTGCTTTTTCACAGGACTTCCTAAGAGGTCACTCATCCTGGTACTGCTCTTGCCCTGGCACGTTTAACTTCGAAGTTCTGATGGGATTTGGTGCCTTATGGCATGCAAAACGTGTCTTTTAGGGTTGGGTTGACACCTAGTATCATCACCCACTCATCCAGCTACTGCCCTCTTTTGGCCTAGCCATCAAGGTTTTGTTTCTTCCGCACACTTGCTAGGAAGAACGCGTATGTAAGGGAGAGGTATTCGTACTCTTATAAGGCGTACTTCGTTTCCCTCTTCAATCAATGTGGGATCTCACACTCTCCACCCCCTTATGGCCCAGCCCTCTTTGGGGTCCAGCCTAGCTGGCACAACGGCTTAGATACCGGCTCTGATACCACTTATAACAGCCCAAATCACCTGGTCACAGATATTGTTCGCTTTGGGCTTAGCCCAACCAAGCCCTCACGATTTTGTTTTTCCACAGGACTTCTTAGGAGGTCACCCATCTTGGTACTGCTCTTGTCCTGACACATTTAACTTAAGAGTTCTAATGGGATCCAGTGCGTTAGGGCATGGAAAACGCATATTTCAGGGTTGAGTTGACACCTAGTATTATCACCCACTCATCCAGATATTGTCCTCCTTTGGCCTAGCCATTAAGGTTTTGTTCCTCTCGCAGACTCGCTCGGGAGAACGCGTCTGTAAGGGAGAGGTATCCATACCCTTATAATGCGTACTTCGTTCCCCTCTCCAACCGATGTGGGATCTCACAATTGTTGTATAAATACGAATTAAATGTATGATTTAATTGATTGACTAACTCTTATAATTATTTTTTTGAGTTATTTGATATTAGGGTAAAGTTGTTAATCCTTACTAGGTAGGCAACTCACTCCTTGCCATCATTTTTGTTAGAGATCGAGATATTGCCGATAACTCCAGTGTACGAGACTGACATAGTGGAGTTTAGGTGGAGCAAGTAGTTTAATTGTGTAAAGATATTTGATTGTATGTATGTTTGAATATGACAACTCGGGTAGTTGTGTTATATAGAACACTTTTATATCTTACAAACAATCTTGTCTTTTGGAACTAATGAGGAATTGAATAATTAATGGTATGTTTTGGGAATTATTTGGTTGATTTTTTTAAATATTTTTGAGAACTTCACACTTGAAGACCAATTTTTTTTTTTAAAAAAAAGAGAATGTCATGATAAATGGGTAGAATTCATCTGCTTATAATTATAGCAGTAATGTTTGGTCTAAGTTATATTTTGGTTAGCCAATGTTACAGTTCTCGTGGGGATTAATGGTTTTCCTGGTCCTATCATAACTCAGAGGCACAGCCACTAGCCTGCCAAGAAAGTTAAGAATAGAAAATGACGAATGAAATGAGTAAAGTATTTTTATGAGAAAGTGAAAATGAATAGAATCGAAGATCATGCGCATCAGAGAGAAGACTCACAATGATCGATTTGTTTTCTTTGTTTTCGTTGTGTAAACAAACAGGATTCAACCATGAAGTGATAGTAAAGTTGAATCGAACTATCTTTTGCATGATGACTGGAAAAAGTTGCGAGTGATGCCTGCTTTTGATGGCTCATCACTCAGCAACTTTCTTCTTCTCCTTGTTAAAACTTGCTTTGCAAAATCCGATGGGAACCGTTGTCCGTCGATTTTAATTTAACCCTCTACCTAATTGGTAATCGACTCAAAAAGCCGCATAACTTCAATTTTCCTTGGTTTATAGGTTACTTATTGAAAGACACAAGTTAGACCAAATCCTTTTGATTACAAAATTTAATATTTGTACGTTTCAGTATTTTTGTTTAATTTTCGTACTTGAGCACATTCCAATTTTACAAATATTTGTATTACTTCTACAAATTATTTAAGCTAAATCCATTTAGTTAAAAAAAAGGTTTTATATTTTTGCATTTAGTGGAAAGTATAATTAATCTTTAAAATTTTCATTAAAATTTATATTTAATTATATTGTATTTAAATAATTCATTCACGTCTTAAATGAATTTCAAATAGACGAAAGTTCGTCACTTTTTTTAGTACAAGATGTAAGGTAGAGAAATGCGGTTAAGATAAGTTTCTAAGTGAAAAAGTTATTATTATATGAAGTTGACCAAATAGGAAAAGAGAGTATGTTGACCCAACCTGAATTTAATATGGGTATTAAAAGATGACAAAAAGTTTGTCGAGGAAAAGAAAGAAATAAAGAATAAAAGGGAGGGATCCGAAAGCTCAAGACGAGAGATCTTCTACACTCAGATTCTCCATCGAAATCACCTTTCCGCAACTTTTTCCTAAAAATATTTGTTAATTAATGATGGTGGGAGCCAAGAATATATAATGTTATATATGCGACAACGACATGCCCTTTTGTTTGGAACCGCCTGATTTGCTACTGCTACCTCCTCTAATAAACTATTTTCCTTCTTTTCTTTCAACATATCCTAAAAGCTAAACGTCCCTTTCTCCTTTTCCATTATTCTTCCAACTAGTATCCTTGAATTTTACCTATAAAATAATCCATGAAGATTAACAGGGAAATTGAACTTTCTTTTTCAACTTCAAATTTTAACGTCCTTCCTGTATTTATGCTAAAAAGGTCACCGGATGGTAATGGTATAATCCTATAAATGAAAAATACAGCGAAAGAAAGAAGGGTACTTACTATAAAAAAACGACATATCAAATCCAACACCTTCTCACTTTTTACTCCCTCCTCACGCCCACAAGTACACAAAGATGCACAGCACACACACTCCAAGTCCTCCACTCATGCAAGTTTTGCAGAGTAAAAAGAAAGCTTTTTTATTATCACCCACCACACCCATGACTGGCAATGGTGGGTCTGAAGTTTATTCTCTTCCTGTCACTTTCAACCTTTTTCACAATCTGAAGCCAGCGTCTCACGTAACACTGCAACTCTTTTACCTCACTATGCATGATATTTAACACACAAAAATTCGAGACAGTTGCTATCGAGTAGAGTTACTTAACGTGTCAACTTACTTGCGTTTTGACCGCTTTAAAGAATTTATAGCCTTCGAGAAGACGAATGCTGACTACCGACCCAGGGGACACGGCATCTCCATCGCTGTCCCACTCTCTCTCTCTATATTGCTCCATAATTTTGTAACTTGCATCCCGTAGAAAGATGATCTTTGGATGTTTAGAATCTATGCTCACCACCTATTCATCTTTCTCTGTAATTCCCCACTAGTATACCCACTTGTTCTTTTTTTTTTTCCCCCACTGCCACCTCCACCGCCGTCATCAACACTCCACCACCAATATTTTAAGTCCCTCTCTTTGCCTATTATGATTATCAAACAAAACACTTGATTCTTTCCCTCTCTTTTTTCTTTTCTCAACTTACATTATATTTGATTCTCTTTTTCTCGGTTTACATTTTTTCTTCTTGTTAAATAAACTAGATGAAAAACCTTACAAAACGATAACAGACACAATACAACTTTTTATCTTCAACTTTAATTAACAGTTAACCGGCGATGCCTACGCCGGTTAGTACCGCCAGGCAATGCTTGACACCTGAGGCAGCCCACGCTCTCGACGAGGCTGTGAACGTGGCTCGCTGTAGAGGTCATGGTCAAACGACGTCGCTGCACGCGGTATCGGCCCTCCTATCCCTCCCATCCTCCACTCTACGCGACGCGTGCGCCCGTGCCCGAAATTCGGCATACTCTCCTCGCCTCCAATTCAAGGCTCTTGAGCTCTGCCTCAGCGCCTCGCTTGAGCGAGTCTCCTCTAGCCAACTCAGCAACGACCCACCTGTGTCCAACTCGCTCATGGCCGCGATAAAGCGGTCGCAAGCGAACCAGAGGAGACAACCGGAAAATTTCCATTTGTATCAACAATTATCGCAGCAACAATCTTCGTCGTCCATTTCGTGCATCAAAGTGGAGCTCCAGAATCTGATTCTCTCGATCCTCGACGACCCGGTTGTGAGTCGGGTCTTTGGAGAAGCGGGTTTTCGCAGCCCCGAAATCAAGCTCGCTATCATCCGACCTCTTCCACAGGTTTTCAAATTCTCCCGCTATAAGAGCCCGCCTCTCTCTCTCCGTAATTTGAGCGGGGGTTCGGATCCGGTTCCTGGTCGGGAGAGCTTAAGTTTTTCTTTTCAGGATGACTGTGATTTAAGTTTTCTCAACGGAGACGAAAATTGCAAGAGGATTGGCGAAATTCTGCTAAGAAACCAAGGTAGGAATCCACTACTCGTTGGTCCGTATGCTTACGATGCACTTGCAAGTTTCAG
Source organism: Erythroxylum roigii (assembly GCA_027576455.1). Taxonomy (NCBI): domain Eukaryota; kingdom Viridiplantae; phylum Streptophyta; class Magnoliopsida; order Malpighiales; family Erythroxylaceae; genus Erythroxylum; species Erythroxylum roigii. Next base: position 12,225,592 of record JANZXV010000212.1, on the reverse strand, counting down.
CGAACTGTTAGAAAAAAGAAAGAGTAATTTACCAGTACAGTTATATGGGTTGAGTGTGATTTGCATTGGAACTGATATCTCGAAGATTATCAGAGAAAGCTCTGACCGAAGGGGTGTGGATTTGAAATTTTGGGAGGTGGGTCAATTTGTGAAGCAGAGTTTGGGACCTGGGTTGGTGGTGAATTGCGGAGACTTGCAGGCATTTGTTAATAATCAAAGCAACGAGACTGCGGCGTATGTGGTTGAAGAATTGACAAGGTTGTTGCAGCTATATGGTCGGAAACTGTGGTTGATCGGTGCCGTGGTGAATAACGAGACTTACGTAGCGTTTCTTAGTAGATTTCCTTGTGTTGAAAAAGAATGGGACTTGCAGCTTTTGCCTATTACTTCCTCGAGGTCTTCCATGGCCGAGTCTTTTCCCAAGTCCAGGTACGGTGGAGTTCGTAGTATTTCTGAACTAACTTATTTGGAGTTGTGAAATATTGTTTACGTGGACATGCATGACTTCCAGCCCTGTCACAGGCTTTTGGAATTTAATAATAATTGTTTATTTATAGTCGTATTTTTCTCTTCAAAATATTGGAATATCTGGTAAGAATTTTATAGGTATAGGTCTAGCTCTAGCAAGCTATTTGTCCGTTTGTATCCAACTTTTTAGTTCAACACAAATACTTTATGAAATTTAATAATCGTTTCAAACATAGGCGTGCTCGAATTTCTTAAGCCGGAATCTTGTATATGGATCCTTTTTGTGTTATATCGTGTGCCTACTAAGTCTAACAGTACCACCACGGATGGGCTTTGATGGCAGCTTGATGGAATCATTTGTCCCATTTGGAGGCTTCTTTTCTACACCCTCGGAAATGAATGGTCCATTAAGCAACTCATGCCGCTGCCCTCCTCGCTGTAATTTATGCAATGAGAAGTGTGAACGAGAAGTGCTTGATGTTTCAAAGGGAGGTTTCACTGCTTCTATAACAGATCAGTACCATTCGAGCTTATCACCTTGGCTGCAGATGGCCGAACTCGGCACAAGCGAAGGATTGGACACGAAGGTGCATATGGTCTTCACATGCATAATTACAAATCCATGCACTAATGCTTATGCTTGCATATACGCTTCTCTCTGTTAATTGGTCGTGAAAATGTTGAAGTGATTGAATATAACTGCTTGATCAGGGAAACTGGTCAAAAAAAAGTTTCTTGCATCTTTTCCTAAGTTTTTACCATATTCAAGTGAAAACTAGTTTTTGTCTCTCCAGTGCAGACCAGAGATGATGGAGTGGTATTGAGCCTCATAATATCAGGTCTGCAACAGAAATGGGATAATATATGTCAGCGTCTCCACAGAACTCAACCTTCTAGCATGAACATTCATCCTCCACAGTTTCCACTGGCTGATTGTAAGAAGACTGATGTTCAAAGTCCCAGCAGCAACCTTGCGAGTACACCCGCAAATGGACCTAACTGTTCTTGCATTGACAATGGTTTGCAACAAATTAGAAAAAGGAAAGATGCCGGTCAGTTTCCAGTGCTCTTTGAGCCTAAGAGTGAGAATCTCTTGTCCAAACAAGTGGAAAAGCATTCAAAAGACAAGCTCGAGTCAAGTGGCCTCAGAACTCCTCATAGCTTTCTCATGGTTGATTATAGTCAAACTTCATCCAATTCTGCAACATCTGTGACAGTAGAATTGGACTTGAGAATAAACTCGCTTCCTGTCATAAATGAACAGACGACACCTGCAAACCGAAAGAAAATTGATCCTGAGCCCGATGTATCAGGCCCTTTTACAGAAGACACTGTTAACAAAAATGTCTCGGACCATCATGCTCAATCATCTTCAACCTCTTCTACCCCCTTGAACTTTGATCTCAGTAATTCTAAGATGCTCTTTAAAGCTCTAAATGAAAGAATTGGTTGGCAAGATGAAGCAATACATGTTATTACTCAAACTATTTCCCGTTGGAGATCAAAAAATGAAAACCACCAAGAAGAAAGTCTGAGGAGGGACTTGTGGTTCACTTTCCTGGGACCTGACAGGTGTGGCAAAAGGAAAATTGCTACAGCTCTTGCTGAAATAGTACGAGGAGGCAAGGAAAACTTAATTTCTGCAGATTTAAATCCTGAGGATGGCACAATCCAAACTTTTACGCTTTTTGGTCACCATGATGCAATGTTCAGGGGCAAAACTGTCGTTGATTATGTTGCCGGAGAGCTGAGCAAGAAGCCCCTGTCCGTTGTTTTCCTTGAAAATCTTGATAAAGCTGACATGCAGGCTTTGAGTATATTGTCCCATGCTATCCAAACTGGTAAATTTTCAGATTCACATGGAAGGGAAGTAGGAATCATCAATACAATATTCATAATATGTTCATCGTCTACGGATGATAACGTTCTTCCTTCTGGGAATGATCTATCCATCTACTCTGAGGAAAATATATTGAATGCCAAAGGCAGGCCAATTGAGATTTTAGTTGAACCAGCTTATGGTTCCAAGATTGACCAAAAATTATCCATATCAGCTACTACAAGTATAGGGATGCTTGGTTCAATTTGTGTGAATAAAAGAAAGCTGGTTGGGACGGATCAAAGTCTCGACAATCAAGAATTATCAGATATAGCGAAACGAGCACATAAAATGTCAACCAGGAATTTAGACTTAAACCTTCCTGCAGAGGACAATGACAAACTAAGCACCAATGATACGAGATCTGATCACAAATTCCTTCTTGATGACTTCAAGTTTTGGTTGCAGAGTTTCTCTGAGAAAGTACACAGTAAGGTGATTTTCAGGCCTTTTGATTTTGATGCACTTGCTGAAAGAATCCTAAAACGGATCAATGTGAGCTTCAACAATATTGTTGGAACCGAGTGCTTGCTGGAGATTGATTCAAAAGTCATGGAGCAGCTCCTTGCAGCTGCATATCTATCTGAACATGACGAAGTTTTGGAAGATTGGATTGAGAAAGCTCTAAAGAAGGGTTTTGTGGAAGTTCGGAGGAGGTACAATCCAAGTGCGCACACTGTTGTGAGACTTAGAGCTTGTGAGGCGCATTTTTGTGAAGAGCGCGTAGCAAGAGGTCACCTTCCCGCAAAAATTTACGTCAACTGATCCCTCTCAAAAAGAGGTTATCGGTTAAATGTATAATGAAGCAGTTAGGATCTAGTTATATTTTGGGTTTATGCAATTTAGGCGAAACCTCAGTCATGTATAATCTGTATTTAATAGAAACTTAATTATCTGATATTTGCCATGAAAGTTAATTGCTTATGTTATGCCAAGGCTTACATTTCTACTGGAACGTAACCATCTCAAAAGAAACCTTTTTTTCCCTGATTTTTAGGTCTACTTTGAAAGATGTGCTTGGAATTAAATTGGTTTGGTCAGGTAAGATTTATTTTTAAAGGGATAAATTATGGACCGCTTTCACCAACTTGGATAAGCTTAACAGGCTGAAAAGAGTTATGCAATGCAATGGGGTTTAATTTACCTTTTCTTTTTCCATCTTCTTTATGTTGGGCTCCAATGACAACTCCCATTATTTCAATCAAGAACAAACAATTAGTATGAGTTTTCTCACCTTAGGCGATTTTACTCCTAGGCATCGCATACCTTACGGCTAAACAATGATCAACTTCTCGATTCATCTTGTGAACTTGAATTGAATTTGTGTGTTGAAATTGAAAGACTGACATCCTCAAGCTTTATCTTAGGGCAAAACCCTGCCTGGCTTTTCGGATTACTGAAGCATAGGCAAGAGGAAGAAGACGCTGCACAAAGGTAGGGACATTACGGTGGATTGTGTCATGGGTCTATAGGCGGAGGTTTCCTGAGAGCAGTCTATAAGAAACCTTGAACATGTTGATGAAGAAGTGCAGGACATAAAAGTACAGAGCTATCCAATGACGACATAGGCTAATACGCAGAATACTGTGGGAGGTAAAAAGGATCTGAATTTGGCTACAAGAGCAAACACAAAGGGTGTGGCAAGAGATACATTGCAAGATAGGTTTCAGGGTAATGAGGAAGCGAGAGGAAAAAACCAACTGACAATGAAAGCAGCGGGCGTGCACAATACAGTGATTTGTAGACAGGATAAACAAATTGGAACCAGGGAAAAGAGGGATAATACATGTAGAGAAACTCCCCTACACTTAGCTTTTGACTGTCCTCAGGCAAAACATCAAAATTAACCTCAATGACCCCAAAACATTGACTCAATTTTCATATTTTTCCAAAACTATATAATCACAAACAAAGATGAGTGACTTTCAAAAATCATAGTGAGATGTCAACATTTCAAGCTTTTACTCATAATTAATCAACATTCAATATCTTAAAAAACTGAGCAATCTAATGGTAGATTCGGAAAATGTGTTTAATTAAAAAATATCCATGGGTACACTCAACACAATTCATAATCATGACAATTGATCGCGGCTCTATCGTTCGATCCAAAAATCGACCTTGGAAACCGGTCAAAATAATTAAATTCCAAGATTGCAGTAACTGAAACCTCGGGTCGTCTCTCTTGTTGGAACCGGCGAAAAATAGTTTTTAAAGCTAGCCTAGGTCAAAATCATGCAATTCAAAGCTGATAAAAGTGGGGGTTTGGTTTGTTGCTTGGAACTGTAAAAATCGAAATTGAAATAACAGTATAAAAGAATCTTTTTGGATTTTTGGGAATTATGAAATTTGCAAAAACTAAGATTGTAATCAAATTTATAAAATCCTCTTGAAAATGGCCGCAGGTTATTTGATTGAGCCAAGTTTACTTTATAAATTGGCCGCATTTTCTTAACTGTTTATGCACTTGTTGACTCCTAATTGACGTCTTTTGCGCTTAAATTGGTTCCTATTAACAAGCTCTCATAATTTGCAAATTTCCAATACATTGTCATAATTCGATATTAATTTCTCTATAATTTTCATAAGTATAATTGATACTGCAAGTGTTTTATTTTGTAGGAACAAAGGAGTCAACCCAACAGAAAGTCAACAGGTCATGAGCTCCTTCCGTTCGTCGCGACGAGCAATTCACTGCCACACGTCTTAATGAATATTAATTCGTTAGTCGCGACGAACGAGCCAATCTCACACGTCGCAACAAATTTTAATTCGTTAGTCGCGACGAATGTCGGATACCCGGACCAAAAATGGCAAATTCCCTACTGTTTTGGCCCGGGCCGAGCTCAACCCCTATAAATATTGCCGAATTAGGTTAAATTTGGAGTCTGCCGCATACACAGAACACCATCGTTATGTTTCTAATAGCTTTTCTTTTCTGTTCTCGCAGATCGGCAGCCACCCACGACGGAAGATCATCGACCGCAACACCTTCATCCTTCATCTCTGTCGTCAGTCTATCCTCGTCTGCTTTCACCGATCGTCGTTGGAGTCATGGATAGCTTCGGAGTCCCAGCAGTGATGGAGTTCTCCGGCGTTATGCGTGGCTAGGCTTCCGACCTCTTGAGAATGTAGCAACAGTTTGAGTTCACCGAGAGCTTCAAAGGGGAGTAATCACTGATGTCTGAAGTTTAGTTATATTTTTGTATTGCTCTGAGTTAGAGACTGCATCGGTATAACTAGATTAGCATGGTTAATAGTTTTATCCGTGTGTTGAACAT
>JANZXV010000212.1:12205663-12219864 GCA_027576455.1 Erythroxylum roigii | reverse complement strand
CATTAATAACATGCATTAATTAACATCCATTACTTATAAACATAAAGATAAATGTGGAACCCACCTTATAACTTGTTTAAATCTTGCTAATGGGGTCCTCCTACTTGCTCTTCTTGCTCTTCTCCTTGTTCTTCTTGAATCATAACAACAAAACCCCAAATAAAAAATGGGATTCATAAATTGAGAAACCCTAAAAACTCAAACACGCAATTAACCCTAAAATCACTATACCCATTCATTTCTTAGGTTTTCTATCACAAAACCCAAGCAAGAGCTTACTCTTAAACAAAAGGCTCACCTTAAATCTTCAACTTCACAATGGGTTTCTTGGATAGAAATGAAGCTTAAGCCTTCCTCTACCTTTTTCCCTCTTGGAGCAACTTCAAACAACTTCTAGATGACTTGGAAAATCAAACCCTAGAACCAACTCTTCTCTTCCTTTTTCTTCTCTCCCTCACGAATTCTCTCCCTCTCTTTTCTTTCTTCTATTTTCGTGGGTCTCTTCAATTGCAAGACACAAACTCCTTTCTCTCATTCTTTTCCTTTTATACTCACTTATTTAACTTAAGCCCAAGCCCATGAGCCCATTTCCTCCTCTTTCATCTTCTAACTCTACTAATACAACTCACACCCATTTCTTTTTATTTCATTTGGGCCCAAGCCCAATTAACTCATTAAATGTCACCTAACACATTTAATTCAACTAACACATTAAATTCATTAATTCATATTACCAAATTCATTTAATTCATTAACTCATGTCATCAAATCTTCATTTAATAACATGTATTTATTTCTTAACTCATTTAATTCATTCCAACTAACTTCATTAATGTCATCTTACTAGCATAATCTTACTTAGTTAATGCTAACCTAATTTAATCAATTAGGTTAAGCATGATTTATCATAAAAAAAAATTTTGGGGCTAACAAAACCTACTCTATAGTACGATAATATTTGTACCACCTTTCTTATTGCAAATCCAATTTCTCCTACTCGTATAAAGTACATTAGGATTGATACATATTTTTTTTCAATACTTGGTTAACAAAAAAACTCTCTTCTTTAAATATATTTCTTTTTATGAGTAAATTGTTGATGTCCTTTAGCATCATCTACTTTTCATTGACTTCAAAGCTAGCTCACCATTGTAAACACTTGTTAACTTGAAGGGAGCTGATAGTAAATAAAGAATTTCACAAAATCCTAACTATATTTTCTTATATGTAGTGACAGGGATAATAGCACATTATTAGATATTATCCGATTACATATTAATAAAACAATTACTTTTTTCCTATCCTTTTTTATCTTAACAATTTATATATAAAAACTACAGGCTTTTCGTATTTTTCATCGAGACGAATCACACTTTGTATGCTACACAGATACTCTTTCATCAAAAGCATCTTGAAATTGAGGAAATGCCCCCATTTTTATGTTATGAATTTGACTTTGATAGTTTAAAAACAAATGGTTTAGATTCGTCCTTTGTTCTATGGCCCTTACTCCAATTAATGTTACAGAATTGTGATGTTAATGGTCTCACTGAAATAGGTTTTTTTATTCAGCATGCAAAAACAAGTAAAACTGTTATTGCCTTAACCAGTATTATTATACGTTACGTAATGTGGGACATAAGAACACAATTATATCTACAAAAAGTATACTAATTGAGACTATGTTTAAGGTCAAGGACCCATAATGCAAAAATATCTATAAACTTGAACAAGAAGCCATTAGGGGAATTGAATAGTAAAACAAAAAATTTCAATCAGCAATGCATTTTCGGTTCAACAGCATTAGTTGGTTTTAATTAGGGGCCTTCTCATCTTTAAATGTCATGTAAATCGTGTTCGTTGATTCCTATTTGAAGTTGTGTATGATATAGTACATTATTATATGATATGTGATGAGTTATAAAATAGAAACACACTCAGATCCTGACCGCAAGCGTACGAGTTATTGCAATACGGTTATCGTTCCCACGAGGATCTATACTAAGCACCAATTAAATTCTTTTCAGATTGTCCAAGTTAATAATAAAAAGATTTAGAAGTTAAAAAGGATATAAATAAATCAACTATGTTGAAATTACCAGGACAAAACTAATCTATAAGAAAAGGAATTGCTTTTCACGAATTCACAAGATTAAAAATTCCAAAAATTGTTTCAACTCCTACTAAGTAAATCTGAATCCTATTACTCTACTACCCCAAGTTTCTTAAGAAGTAATTCTTCTCTTTTAAGTTTGAATTATCTACTCTGTTTTATCGTAATGCAAATATCTCAATTCAGATATAAATGAAACAGAGATGAACCGTATAACCTTTGAGGAATAAAACTTAGACACTAATCTCTTAGCGTGCAAGTTGTATTTGTATGATTTTTCTAAAAGAACTCAACTCTTATTAAGATCTATTAAAAACTATTCATAAGAACAGTAACCATACATGGCAGAAGTTTAGAAAACAAGATTCACCATAGAGGGTGAAACAATCTTTGAATAATGAAACTAGAAAATACACATCATAAACAAACTGAAAAGAAAACAAATGTTCATATGCCCTAAATTACAATCTTCACAGAGCTCCTATTCCTCTCTCTTCTTCCTGCTTCTTCGTCCCCCTTTTCTTCATCACCCTCGTCCTTTAATATTACTTTCTGGTTCCTTCATGATTGTCCACCTCCATTGAATTGTAATAGCTCCTCCCACGTTCTTGCATGCTGAGGACTTCTTTTAACTGTTCACCATTCATTTAAACACGTAAGGAAATGTTGGAATTCCCTATGAAGTTACGTATTACGATCGCACTATGACACTTATGGTTGCACCCGTATGTGAATAGCCTATCTTGCGGTCAAAAGTCCTGAGTGCGATCACACCCCACTGACTCGCGATCACACTCGAAGCTACCTCCAGAAGACCCCAGGTTATTGTAGTACGGTTATCGTTCCCACGATGATCTACACTAAGCACCAATTAAATTCCTTCCAGATTGTTCAAGTTAATAATAAAAAGATTTAGAAGTTAAAAAGGATATAAATAAACCAACTATGTTGAAATTACCAGGACAAAACTAATTTGTAAGAAAAGGAATTGCTTTTCATGAATTCACAAGATTAAAAATTCCTAAAATTGTTTCAACTCCTGCTAAGTAAATATGAATCCTATTATTCTACTACCCCAAGTTTCTTAAGAAGTAATTCTTCTCTCTTAAGTTTGAATTACCTACTCTGTTTTATCGTAATGTAAATCTCTCAATTCAGATATAAATGAAACAGAGATGAACCGCATGACCTTTGAAAAATAAAACTTAGACACTAATCTCTTAGCATGGAAGTTGTATTTGTACGATTTTTCTAAACGAACTCAACTCTCGTTAAGATCTAATAAAAACTATTCATAAGAGCAATAACCATACATGGTAAAAGTTTAAAAAACAAGATTCACCATAGAGGGTGAAACAATATTTGAATAATGAAACTAGAAAACTCACATCATAAACAAATTGAAAATAAACCGAAAAGAAAACAAATGTTCATATGCCCTGAATTACAAGCTTCACAGAGCCTATTCCTCTCTTTTCTTCCTGCTCCTTCATCCCCTTTTCTTCGTATCTCTCTTCCTTTAATATTACCTTTTGCGTTCCCTCATGATTGTCCACCTTCACTGAATTGTAATAGCTCCCCCGCTCCCCCCACGTTCTTGCACGTTGAGGACTTCTTTTAACTGTTCACCATTCATTTAAACACGTGAGGAAATGTTGGAATTGCCCTTGAAGTTGCGTATTGGGATCGCACCACGACACTTATGATCGCACCCATATATGAATAGCCTATCTTGTGGTCAAAAGTTCTGAGTGCGATCGCACCCTATTGACTCACGATCGCATCCGAAGCTACCTCCAGAAGACCCATTGATATTACGATCGCACTGTAGTGACTTGATTGCACCTTGATTGCGCTCATACCATTCTCCCTCACGATCGCACTAAATACATTTTTCCTTTTTTCTTTCGCCAACTTTTTTCATCTTGCTCCCCTGTTCCTTCACACTCAACAAAACATCAAACTTGCCTAAAAACTAAACTAAACTACTAAACCAAGAATGAAAAGTACCACAAATATAACTAAAAATATTAACACTCAACAAGTAAAAATACACGCATCAATACTCACCACTATACTTATGCTTGTCCACAAGCACACAAACGACAAAAGAAAATAAACACAAGCAATGACTCAGGTAGCTTGATACCAAAGAATATTTTACCAATCTTGACATGATTGTGAATCGCCTACTACCTCTTAATTACCAAAAATGCAGAAAAACTCCCTCAAATCAAATTGGTAATAGTACGCATACGAGATCAGTAAATATTACCAATAACTTCATTGTCAGAATTAAGCCGCTGTAGAACATATTTGTAACATTATCAATTAATGAGGATGAAGAAACCTTATATTTCATTGTCAGAATTAAGTCGCTGTAGAACATATTTGTAACATTATCAATTAATGAGGATGAAGAAACCTTATATCCAACACAACTTAAGAAGCTTGCTTAAGATGAAACGTTTTTCAATTAAATGCAACTAAGGAGCATACTCAAATGCATAAAATCTACTTCACTTTCATTATCAAGTGGCTACTAACACTGCTCATGTGTCCAAGGTTAGTTTTGGCCACCCTCAGCACAGCGAAGCAAGAATTTGGAGGTTTTTTTTAATTCCTCCTTATCATTCATACCCTTTTGTCTCATCCACAAGTTTAAACTTCAAGTAAACAGCAATAGTCACAATTAATAAGCAAGAACTTAATACAAATAATTATACTAAAAGTACCAAAGCTGTTCCAGTATGCGCACTATCCGCAAATGATCATTAGTAACATTTTATAAATTTTTAATGACTAAAAGGGCATGTATGAAGTTAACAATCTGTCAAGCTAAGTTCAAAATTCTTGGCATGTCACTACCTTAGTCATAAACACATAACCTAACAAAGAACAATAAAATAGAAACATCACAAACACGCAACCAATGTGTAAGTGCATAAAAAGAAAATTAAAAAGGCTTTTAGGGAATAGGAGAACCTGGTGGTGAAGGTGTAGGTGGTGGCACCTCCTCATTCGACGTAGCGAAGAATTTCTTCAATTTCTTTGCTTGATAGCACTGTTGCTTTTGGATATCTACCATTGTTCTTTCAATTGCAGTTAACCTGTTGCTATTGGCAGTGGAAGCAACCTCCCAACGTTTGAGCATCTCTAAAACCGTAGTAGCATCAATAATAGGAATTGTAGATTGTGCTTCTTGTTGTTGTGAATCGTTGCTTTCTTCTTCTTTGCTAGAGGATGACTCCCTTGTTCCTCGATATTTAACGGCTTCTCTCTCATTATAAGGTCACAAACTACATCCCATGAAGCTCATCAGGCCACAAACATGTAAGTACCTTTGGTTGAAAACTTCTGTAGGAACACATTTCATCGTTGTGACGTCGAGACTTACTGATCGAGCTAGTACTGTCAATATATATCCCAATCCTAGCTTGACACTTGAAGGTCGTGCCATTTGCACAAATCCTTTTAACAGGTGGAAGGAGGTATAATGGGGTGTGTTGTTAGAAGCACACCACAAAGCATATAACTCCTAACTTGATAGCTTATTACTCTCCACCCTAATAAAAATGGATACCGCCATGAATTTGTGAAGAAGGATCAACGAGGCATCCCGAATGAGCAAGTTTGGGGTGTTATGAACTAAAAATTTTGATGAACCCCCGTAATTGTTCTCCAAAAATCCCTCGAGGAAAATTCACCAGTTGGGTTAATCAATCCCAATTGTGGCAGCACAAATAAATTTTCCAACATTGAAGCATCCATCTCCCACTCTTGTCCGCACAGCCTAAACTTCAATTTCATAAACTTTGTCCCTTCCACTATCAATGTGGTATAACATTCGTGTATCAGCTCTTCATAAATCTCCCATTCGCCCATAATCAACCGCAACCATCCCAATCGCTCGGCCATAGCTAGAAGATTATCTTTCACACCTAGCTGCGTCACCATCTCCCAATCAAAGTACCTTAGAACAATAATTCTTTTCATGTTCACCTTTTGATACTTCTTTCCTTCCTCATGCAAGAAACTTGGAAAAGGTGCAGAATATTGCACTGAGAGATCTGGCATCAATTGTCTAACTGCCTTTCCCTTCCCTTTAGACTTTGATGCTACCATCCTTCCTCTTGACATTCTCTTCAATAATTAATTTGGTTGAAAGATATGTTGAAGGGAATGGTTCTCTCGCTTTTCTTTACAACAAAAATTTTCGAAACTAGGATTTAAAGATTAGAATAGCACAAGAAAACTCCCCCAAAACACGTTTAAATGGGTAAAGGAGACATGAAGGTAATTGAAGACTCATAAATTTAGGTCGAGAATCAAGAAAGAATTTAAATTTTAAACGTTACCTCGTGTAGTGCGATCAGCTTGCGATCGCACCCTAGTGACTTGCGATTGCACCCGAGTTGTAACTGCAACATAATGCCACAGTCGCGATCTCACCCAAATGGTATGCATAATTCATCTTCTCTCATGATCGCACCTTAGAAACTTGCAATCGCACTCGAATGGTATTCACAAATCCTTCTCTGTTGCGATTGCACCTTAGAAACTTGCGATCGTACCATTTGTGTTTTCTACAAAACAACTTCTTAAACAAACAAACAAACTTTGTACTTTTATTTAATCCTACCACACACATATGCTAATTTTAAGGTCTTTTAGCATGACTGAAGCCTATCTTTTAAAGGTTAAATTGAAAAGCCATTACCTCCTTAGGTCTATGAATAAGACCTCTAAGATAAAGCTTATATCTTTGTCCATTCACCTTGAACTTCTCACCGCGTGCATTGTTAAGTTCCAAAGCTCCATTCCCATAAACTGTGATGACTTTGAAAGGCCCACTTCATCTTGAATGTAGCTTGCCTCGAAATAACCTTAATCGAGAGTTATATAACAAACAAAATCTCCTTCTTTGAAATGCTTATCTTTCCTATGCTGGTCGTGCCATCTCTTGGTTCGCTTTTTGAATAACTTGGCATTCTCATAAGCTGTGAAACGTAACTCCTCCAACTCTTGCAATTGCAACAATCTTTTAGTCACCGCCACTTTGCTATCCATATTAAGATTTTTGATAGCCCAGTATGCTTTGTGTTCAAGTTCCACAGGAAAATGGCATGCCTTACCATAAACAAGTCTATAAGGAGTTGTTCCAATAGGTGTCTTGAGAGCTGTCCGATATGCCCACAAAACTTCGTCAAGCTTTATAGCCCAATCTTTCCTTGCTCTGTTCACCGTTTTCTCCAAAATCTGTTTTTGCTCCCCATTGACCACTTCCACTTGCCCATTTGTTTGTGGATGGTAGGGTGTTGCCACCCTATGTTGTACACTGTATCATTTAAGCAAAAGTTCGAGCTTAGAGTTACAGAAATGAGAACCACCATCACTGATTAAAATATGTGGAACCCCAAATCTCAAAAACAACCCTTTTAAAAATTTTGTCACCACCCTTCCATCATTACTTGAGCTAGCACTGGCTTCCGCCCACTTGGAGACATAGTCTACTCCCACCAATATGTATTTGTTTCCATACGATGCAGGGAATGGTCCCATAAAATCGATTCCCCAGACATCAAATATCTCAACCTCCAATAGACTTGATTGTGGCATCTTGTCTATTTTTGAGATGTTTCCCGTTCTTTGACATCTATCACATCTTTGCACAAACTCCCTCGTATCTTAGTTCAACGTTGGCCAGTAAAATCCGCATTCTAAGATTCTACTCACAGTTCTATTTCCCCCATAATGCCCTGCATAAAGTGAATCATGATAATGAGTTAGCATAGAGAGCATCTCACTTTCCGGAACACATCTCCGAATTAATCCATTAGCACAAATTCTAAATAAATATGGTTCTTCTCAAAGGTAATGATTAATAGCTGCAAAGAATTTCTTCCGTTGTTGACAAGACAAATCAGAAGGAACGATACCGATCACCACATAATTTACTATGTCGACATACCATGGAATTTCCAACTGTTGAATAAGAAAAATATGCTCATCTGGAAATTCTGCTCGAATTGGCTGATCATCTGTATTATTCTCTTGTTCGATTCGAGATAAGTGATCTGCCACCACATCCTCAGCTCCCTTTTTATCCTTAATTTCAATGTCGAATTCCTGCAATAACAACACCCAACGAATTAATTTCAGCTTTGCATCTTTCTTATTAAATAAATACCTCAATGCTACATGATCCGAAATGATTATTGTTTTTGCCTCAAGTAGGTATGATCTAAATTTCTCGCATGCAAAAACCACTGCCAAAAGCTCCTTCTCAGTTATTGTGTAGTTCAATTGGGCTCCTGATAATGTTTTGCTTGCATAATAGACTGCATGCAATTTCCTATCCTTCCGCTGTCCTAATACACATCCTACAGCATGATTGCTTACATCACACATCACCTCGAATGGTAATGACCAATCGGGTGCTACCAACACTGGAGCTATAGTAAGAGTTGCCTTAAGAATGTTAAAAGCCTGCTCACACTCAACATTAAAATCAAATGACGTATCTTTCACAAGTAAATTAGTTAAAGGTCGAGCAATTATGAAAAAATCTTAAATAAATCTTCTGTAGAACCCGTCATGTCCCAAGAATGAAGAAACTCCTTTCATATTTGTAGGAGGTGGTAACTTTGCTATTACTTTGATCTTAGCCCTGTCAACTTCAATTCCTCCGCTGGAAATTTTATGCCCGAGTACTATACCCTCATTTACCATAAAGTGACATTTCTCCCAATTGAGAACTAAATTTGATTCTTCACATCGTGCAAGCACCTTCCCTAAATTCTGCATACATGCATCAAACAAATCACCGAACACTAAAAAATCATCCATAAATATTTCCATAAAATCCTCCGCTACATCAGCAAAAATTGCCGTCATACACCACTGAAACGTTGCTAGAGCGTTACACAAACCAAATGGCATTTTTCTATACGCAAACATTCCATAGGGACATGTAAACGTGGTCTTCTCTTGATCCTGAGGATAGATAAAAATTTGATTATAATATGAATATCCATCTAAGAAACAATAAAAAAACATGACCTGATACTTTCTCTACCATTTGATCAACAAATGATAACGGGAAATAATCTTTTCGCGTAGCAGAATTCAGCTTCCTGAAATCAATGCACACTCTCCACCCCGTTACTGTCCTTATAGGAATAACCTCTCCTTCCTCATTTCTAATGACAATCATAACTCCTTTTTTCGGTACACACTGAATCGGATTTACCCACTCACTATTCGAAATAGGATAGATGATGCTTGCATCTAGTAATTTGAGGACCTCTTTCTTTATGACTTCCTTCATGTTTGGATTTAATCGCCTCTATCGTTCCCTCACAGACTTGGTTCCTTCCTCTAAGTAAATTCTGTGCATCACTATGTCAGGGCTAATTCCTCTTATATCAGAAATCTGCCACCCCACAACTATAACGTGCTTCCTCACCAACTTCACCAACCGTTGTTCCTGGTCATTTGTCAAATTATTGGAAACAAGAATAAGTAGGGTTTCCCCTTCCCCTAGAAATGCATACCTCAAATGACTAGGCAATGGTTTCAACTCTAAAACTGGTGGACGCATAGTGGACGGTGGAGTTAGATTTGTTTCTCGCAGTAACTTCTCTATTCTTTCTTGTTCACCTTTACTTTCACCAATAATCTCTACATCCGGATCAAAAGAGACTTTTTTCTCCCTATTTTCCTCCATACTCAACACACATTCTCCACAACATCAACTTTCATACAAACCTCATTATCCATGGGGTGCTTTATGGTCGTCCTTATACAAAACTCAACTTTCTCCTGCTTAGTGCGCAATATAAGTTTCCCTCCGTAGACAACTACTAAAGCTTTTCCTGTATAGAGGAATGGACAACCCAAAATCAATAGGCATTCTGAATCAGCCTCAAAATCCAATACCACGAAATCTACTGGAATTATAAACTTATCCACTTTAATGAGCACATCTTCCACAATCCCAAACGGCCTCTTGATTGATTAATCCGCTAGTTGCAACACCATTGATGTCTGCTTAACCTCTCCAAGATCTAATTTCTGAAAAACTGAACGGGGCATCAAGTTTATACTTGCACCCAAATCACACAAACATTTGTTAAATTGAATATCACCAACTACACAAGGAATTATGAAACTACCAGGATCTTGTAGTTTTGAAGGAATAACATTGGAAATAATTGAAATATATTTTTCCGGAAGTTGCACAATCTCCCTAACAATAAGTGATCACTTATGAGTTAGGATATCTTTCAAAAATTTAGCATGCTTTGGGCATATGTTCTAATGCCACCACAAAAGAAAGATTAATCTGCACTTTTTTTTAGGTTTTCAAGAAATGAGGCAAACTGACTCTTAAGTCGTTGAGGGAAAGGAATAGGCCGTACATACTTACCTGCTTTGGTTTGCTTATTTTTACCTATTTTATGTTGTGTGTGATCGTACCTTTTATTATCGTGAGTGCACCCGAAGCTTGATTCTTCCTGTTCTGACTCACATCCTAGGGTGCAATCGCACGCTGACGCTGCTTCCTTGCGATCGCGACCGAAGCCTTGCAAGTCTCTATGCTGATCATCAACAGGCTCGTGATCGCACCCTTCTTTCTCGCTATCACGACCTTTGTTCTTTTCATGATTTTCTAGCTCCTTACCACTCCTTAGTCGTATAGCTTTCAAAGACTCCTTTGGATTTGGTTCTGTGGTACTTGGAAAACCTCCAAGGTTCCATTGACCAAGAGTAGTCGCCAATTGTCCCATTTAGACCTCCAAATTGTGAATTGATGAAGAGTGATTTTTCGCTATTTGATCAACCTTCGCTTCTAACTTCTGTTGTAATTCATCTTGTTGATTCAGCTTAGTTCCAATCATCTCCATAAATTTCTCCATTTTAGCCTCGAATGGATTGCTAGGCTGAAACTGTCTTTGCTCTCCCGCTATGTTGTTGTTGTTACTCCATGAAAAGTTGGAATGATTCCGCCATCTAGGATTGTAAGTGTTTGAAAATGGGTTATTCCCTGGACAGTTATTCCCCACAAAATTGACTTGCTCAGTCGTACCAACTGTTGGGCACTCATTGGTGAAGTGCCCCTGCTGATTGCATAATTCACATACATTTTGAACTGCTGCCACTGACGAACTTGAAGTGAAACTGCTAATATGTTTCACAAGGTTCGCAACTTCGGCCTGTAACGCAGTCACTAGATCTAGAGACAAACCCCTTTCTGCTTTTTTATCATTGATCGAGATCTATCTGATGCCATAATGCATTAGTAGCTGCCATTTCTTCTAATAAATCATAGGCCACATCAATCATCTTCTTCATTAAAGATCCTCCTACCGCTACATCAATTGTACCACAAGTAGTGGTGTTAACTCAATTGTAAAAAGTTTGTAGCAATAATTCTGGAGGTAAATTGTGGTGAGGACAACTTCGTTGTAACTCTTTGAACCTTTCCCACGCCTCATACAGAGTTTCACCATCTTGTTGCTGGAAGTTGGTAATTTCCTTAATGTTCTTAGTTGTTTTAGCTAATAGGAAATACTTAGACAGAAATGCTTAAGCTAACTCGATCCATGTAGTAATGGACCCTGATGGAAGAGAATTTAGCCACACCTTAGCTTTATCTTTCAAAGTGAATGGAAATAATCGTAATCGAATTGCGTCCTCTGCTACTCCATTATACTTGAAAGTGTTACAAATTTCCAGGAAGTTTGTGATATGGGTATTTGGATCTTCATTTGCTAACCTATAAAACTGCACAGTCGCTTGTAACATCTGCAACAGAGCTGGTTTGATCTTGAAATTATTCGTTGTCATAGCAAGTCTTGTCACGCTTTGCTGATTTGGTCGAAATCTAGGATTAACGACATACATCAATGTTCTTTGTTCCTCTTCTATGATATTCTCCGAAAGTTCAGCTTCAATCACACATGTGTCTTCAGCAGCTTGACGTAGAGCTGTTTCTAAACGAGTAACTTCGTTGTGAAATTCAACCAAAGGCTTCGTAGAATTTTTTGTTTTTCTCCTGGACATACACCTGCAAAGAAATGAAGTACTTAAATCAACCTGTAATTAAATTAAAAAAATGATGTTAAATAAATCCCAGACAACGGCACCAAAAACTTGATGAGTTATAAAATAGAAACGCATTCGGGTCTCGATCGTAAGCATGGAGGTTATTGTAGTACAGTTATCGTTCCCACAAGGATCTATACTAAGCATCAATTAAATTCTTTCCAGTTTGTTTAAGTTAATAAAAAGATTTAGAAGTTAAAAAGGATATACATAAATCAACTACGTTGAAACTACTAGGAAAAAACTAATCTGTAAGAAAAGGAATTGCTTTTCACGAATTCACAAGATTAAAAGTTCCAAAAATTGTTTCAGCTCCTGCTAAGTGAATCTGAATCCTCTTAATTTCCAAAAATTGTTTCAGCTCTCTTAGCATGCAAGTTGTATTTGTATGATTTTTTTCTAAAAGAACTAAACTCTCATTAAGATCTAATAAAAACTATTCATAAGAACAGTAACCATACATGGCAGAAGTTTAGAAAACAAGATTTACCACTGAGGGTGAAATAATCTTTGAATAATGAAACTAGAAAACACACATCATAAACAAACAGAAAATAAACTGAAAAGAAAACAAATGTTCATATGCCCTTAATTACAAGCTTCACAGAGCTCCTATTCCTCTATCTTCTTTCTGCTTCTTTTTGTCCCCCTCTCTGCTTCGCAACTCTCTTCCTTTTATATTAACTTTCTGCGTTCCCTCATGATTGTCCACCTTCACTGAATTGTAACAGCTCCCCCCACGTTCTTGCATACTGAAGATTGCTTTTAACTGTTCACCATTCATTTAAACACCTGAGAAAATGTTGGAATTGCCTCTAAAGTTGTATATTGTGATCGCTCTATGACACTTGCGATTGCACCCGTATGTGAATAGCCTATCTTGTGGTCAAAAGTCCTGAGTGCAATCACACCTTACTAACTCGCAATCACACCCGAGTTGTACTTGCAATATAATGCCACGGTCGCAATCGCACCCTAATGACTTGTGATCGCACCTGAATGGCATTAACAAATCATTCTCTATCGCGATCGCATCTTAGAAACTCACAATCGCATCTGAAGTTACCTTCAGAAGACCCATTGATATTGCAATCACAATGCAATGACTTGTGATCACACCTTGATTGCGCTGGCACCATTCTCCCTCGCGATCGCACCCGATACATTTTTCCTTGTTTCTTTCACCAACTTTTATCATCTTGCTCCCCTATTCCTTCACACTTAATAAAACATCAAACTTGCCTAAAAACTAAACTAAACTATTAAACCAAGAACGAAAAGTACCACAAACATAACTAAAAATATTAACACTCAACAAGTAAATACACTTACATCAATAGTTGGGTCTAATATTAGCTTATAACAAGGTTTCTTGATATGTTTGTCATTAAGTAGCTTCTTGTAGGACTTGGTAAAAATGGAAGATTACCCAAGGTCCAAATCACTGTGTTATATATAGACGACTTAGGGGAGTAAGAAGGCACACTATTTATGATTTCTTCTCTCCTTCTTGTAGCATGGAAGGGCCAATCCCAAGAATTATCTTTGATGAATGTCTGAACTTATGTATTAGTAAGGATTATGGATTTCAGAGGTTAAAAATTAGTTAGCATATAAAGAGGAAAAATTAGTTAGCTTGGGAAGTTTGGGTTTTAATTTCATGCAATATAAAGGAAGTCTCTTAATAGACCATCAATATCCTTCATCACCCCTTTAGGCAAAGCAATATTGGAGACCCAATAAGTATGTAGATAGGAAAGAATGGAGAGGATCATTGGCAACCTTTTTCCTTCCTACCAATAATAAACATATACAGAACACTTAGAGTAAATATACCATCTAGCTTTATGTTAGTATAAGTCGACTTGTATGTGATATAAGGCGACTTATCTTGTCACGACACCCATAAGGCGACTTGTCTAGTGCGATAAGTCGACTTATGTACGTATTGTGACATTGTTAGAGTAGTGCCCTAAAG
>JANZXV010000212.1:12158197-12169519 GCA_027576455.1 Erythroxylum roigii | reverse complement strand
ATAGTAATTAATTAATTATATTATTTTAATTAATTATATTTTAATTATAGTAATTAATCAAATAGGAGAGTAATGACTCCCATTCCTCTCCTATTTGAGGGGAATGGAGTATTACCTTAAACCTAGGAATGAAAACATTACCTATTTAATGATAGCATCTTACCAAACAATACTTTTCATTTCATACCCATACCTATTTTTTCAAACCCCCAAAACAAGCACCCCCTAAATCATTCATTGATAAAGTTTAGAAAAGAATTGTTGACCGGAGCAACATATTTCTATCATATATATGGAGTAGGTTGTAACTAGCCATTTCCATTTTCCAAAATCTACATATCTATTGGCTATCACATTTGGCAACCTCTAAAGGTGTATTGAAGAATATTGACAGAACGTTAAGATATTTCATATGGCAAGCATTGAATACAAATGGTAGAAGGATATCCAAAGTCAAGTGGAGTGTTATATGTCTTCTTAAAGAAAATAGTAGATTAGGAATCAATTAAAATTGCAGAATGAACAAAATATTGTTAGCTAAAAAGCTATGCTGAATTTGTTGGGACAAAGAGAGTCTTCAAGTGAAATGGGCACACACATTTCATATCAAACAAAGGACTATATGGTCCATCTCGGTTCACAATCCTGCACCTTCCAACAAATCTTCCTCATTAGGTCATTCATGCATTTTCACTTTAAGCATCATATCAGAGATGGGAAGAATACAAAATTATGGAATGATAACTAGCATCCTCTAGGTTCTTTATGCTACACTCATTAGGCCATATGCTTATCCAAAATAATAGTTGGAAATGGCCATTTCATACAACTAGCGGAATTAGACTCATTGTAGAACAAGTGTCAGCTTATTCACCAGATCAAACATAGGAAGATAAGCTTAGATAGGAGCTGCACATGTCACATAACTTTACGACCCAATCTTGTAAACAACTATTACTTGGTCCACTCATCAACTCCTCTCTCTCTAGACTAGTATGGGGATTTGGAATTTTCCAAGCACACTCCTTTATACTCTGGTTGGTAGCTAGGAAAAAGCTAAGTACCAGAGATAAGATAAAATTTGATATTCTAAACCTATCATTTCCGATATGTTCTACAAAAGATGAGACAATATATGTCATCCTTTCTTTAGGTGTATTTAAGCAAGACAACTATGGAGAAAGTTCCTTTACATATTTAATCTTCAAGATAGAGGTCTCATCTGGATGGACTGCTTGTTATAGGTAAATGAACTAAGTTGGAATTGCAAAGGGGATCGAAAAGTGTTCAAGGCTAGTTTTGCTATGTTAGTGAATTTTATTTGGAGAATGCAAAGCACGAAGATCTTTGGGAAATTAGACGATTATAAAATATACAACCAGATGGAGTTCTACCTCAAGTTAAGAATGACAACCATGTCGTCTCCTTATCTACTCTTCACTTCTAACCGAACCAAACTGTGAGGATATAGAAAAGGCTAATGATAAGTTCTAAAAGTTGTGTATTTAGCTGGTTTTTATACAAGCTCTATTTGTAAGAGTAGTCACTCAATAATCACTGTACTTTCCATCATTTGATTGAATAAATTATTACTTACCTTTCTAAAACCAAAGATTGATGCATAAAATATTATTCTCCTTTCACTCAATTCTGATTTAGGGTTTCATAATTACTCTGTGGAAAGCACTTGTTTATTTTATAATGCATTTATGTTGGTGTATGCCCCGTGAACCAATTTTAGAATATACTCTAATTGATCAGTTGTGATTTAGGTAGTGACGTATTTCGACCTTATTTAATATTAGGTAGTTATTATGTCTTGTTAGAGACCGCTTATAACTTGTGGGCCTACAAGAAGTTTAGGCCTCTTGCTGATATTAAATAAGCCTACAGGGCGCACACCAAGCAAACTGAACATTCATTGTGTAACATCTCGTTCCCATATTAAGAGTTAGAACCTAAAAATATGGTACATGTGAGATCAATTAGAGATTAACAAAAATGCATTTTCATGCTCATGCATATTGTTAGCATACACGCACGTAAATTTGAATTCTGCACACATTAAAATGATTGTACATGCATTCATTGACATTTCGAGTATAATTGACTTATATGTGAAAGGTGATTTTATTGAGAATTGTGGTTTTATGTGTACTGAAAATTTAATTGGAAAGTGTGCTTAGTGATTTTGAATTTTTGGTAAATTTTAGGAATAAATTCCTAAATTGTTAAATATTATTAGACTAGAAAAAATGCCATATGGTGAGTTAATTGATGGATGGTTGTGGAAATAGGAGTCAAATAGTATTGAAGAATTTTGGAGATGACTTTAGAATTTTTGAGAAAATGATATTGAAAATTTAGAGACAATTGGAGTAAAATTTGGGAGATGATTGGACTGGTTAAATAAGAGAACCCAGTTTAAGCTTATAAGAATTGGACAAGTGACAAGTGTCACTTGTCAAGCCACACTTCTTTTATTTTGAAAGACCATTTTTAATTGTTTTGATCTTGCTTCTTCTTCGTGACTCTCCTAAGTTTCTGGAAGCTTCATTCTTTCAAAAATTGTTTCATCCTTACCACACAAGTCTTGCTCTCACTTTCACTTGCTATCTCATTTTGCTTTCTTCTTCACTATCACTAAAATACCTAACCCTACAACCTTTGGCAAGATGATGATCGGATGATACTCGAAAGTTAGGGTTCAAGTAATTTTGAAGAGTTGGAGTTTAAACAAGTAAGTATCTTGTTAATCCTTTAGAATTGTTGGTTTATGAAAAAATGGTGATTTATTGATATTTCATATTCATGAGAAAAAAATAGACGTTTTTCATGTTCATCGTGAATATAGGATGAAAATTTGGATGTGTTGACTTTTCATATTTGATGATCAAAATGTTATAAGAGGTTATAGAAATGATTTTTGGAGTTGAAAGATCAACTAAAATGTGTATGAGATTAATGCAGAAAATTCTTGAAAAATGAATGTGTAAATGCTCTGTTTATGTTGATGTCTTCACTGTGTATATATATATACACACACATAAGTTTTGGAGTGTTTTTAAAGATGATTAAAAATAAATTTAGAGTTAAGAGATAAGTGTATGGTGATGTCTGGAAATGAGAAAGAATGATTAAAATGATAGTTAGAAGAAGAAAATGAAGTGAATGCAAAAAAATGAAAATGCAGAAAACATGAAGAATATGCGTGAGTGTGATTTTCTATTTTTGATGATTATGAAAAATGATAGATTTTGATTTGGTTGTGATAAGCTGAGCTAAAATGAAATAGGAATGAAGAGGAAAAATTGAGGAAATAAGCTAGAAGTGATAGAGTAAGCAAAAGAGATGAATTAAGATGAAAATGATGATGAAGAGTGCTAGAAAATGTACAGATGCAGTGTTTTCACTGAATATGCATATGTATTTTAGCCCTAACTTGATCTATAGGCATCCAAATGCGATTATTTTAAGTTAAAATTAAACTAGAGACATATGACTATATTTTTCATGAAGAAATCGAAATTGAATTCTGTCTCTAAGAGTTTCAAAATTTGGCTTGAAGTTGAGTTTTTGGATTCTGTCGTGGTTTGGGAGTAGTCTGTAGTCGTTTTAGTATAAATTACAGAATACTAAACTAAATTGCACGAAATTAGTGTCATTAGAAACTTAAGACATAAATGAACAATTGTTCAGAAGAGTGTTTTGCCTAAATCCTTTGTATTCCTTATCGAAATGACCATGAAAGATTGACTCGAAGGTCTGTTTTGAGAAGAAGAGACTTTACAGTTTGTGAATTTGGAGAAGAAAAGAGGGGTTGCACGATCATGCTTCTACACGATCGTGACATTTTGGAGAATTTGTTCACAATCGTGACTTTTCTGAATCAACTTGAATCTCACGATCATGCATGAATGCTTACCGAAATGGGTTGATGTGAACATCCTTCACTCTTTTGGCTATAACTTCTTCTCCCGACCTCCAATTGTCATGAGATTTGAACCATTAGACTTGAAACACATTGTTATAAATCTCCACCAAAAATTATAGCCATCTAAAATCATTTGGGAGAGATTGAGTGATTAATTTTGGATGAAAATGATGAGGAGTTCTGGAAAATTTATGAATGGAGTATTTTCATTAAACATGCGTTGGTATTTTGACAATATCTAGTTCTATAGTTATCCAAATGGAATTATTTTTAATTTGAAGTAAACTAGAGACATAGGGATACAAATTGTCTGAAGAAATTAAGTTTTAATTCAGGCTTTAGGATTCCATATTTCTAAATTAAAGTTGAGTACAAGATACTGTTTTAGTTTATGAACAATTTGAAATATTTGGAGTATAACTTTCAGATTCCTGAACCAAATTTAATGAACTTGGTGTCATTAGAAATGTAAGAGATAGGAGAATAATTTTCAAGAAGAAAGTTTTGACAAATTAGTCCATTTTGCATTGTCAGATTGATTAAACACAGTAGACCCGAAAGTGTGTTTCAAGAAAAATCTGAATTGACCAAATGAGTTAAGAATTTCGATTTTTATGATTTTATTGAGGTATAAACCTAAGTAAAAATTATACTTAGGTGAGTTTTGATAAATGATTGATATGTGATGAGAATAATGGAAAAATACCCGGAATTGTCATTGAGCATGCATTGTACATAATCCATATACAAAATTGTGCATTATTGAATACTTATAATTGTGCTAAGTTATTAATGTGTGTGTGCAATGTGTGTATTGCATAATGTTGATCTGCAGGATAAGCGTTCACATTCAGACGTTTCTAGATATTGGAAGCAATTGCTAATCTGGAGCATACTCTGAGTCGATCTAGATGGTCTCATTCACTGTTTGTTATGTTTTAACTTTTTTCTTTGAATTGCCATTGAAATGAAATGTGATTGTTTTGATTTCGGACATTGAATGTACGACGCGTTTGATAAATGCATGAATAATAACAGAAGTGCTCCTTGTATGTGAATTTGATGAAATATGTGATACACAAATTGATTGTTAAATGCCGGACCGAGTTTCGAAGAGAAATGTGAATATGCATATAAATGAAAAAGTGATTCTCAACTTTAATGTTGAATTTCGGACTAAGGTTCGGTGATATGTGTAAAGGGAAATAAAGTAACTGATTGAAAAGATGAGAATGTGATGCATTTCATTTCATGAAAGCATGAAAGATAAAGGCTATTGTGACTGGAGTAGCCACAGAAAGTGTATAAGAGCCAAAGGCTCGCTATGTAAAATGATCCCGATATGCCCAACGTATACGAGACAGTTATTAATGAGGCTGGTATTCACAATGGATATGGGACAGTTATAGGCACTAGGTCACAACAATAACAAATTAAAAGTGAGTCTCATAAACATTACGTATGCATTTGATGTGTATGTTTTGAATAGTTTGATTGATTTTCTGAATGTGAGATATGTTCCAAGTGAATGTGAAATATATGTTACTCAATACGATTATTAATGAGATGATGTGAATTATGTGAATTGTATGTTTTATGTGATGAGTGAGTCATCGAGGATGGTCACTCATTGAGTTCGTAAAACTCACCCAAAATTTGCAATATTTTTTCAGGCTCAGAAGAGTTACCCCATTGGCAAACGGGTGTATAGCCACTGCATTCAAGTAAGAGGTAGAGGTCGGGATTAGTTCGCGTCTGCATTGTATTTCTTTATTTTTGTACCGAATTGAGTCTTCCGTACTTATTGTATCTTGTATATTTGAATATTTCTGTTGTGTATAACTTTCCAATTGGAAATGTTTGCAAAAGAGATTATAAATTTTCGCATACACGTGGGTTAAAAAAGAATAAAAAATACAAAAAATAAAGTACATTTTTTTGTATGAAGATTTGTCTAATTGACTGCTACTAGCAGGCCACTTTTTCGGGATTCACACTCGGATATCACTCAAGATGTCGGGTACATGTCTTGCGAAAGTTGGGTGCTACATTGCACCACGGGTTTCTAGCCTATATACCATCCTAGGGGTAATTTCTTATGTTAATACTAAGTTTGATTTAATCACCTATAAGTTTATTTACAGCGTTTGATTTTAAACAAGCACAATGGTACGTGGCATTGTTAGACCAGATGAATGAAGAAAGCAAGTTCTCACTGTGACTCTTAGTCTTGTGGAATTTTTCACTGATAAACCTCATTGGAGTTGCATCACATTCCAGCATATATACCATCTTAGGGGTTTATTATACAAAGAATTCTCTTGTCAATTAGGTGAATTTCTTATATTAATTCTAACTTTGAATTAGTCACCTATAAGTTCAAGTCTTTATGTTTTAATTTAAACAATGCCCAAACATAAATACTTAGACTATTAAACCCCAACCTAAAATCTCATCAGTCATTGTTATATTACAAAGAAGATGATTAAGGTTGGACAATTATTTACGCTCTTCAACACAGAACATGGCTTGTAAGAAAGACAATAAATAAAAATATAAAAATTAAGTATCATATCATTAGAAAAGCTAATCTTATCACTAACCTATGAGACGTAGATGAATGAATTACATGAAAAGGAGCTTACTTCAACAAGAAGAGGTGTGATTTTTAAAGTCTCTAAGGGGAGAAAAATTATATATAAGACCTATATAAGTGAGAGTGATGAGGATGATATAAATATAATCATAAAGAAATTTAAGAAATTATTAAAGATTAAGGGAGAAAAGTAATTTAATAATAAGAAGAAAGCATTTAAAGGCTTAATAAGATGACACTATTATTTCTTAAAGTCATGAAGCAAAAAATGTTAGGCAAGGTTTGTGTTTTATATCCAATAATAATAAGCTACCCCATTGCTAAATCTTTTGTTATGAGAATAATAATTATGATATTAATCTTTCATATGATGAGTTAGTTGAATGCCTAGAGGCTATAAGCATAAAAATGAAGAAAATATCTTCCAAGTAATGATATAAATACAAAAAAGGGATGAAGATCATTATACCAAGTTATCATAATGCTTTACAACCCTAAGAAAATATGAAATAAGACTGAACTCTAAAAAATGAACATTAGGGTAAGGGCATGGGTAGGTGTTCCTTAAATTTGTGAGCACACATAGGAGAATTACAGTTAGTTTATAACAAATATAAGGTTATATTGTCCATGGAAACATTAAAAAGCCAATTGAATTTTAGCGGACTGAAGAGTGTTAGTTATCTAATAATTCCATTATTGTTATCAACCTGAAGATTAGGAAAATTATTGTACATCTATATAGCCATTTGGGATACTTCCCTCATCTTCGTTTTGATTATGGAGAAAGGAAACAATTAAAAGGTTATATATTATGTAAGCAAATACTATAAATCCTAACTAAATATGAGAAAGTAGCTTATTCACATTAATAAGGTAACTACTTCACAAAACATAATGCATCAAGAAGAATTATAAGATGGTCAATTAATCTTGAAGAGTCTGATGTTAGTTAAATATCAAAAAAATTATTTAAAATTCCAAGTCATGGTAAATTTTGCACTTAAAATATTAACACCATTTCAATAAAAAGATGAAATCATTGATAATGAAAAACTGACGTGGAAAATATACATAAATAAGGCCATATGAGATGGGGTTAGTATGCAGGAATATATTTGGAATAACAATACAATATATAGTTTCACACCAATGTAAAATATCTAATAATGATGAGAAGTATAAGATGTTGCTATTTATGTTATAATTAGCCTCTAAATTGTAGATCAAGTCCATAACAATAAGTTTAGACTAATCTCATCGTAAAAAAAGTTAAGCATGAAAAGTATAAAGAGAAGTTTGTGTAGATAAAAGAATACACACACACACACACACACACACACACACACACACACACACACACACACACATACATATACATATATAGACACACACACAGGGCATAGGGCATGCAAAAGTGGCTAATGTCTCATCAATGATCTAAGTATATACTTAGGAAAATTTTCTTAATTATGATGATAACTAAGATGGAAGTTGTAAGATTTAAGCAAGTTCTTACTATAGAAAATGTTGTAGAATTCTCTCATTAAGCTACTGCCCTAACAGTAGCATAATAATCATATGGTGATATAGTATAAGATAATTAAACGATTGGCTTAATGCAAGTGGGAGATTATTAGTTTACATCCTAAAGACAATCAATTGGTTGTAGTTGAGTGACAAAATAATTTAAAAGCATTATTTATCTTTTACATTTTTAGATGTATATAATAAAGTTCATGGGATAATTATACATTGCAAATAAAATTATAATGAGATTTTAATTATGAGATTCATATTGCATTTATGTATTATCCCTAAATTATTCATAGTCATTATTCTATTAAGACTGGACATTAATATAATGTAAAAAGGCTAGTTCATATTATGTTTTTCCTTATGAAGGAAGTAATCGATCTCATAGGCTAAAGTATGGAGATATTTAAACAAACATATGGGTGCTTGATAGTGAACAAGTTTACTAAGCAAACCCAATATGAGAAATCCATTTGGAACATTACTTCTATGTCTATGTATTCCTCATAATGATAATTGTATACACGATCCTTTGACTTAAGTCTCCAAAGTTCTTGTATAGGGATTGCTATGCTTTGATATTACCCATGACCTATTTAATCATGGGTCATTCAGTCCGTAGTCATTAGATGTAGCATGAACTATAGAGAGGTAGTTGTGTGATCAAGATAGGATCCATCACCCTAAAGTAATTAGGGAGAATGTTCCATTAGTCTCTATTAGTATTGATTTGGGAAATCCATGGCCAAGGTGGAATGACGCTTTATAAATAGTTTACAAATGTCATTAATTGAATCAGTAGCTAATGGCAAAGAACTAATATGATTGGACTCAAAAGAGTAGATATTAATTTCATGCTCTGTCTAATCGGAGCATTGTATGATGAAAGGATTGAAATATGCAAAAAATTCACGCATAAAAAGGTTAGTCAAAACTACTTTGACATTCCTAAATATTTAGGTGGTCATGATGCATTGCTAGACACTAATCTTGATGTATGATTAGAAATTGTTTAACTAAAGAATTATAGATAAATTAAAAGGAGTTTTAATTTATCTAATTGGAATTATAAATTATAATTATAATAATTTTCAACATAATTAGGAACCTAATGGGTCTCACATAAAGAATGAGTTAAAGAGAACAAATTTATTTTTAATCAAGTTTTTGAGAAACTTTATGATTAAATATGAGATATTTAATAAATAAGGATCAATATGAGATATTAGATCTTATTTGGGCATAATTGGTATTTAATTATAATTATTTGTAATTCTAATTAAATTTTATTTGAAATTAGACTTTAATTTCAATTAAATTACTAAAATGTCCAAAACTTATTATAAATAAGCATAAACTCTATCAAGCTAGCACTTCTTGCTTAACCCCCTCTGTAAGAGTTATAGAGTTTTCTCAACCTATTTTGCAGATACCATTCGAGGTTGAGCACTTGTATGGCTGGGGTGGTTGAAATGGATTGGTTTCGAAAATGATTCATTGGATGCAACAAGAAAAGTATCAAGGTTTAGAAGAAGGTACGAATTAAGATCCATGCTTTGATTTACGTGTTAATCATTTTGTATAATTAAAGTGATATTGGTTTTGGGGAAATAAAAAATATGAAAAAGTTTCTTAATTATTTCATAACGATAAGGATCGGATGCTATCTTGATTTCTCAATAAGCTTCGAATGTACTTTGAGGAAAGGGTAGTGTTTAGAAATCAAAGGCTTATTGCTTTATAGATGTGTCCAAAACTTCTTAATTGTTTGTAATGTTGCTTTTGGACTCACCAAAACCAAGGAACAGCTAATAAAGATTTAAGAAGAGCTGTCACTTAATTCTTTTGACGGTTATCAAAGTCACTGGGAAAACTTAAATTTCAAAAAGTTTATTACCCTTAAAAACACCTATATTGTATTTAGAGAAAAGTAATAAACTTTTGGCTGAATGACTATGACTTAAAGATTGGTATGTTTTGTAAGTCCATCTTTTAAGGAGGATCTAGAATTTTATAACAAAATTGTGTCACACATTTGTCTTCACCATAAGATGGAAAAATTTACTAGCCTAGTTTTGGAAAAACCAGAAGAGGGAATATAGACATTGGATTGCATTTAAGCTTATCTTAAGGAATACAATATGTGGAATTTGGATAGAAAGAAACAAATGAGTCGTTCAACTTGAGAATATAGTAGAGAGGCTAATGGACTGCATAACCCATCTCTGTAATGAGGTGAATGAGGGACAGGACCTCATCGCAGAAGTAAGAGCTTTCGCATTCACCACCTGCATCGCTTCTGGATAAGTGAATGTATTTGATAGTCTGCTACTCTTAAGTTTTTGTATAAATTCTTAACTTACAGTTATTTTCAAGATATTTATTGGTGTACATTATAATAATTTTTATTATATTACCAATCAAGATAACGTTTACTTTATATTTATCAATAAACGTTATATTATTTACAGAAATTAAATGTAAAAAATATCAAATCATTATCAACAGAAAACTCGGGGAAGAAGTGAGAAATGGCGGTCAAAATTTATCACTGCTATATTTCCCAACTGAATTACGATATTCCTTTAGTAAAAATTTTCTAATGGATAATGCTCTCTGTTGGTAAATTTAGCGATGAACTTATAATTTACTGTCGGTAAATTCACTGACGGAATATTAGGAATCCATCACAAATTTAACGATGAAATATTCTAAATCTGTTGACAAATTTAGCTAATTTTTCTGACGAAAATATAAAATTTCGTTGCTAAACTTACCGACGAATATATAACATTCTATCACTAAATTTACCAATGGATTCCTTATATCCATCACTAAAATTTACCTACGACTGTTTCTCCGACGACTCTTTTCATTGGTAATTCCTGTCACCAAAGTTGTTTTTCAACTGAAAATCTTTATTCTCCTTTAGTATTTTCCGTCACTAAAACCTATTTTACTTGTAGCGATTCTAATCCAATTTGAAAACTATTTCTAATCTCATTAGAAATTACTATTTCTAATCTCGTTAGATATTACCTTTCCTTAATTAGAAATGTTGGGCCCCGAACCTTTCTTGGAAGTTAGGACTGTTAAATGAGAAGTTGTTTATGATTATTCATGTGTAAAGAAAGGAGAATTATTGAATTTGAAATGAAAAGAAAATATGGTGTAGATACAAGATGGATTTTATGTGATATATTAGAAGTTAAATTGAAATTATGATTTGAAGATGGGAGGCATTGGAGAGGCTTGG
>JANZXV010000212.1:12134042-12147830 GCA_027576455.1 Erythroxylum roigii | reverse complement strand
CAAGTTCACCATCGCGAACAGCCGATTCATGGAGCCAAACGGCAACCCACAGTTCAGCCAAAATCCGGCAGAACCAGACTCCATTTTCTTGAGTACTCTTCGAGAGCTGAGAATGAATCAAGACAAAAATAAAAAGTTAGCCAGTTTTTGGGTGAGTTGGTGATTGGAGGTACAAGAAGATCTTTGTGACACCACGCGGCTCACATGCTGTGTCTACTGACAAATGGCTAGCACGAACTAAGAAGAAATCAGCTCCTTTATAGTTTCGTTTCTACATGTGGATGGCCAATCCCCGACAGGTTCGTATATATGTAATATGTTCCAAATCAATTATCTTGCCTTGTCATATACATATTTGTATCGTCAACATGCTTTAATGTAACCCCTTGAGGCTTACGGGCGATTAAGAAGTTAACAATAACCCTATTACGAGAAACTCCAACATCTTTTGAAAATTGTGAACCCCTGTAGATTTATTATTCATCCCGGGCATGCGTTCGTGTTTTGGTGGACCACGCGATTGGACGGAGATAACTCCGCACGCGAATCTTATCTTTTATGTCAAAATCATTTCTTTTCGTTATTGCTTCATTTGTGCATAACTATATTTAACACGAGGGATTATATATAAAGCAGTTCATGGTGTAAGAAGCACACAAACAGTACTAGCGCTGGCGTGTCTTGTTTGGTAGCGTGAAAGTTGATTTTAATAGGATCGGTGCTAGTGAATCGGGAGGTTGTTTCAGCGCCAAGGGACTGGCTTGCTTGATGGTGCATGGATCTGATGTGTAAAGATTTTGGGTCTGGGACAGATTGCTTCAAGAGTTGACGTGGAAGGTTGGAGCTAGCTGCCAGAATCAAGGCGCCAACCTTCTCTAAGAGCTAGTGCAACTCTGGGAAAAACAAGTGCACTTAAGAGGAGTGAGCAAATGCGAGATTAGACACAGACTCTAAACTACCGCCCTTGGTGCAGGCATCGGAAGGAAAGTGGCATTAGCATGGAGTTTCGAGGTTAAAGTTTCTGCGGGTCTAGACGCACTATTTTGCGTGCAAGCATGAGTTACCGGAAGAAAGCCAAAATGGGAGAATAGTGATGAAAAGAGGAGAATACCAGCCTTCCACAATTTATAACCATGATTAGAAGATGAGACCCTAAGCTTGTGCCACAATGAGACGTTTACCTATCCAAACAATTCCAATTTACCAACATGGCACAGCTCACTTCCATAAAATAGGAATTTGGGTGCGTATTAGACATAGATAATTGATTTAATACCTGAAGTTGACAATCTTTTACATGCACTGCATTTTCCTTTTCTTTAAGAAGGAATTACTAATCCATGAAGGGAAATGTTGCCGTCCCTCTCTTTCTCTCTTTTTTATGAATATATATATAAATATATATAACTATAATCTGAAAAAGAAAAGCTTTCATCTAAGCAATAAAACAAACAAAGATCTGTGGACAATCTTCGTTGTTTTTAGCATACGGAGAATCATTTACCAGTTCTCATAAAATTCTATTGTTTTATATTCAGACTGTATGTATATATAAATACGTAAGAATCTGTACAACAATGTAAGAAAAAGGTTATTATAAATTGATATACCAGGCATTTATCTCTGATATAACTACTTAGAACCATCATGATCGACATCTATATGACCAGAAGTCTATTCCCATTATGTATATGACATAAAGTAACGCTAGTGTCTTCTTTCTGCCTATTTAGACTTATTTATCGTCGTTGAAGAACCATTGATTGGCTGCTTGTGGATTTGGTGGATTTGAATCTGATCTAGATACAACGCGCCCTGCGCTAGTTGTCTTACCGCAAGATAAGAAAGAATAAGTCCGACATAGCACATGTCGACCGGATAAGACCTTTGTTAATTGGATTCTTTCCCGTTTGACAGCGTATTCAATTTGATAGAGATAGCTTCAAGATTCAATTACATTAGCCATTTTCCTCTTCTCCATATATTATACGCTGCTCATTTCGAGTAAGTAACTAAAGTATTTAAGAAAACTAGTAATGGACGTATAATAATGAATATTTTACTTGGAAGGAGAGGCAGATTCATCATTTTGTTAGAGAAACTAAATTTTGAATTTCAACTTAAATAATTAATCATAAATAATTTAAATATATGTGATTATTAATCAACAATATATTTCTGAAAAGTGTAAGAATCCACCTCTAAATCTTTCACTTTTTAAAAGGTTTAGTACGTAATAATTAGGTGATAATAAAGTGAATTGTGATCATTTTGCAAGTATAAAAATAAATTATAACATTTTAAATTTTAAAAGCTACATTAAAAAGGTATTATTCAATCACATAATTTACATATTTAATCCTAATTTAAATTAAATTATTTTTTTAACGACAGATGTACGCTTTTAATTATTACAGTATGGTAATAAGATGGTTATTTACTAATGGTAAGAATCAACTTTTTGCACATGTTTTTTTAATGATCAAGACTAATAATTGAAAAGCAATAATTATATGGAGAAATTTTAACACGTGAGCATAGATGAGAACCGAAAAGTTTTGGTACCATTTCTAATCAATCTCTTTTTCCCAAAATGATCCATTTCATGTCCAATAAAAGTCGAAGCGTTTCCGAGTTATACAGCATTTTAAGTGCAAGCAAATCATACGTCTATTTCCAACTACATAGATATTTTGATAATATGTACTTGGTTGAACATACCTACTATGAAGATTTTTGCACGAACAAGGCATCTTCAATGCCACATGTGTCTTTGTTTATGTCCGTCACATAAACAAATGTCGCCCTCCCTTATCATGGAAAGCTTTAGCCTTATCCATGACATAGTACCTTGCGTCATGCTTGATAATCATATCTCAGCTTAATTAATTATTTAATTAACATGCCTATGTTTTTGATCTATTTAATTGAGAATGAAAAAAGATAAAGATAAAGAAAGTAGGGTCGGAAATGACAGATTCTTTTCCGAATATAAGAAAGAAAAAGGGATAACTGTATTCTTGGTCTTTAATTTTAAGATTTTACACGTTCCAATCCTTTAATATAACAAAATTTATTGCAATTCTTAATCTCAATATTTCAACTCAATTAAGTATTTATGTCAATTTTTGTTAACAAAAGTCGATATGGCACTCTCAAAATAAATTATATGTAGACACATCAATTTTTTTTAGGAGAATTTTGATATAAATAAAAAATTTGTTTGATCAAGTAAAGTTTTAACTCATAATTTTGATGATAATAAAACATGTTATTATTAATAATTTTATTTTCGGTGAAATTAGTAAATAGTACATAAGATCAAGTTTAATAAAAGGGTAAAATGAGTAGAGGAGCTAATTGAATCAATTGAACAATTAAAGGATGAAGAAAATGAGCAAAGTAAAGCATAAATGCAACTTATATGAGCTTCAAAAGAATTCAAGTGAAGAATTAAGAACAAGGAGGAAGCAACCATATCCAAATTTAAGCAAATCATTACAATTCTTCTCGTAACTTATCTTAATCATTTAAATGAATTAGAGGTTCAATCATTATATATTTATTTGCACTTACGTTTACTACATACTTTGTTATAATCAAGAGGAAATTGGAAAGATTATAAAGAAAACCTCTTATTACCAAAAACTTTTGAAATGATTTTGGATTAAGTTTTTGTCAAAATAATATTTTTTATTTAAAAAAAACATGAGAAGTTAAAAAAACTTGTTTTAAGAAGTCTGGTATACTAATATGATGATTTGTATTACTAATGTTGGGATTTTGGATAGATTGATTGACTAGCGTGGTAATATGGTCAATAAATATCTTTTAAAAATATGAATTATGAGTTTGTGACCATATTAATTTACTTATAAGATACATTAACTGACTAACAATGTCCGTAATAACAATTAATATGTTAGAATGGTCGACTAGTACTATTGTTACTAGTTATTTAGTGACTAGTTTTTATTTCTAATGCCATTTTAGGTTCCATAAGTATATCTAGACCACATATGAACTATGAAAAATATGACAGAAATATTAAAAAATTACTAAGAGAATTGAGAGGATAAAGAATGCATGATTATATCACATGGCACATATTGAGCCTTTTTTATTGGGGTAAGTAATATAAAAAGTTTTTGAATTATACAATTGTTGCAATTGGAGAAATTACTTAGTATTTATATTATAAGGGTTCCTTTTAACTTTGAACAGGATTTATAAAGGATTATTGCTCTCATGTGATAAAGAAAGATGATTGGCATGATTCGTCTTCACCATAAGAAACTATTATATGGAGTAAACATTGAGTAACCCATTGTTTTGATCGGCATGTGCCGTACTGACCAAAACATGATACCCAAACTATTAGGCCAAGATACTGGATGGTATTGATTTTCTTGGTTGGTATTGGCTTCTACACAAAATATTAGTTAATATCAAGTAAGAAGTGACAATTTAAAAAATATAATGACTAAATAAAAAAAAAACCTCCTAACCCTAGAAGGAGAATTTAGTTCAGTCTCTTATAATTTCACTCCTCTGTCCTCTTATCATTGAAGCTTCTTCTATTCTCTCCTCTTCTCACCATTGTCATCAACCCCTCCCTTCACCACTCTTTAACTTGTACTCTTAAATTTTGAGATGCTATTATTTTATAAATTTTGATCCACCTTAAGAAGTTAGTTGAGATTTATTTTGTTGGTATAGGAGAATAAAATCAGAAATAAAAATTAAGAAATGAAAGAAGAAATAGAAAGCAATAAGTGAATTGTTCAATGTGCAATGCATTATACAATGTACAATATGCACTAGATAGTATACATGTACATTATACACTATACATTGTGTACGATACGTTGTGCATTATGCAATGTGCAATGTGCAATGCATTATACATTGTGCAATATGCACTATGTAGTGTGCATATTGGCATTTAGATTAGATGTTAAATTTTAATAATTAAACTTAATAAATTAATCAAAATAATAAATATTTTATTTTTTACATGAATTTCATATTACTTCTCATTACTATCTTAAACGTTTTTAAATACTTCAAGGAAGATTAATGGAAATACTAATATGGTTCAAAGGATTTTATTAAGAAATCACTTAAAAAAGTAGTAATCTGATTATGAAAAAGAAGTAATATGATTAAGTATATATATGTTAATTTTTATTACATATATCGAGAGATTATATTACAATTTTATAAAATTGAGTATTATTTTGTTATTTTAATAATTATCTAAAATAGTGTTTGATATTGACTGATTTTGATACTGTACCATATCAAAAATTAAAACTAGTATCAAATCCAGTATATTATTCACAATATTGGTATAGAGGGTTATTATTGGAAATCAAGTGGCCTATGTTCTTTTATATTTACCAAGATGATCAATTAGGCAAACAAGGAACAAAAGGCTTCAAGATGCACTCAATCAACTGGTAAGAGAAGTGATTGAATGTGTATAATCAAGCCAATTAAAGAATAAGCAATAGTTAACTTAATTTGAGCTAAGGTTGGAGAAGACTTGCATGTGAACATGAACTCATTCATAGTCGTGTATCAACTCATTTAACTTGATGGATAACTCAGTGGTGAGATATAGTGTCTATCAAAGGTTGGCTCAAACTGTCTCTGAAAGGTGTATGTTATAGTACGTTTTCTAGGTGTTTGAGTGTGTTTTAAAGTGTTTTCTTAAATGATAATCATATGTTTAGGACTTATAATTATGTTCTTGTTAAGTATTTTTATGTGTTTTAATTGTTTGATTGGTATAGAGTAAGAATTTGATTTTAATTTTATATTTCAAGGGGTGTTTGATGTATTTGTTAGTGAGTGGAAATAGGGAATTGAAGAAAAAAAGGAAGAACTTGGAGAAGGGAAGAAGCCACGGTTGTGCACAATGCTATGATCGTGTGCAATGCCGCTATTGTGTATGGAGAGATGATTAACTCTCTGTGACGATCATGGTTCCATGCACGATCATCACAGAGAAGATGGATAAGTAGGAGTCACGATCATGGTATCGTGCATGATCGTGATAAGGTGTTTTCTAGCATGCAAAATTTTTGTATTTTTGACGTTACGGGGCTATTTTTGGAACCAAATTAAGTAAATAACCTAAGAAGCCTAAAGAAGTATTTAAGGATAAGAAAAAAAAAAACCAAAAAGAGGGCTTCACATTAGAATTAAAGAAATTAAAAAGTAGACATCAAGAGCAACTCCAGAGTTTCTAGATTTTCAGATCTAGACACAAAACTGTTTTTCTTTCTTTTCTCTTCACATATTTCATTGTCTTGGATGTTGATTTGGATTATTAGGATTTTGAATATGATTATGGGTTTTTAAATCCATATTAGGGATTGTTCTTATACTTTGTGATATGTCAATGTTTTGTAATATTTGTTATACTTAGAAATAAATCGAGAGATCGAATCAAGTTATTTATGTTAAGGTACGCAATGAGAGTTGGTAGCTTAATAGACCTGTAAATATCATATTAATAAACAATTGAAGAGAGATCGTAACTGTGAATTAATTATTCTTAGGATTGCTTTAAATCCAATTGAATAATTAAGAGTAGTTTTGAGAATTGAGAGGCTGTAATTATATTATTATCGATTTCAACTGGGATTACTTGGTTAGTGTTCGAGAGAGGGTAATTAAACTTTAGGATATCTATGACCAATCATAATTGAATCAACAAGATAAAGGGAAGACAAAACAAGGATAGAATAATTCTTAAGTTTCTATAATTGATTAATTTTATTCTTATTGCTAGTTCAATTATTCACTTATTCAATTGTTTAGTTTTATTAGTTATTTTACTTTAAGTAAATTTATATTAATTTAATTTATTCAAACTTTTATTACCTTATACAAAATGCATTCAAGTTGTTAGATGACATATTAATCCTTGTGGGAAAATCATACCTTTTATATTATGAGATAATAAAACTTATTAACAAGTTTTTGGTGCTATTGCTGGGGATTTAATTAGCATCGTGTATGATTTGAATTCCTTTGATTTAAGGATTTGATACCTTTTCTTGTGTGATAGCGGATGCATGAACATAAGGATCACTCAAAGTTCAAGCAAAGTATAAGACACATCAACTCTAGATATCACAAAGAAAGAAAGAGAGTTTCGAAGAGTTAAATGCCAAGAAGAATTAGAAAGAATGATGGCGAAGCAAACAAATCTATAGACTCTTTCTAAGTTTGTCAATTATGAAATAATTGAAAGTGCATGGTATAGCTGTAGCTAGTACTAGTAAGTACTGGTCGATCCTACGAGGATTATGAGTACTAGTAATTACCGTTATCTTATTATCTAGTCTACAAAATCAATTTTGATTTATAACTTAAAAGAAAATAAAACTAAAGCAAGTATGATAAATGGCAGCAAGATTGAATTAGACAATTAAGGAAGCACTTAGTGAACAATCGATATCAGAAAATTAATATCTCGGTTTCGAATCCCCCTAAAACACTTAACAAATTGATGTTTTATTATAAAATTGGTTTATTGATTTATTAGACCGTGGAGATTCCTATAGTAGACTAACAGCTAACCTTGAGTTTAATAGCAACTAATCCTAAGGTTTTTAATCGAATTACTCAGGTTAAAGTTTATATGATTGTTTTATCGATTTGTTAATCTCTTTTTTAGGTTTGACTTAAATCTGGAAGATTTATTTCATCTTATGTCTAGTGTTGCAATCAACTCCTTCTAATTACGGTATCTCTATGTAAACAAGGATTTCTCAATCTCTATATTATGAAATCAGGTTACGATCTAATATTTCAGATATATCATAACGTAAATGAAATATGTAATCGAATCATAATATATCAATCAAACTATTTACATTAATAAAAGAATCAAAATATTTTAAAGGATCAAAATAGGGTTCATCTAACTCAGAAACTAAAAGAATTTAGTTACACATGATTGGAAACAAAATCAACATAAATAAAAAGAAAAATGAATAGAAAATGAGTTCATAATTCCAAATCTCCCTATTTGTCTTCTATCAAGTATTCTTGCAAGGTATAGGGTCGATCTTATATTCCAATGGATCTTTCGATGATTTCTTCACGCTTTCCACTTCTCTTCGCTCCTTGAGTCTCCTCTCAAAGTCTCTGAACATCTCCAAAATTCTGCTTCCTTTAATTGCCTCCGAAAATGTCCTTTTATAGTAACTTTTAGGATTCTAGAGAGATGCATAGGCTGATGCATAATCATGCATCAAATCATGAATAACCCAAAATCTTCAAAATTCATAAATCTGCAAAGCTTGAGAGAAGTGCACAAGCTGTTGCATTCCCATGCATCCTTTTTGTGCTTCAAATATTTTTTTAAAACCGTATTTTATTGGAATTCTTCTCCTTTAAGTCCATGAAGGCAATTATCCTCTGTAAACACACTTGGAGCAAAATAAGTACCAAATATACAATAAAAGTATAAAATATTAAACAAAAATACATTAAATATGGGGTATATATATGGTTAATTATGCATCTATCAAACATCCCCATATTTAAGCTTTTTCTTGTCCTCAAGCAAACCATAATAAAAAAATATAAATCTTGCAACATCAATCCATTATCAATCTCGATCTATCTATTCATACTATACATCATCATATCCTATTGAACCAAATTAACATACAATTTGAGTCAAGTTATCCTAAAATTAACCTACTAAGTCAATAGTAATAGTAATCAAATCATAATCTCATTGAAATCAAAAGCATTACTCTTTACACTCTCACTAGGATTTTACTAAATGCACTCAAGTGTTTAGGGTGAAAAGTATTAAACTCACGATCAATGCATAGTAGAACTCTTACCATATGTTTACAATATTATCACATCTCCTCCATTTATGTAAATTAGAAACAAAAATCAAAAGGTATTAATACACGTTGTAATGGGGTTGAGGTATGGTATGGTTAGGATAATAAAAATGGTTGACTTGAAGGAAACTTAACAAAGAAAAAGTACAAACAACTTATGTACAAATATACAGATCCTTTTATTAAAAACCCAACAATGCCTTATACTTTTCTTCTTTACTTTTTTGTTTACTTTTTTATGCTCTTTTTCTTCAATCAAACAATTTTGAGCATTCAATATGTATGACACTTAACGAAATAATGGACCTTTCAAATATTTTAAGTTTCAAACAAGTAAATAAAGTAAATAAACTTCAAGGTTTAAAACAATAAAAAGGTCTTCAAAGAAGAAAAGTTTAAAAGTTAATATGTGAGTTTAATCAATGAAAAAGGCTAAGGCTCCACTTGATTATTCCTATAGGATAAAATTATGGATATTGTAATAGTCAAAGAAATAAGCTAACACAAATTATTGAATCTAAATGCCTTTATCACTTCAATGATTCCAATTATACAAATATGATCTTAATATGTACAATGAAAGCAAGTTCTATATATAGGTGTTCAACTATGCATGAGAACAAACATAAAAGGAATAAAAGGCTATTTTTAAAAATTTTGCTCTTTATCTCAAAAGCTCACGAAAAAGAAAGGTATATATGTGTGTAAAAAATATGCAATTTTCATTCAATTTGACAATTTCAATGAATAATAAAATTATGACTTGTAAAATTAATTTTATTCTAACTATCATCCTTTTGCATATCAATTCAAATCGATATTCAACAACGAAATACAATATTAATGGACAAATTTTAACCAATTCAAGATATCAATTCATAAAATGTAATAATCAAGATTATAATAATCTTAAAGAAATCATTAAAAATTCATTAAACCCTTCCCCTCACTAAAAGTTGTTCACTGTCCTTAATGTACACAATATAAGCATTTATGAATAAGTGAGAGGGATAAGTTAGCACTTTCTTAAATAAGATGATTTTTTAATTTCTGATGCATCCAATAGTAACTACATC
This sequence comes from Erythroxylum roigii, assembly GCA_027576455.1. Lineage (NCBI taxonomy): Eukaryota > Viridiplantae > Streptophyta > Magnoliopsida > Malpighiales > Erythroxylaceae > Erythroxylum > Erythroxylum roigii. Next base: position 12,137,872 of record JANZXV010000212.1, on the reverse strand, counting down.
CCCGCAAAATACGAAGAAAAAAGATCAGAAGAACATGAAAATGAAAAATAAAAAAATAAAAAAAAACAAAGAAACATGAAAAATGAAATAACATAAAATAAAATCTATTCTAATTCATGGGTTGCCTCTCATGCAGCCCTTGTTTAACATCGTTAGCTCAATGTAAACTCCAAGTTTACCCTTATCCTTGGTCTATGATAAATGGCTTGCTTCCACCAGTTTCTCTGGATGGGGGTTTTTATAGCTTGTAAGTAAGCCACCTATTGCAAGATAATAACAAGGATATAATTTATAAAATTGGTTACTCCAATCGTATATATTAATGCCCATTACAATGAAAAGCTATTAATAAAGGAAGAAATAAAAAAAACTCCCTAAATCATCGATTGGATCAGTTAGTTTGTCTCGGAAGAAGTAGGAACCCTCCATACTTAAAGTCACTACCAACGCCTCATCAGTAGTTTCCTTACTTGGTTCCTCCACCAGTTCTTCCTTAACCACCTTTATCCTTTCTTCTTCTTCGACTTGGAAAAAGGTTTTTGGCTTATCTTCTTCAATTTTTTCCTAATACTTCTTTACTTTCTCTTCTTGGATGGAGGTTTTTGTCATCTTCTTCTTTAGGAAGCTCTTATTAGAATGTCTCTCCATTCATGAAACCAACCTATGTCTTTTCTTCACTTTTGAATTTGCGTCGGTTAGCTTTCATTTCAACTAGGAGTTCCATTATTTTGTCTATAATACTTTCTTCCTCTTCCTCTTCTTCTTCTACTGGGAGCTCTTTTTCACTACTAAGGGTAATTTTCAATTCACATTTGGTAGGGTCTGCTTTATAGTACCAAGCAAACTCCCTTACATCTCATCATATATTATCTCTATTAGTTGGTCGACCTGATTCACTAAATTTTGTATACAATCCTTTTTTTCTTGATGAATCATGATTGATTCTTGAATGAAATTAGCCATCATATCTTCCAGAGTTGGTTCGTTAACCAGAGGTACTTGACATTATAAATATTTAGCTACAACGTAATCGTTCCATCCATAGGTGTAAGAGTTGCTCCATTCTAAATTGTAGCTATTCCTGTATAGTGCACCTTGAGGTTGATTGTATATGTTTGATCACTCTCACATATAGGTTGATGCTCGATATTCATGATTGTAGTAAGTACTCCCACAAATGTCACAACATGGCATAGACATCGATTAAGCCTCCAAAACCATTTAAGAACACCTCTTTCACCCATAAAAGTATTGTGTACTCCATCCTTCCATTGTAAGTTATTGCTATGACAAAGAATCTTAAATCTTACAATAAACCACAAACTCAAGATCAAGTAGAGAAGTTTAAAAGAAAATTAAATGAATAAGGCACAAATACATCAAGATATAATAAAATACAAGAAAAATAAAATAAAATAAAAAAATTAATGGCTAGTGTAATAGCATTTAGGTGTTCCTAATATCAAAGTCCTCAACAACGGTGTCAAAAACTTAACTAACTCTTTCTAAATGTTTCAATTATGAAATAACTGTAAGTGCACTACGTAACTATAGCTACTACCAGTATGTACGAGTCAATCCCACAAGGACTATGAGTACTAGTAATTTTTGTTATCTTATTATCTAATCTATGAAATTAGTTTTGATTTTTAACTTAAAAGCAAATAAAACTAAAGCAAGTAAGATAAATGGAAGCAAGATTGAATTAGAGAATTAAGGAAGCACTTAGTAAACTATCGATATCAAAAAATTAATATCTAGGTTTCAAATCCTCCTAAAATCCTTAACAGGTTGATCTTTTGTTATACAATTGTTTTATTAATTTATTGGATCGTGGAGATTTCTATGGTATGCTAATAGCTGACCTTGAGTCTAATAGGAACTAATCCTATGGTTTTCAACAGAATTACTCAAGTTAAAGTTTATAGGATTGCTTTACTGAATTATGAATCCCTCTATTAGGTTCAACCCTAATATAGAAGATTTATATCATCCTATCTCTAAGGTTACAATCAAGTCCTTCCAATTATGATAGATCTATTCAAACAAGGATTTCTCAATCTCTATGTTATGAAATCAGGTTATGATGTAATATATCTATTAGAACATAAATAAAACACATAATTAGATCACAATATGTCAATTAAACTAATTGTATTAATAAAAGAATCAAAACATGTTAAACTATTAATGTAGGGTTCATCTAACCTAGAAATTAAAGGAATTTAGTTACACATGATTAGAAATAAAATCAAACATAAATAGAAAGAGAAAACAATGGGTTCATAATTTTAAATCTCCTTGTATGTATTCTACTAAATATTCTTGCAAGGTATAAGGTTAATCTTGTATTTCAATGGATCTTTTGATGATTTCTTCACGTTTGTCACTTCTCTAGATCAAATTCACTCATTGAGTCGCATTTTAGAGACTCTGAACGTCTCTAAAAGTCTGCTTCTTTTAATTTCCTCAAAAAAACTTTTAATAGTAAATTTTAGGGTTTTGGGGAGATGCACGGGTTAATGCACGACCATATGTCAAATTGTGCAAAACCCAAAATCTCCAGAATGCGTAAATTTTCCCAGTTGTGAGAGAAGTGCACAGGCTATTAAACGCTGTGCATCCCTTATATACTTCAAATATTTGTTGTATGTATTTTTATGCAAAATTTTCTACTTTAAGTACATGAAGGCAATTATACTTGGTAAAAACACATAAGCAAATTAAGTAGCAAATATACAATAAAAGGTTAAAATATCATGCAAAAATACATCAATTATGGTTAATTATGCATATAATCATGGACTTTATGAGGTCAGGGTTCAATGCCAATCAACAAGGAATAACTCGACCACTAGTGCAAACACACACCTTCGAAATCAAACCAGCACTACTGAACATGCTATAGACTAATGTACAATTTCATGGTTTGGTCAATGAAGATCCCAATGCTCATCTGGCTAATTTTTTAGAGATTTATGACACGATCCAGTATAATAGGTTGTTGGAAGATACAACCAAGATGTAACACCCCACTCCCGAGTGACCCGAACTCGACATCATTGGTGATATCTGAATCCGTGCCCCGTGAGGGTGGCGTATTACATCAGTCAGTAAAACTTGGTATACATTTTTTTTGAACCATTCATTCCACGTTAAAAGGAAATAGTTTCAGTCATTACACATTCACGCGGAATAAGCAGTAAACAGTAGAAAATCTTTGCAGTTATAATTATGACTATCATTTAGCAATACCTTACAAGAACCAAAAAAAAAATACAAATACAAATCAGTTTACAACGATTGCGGAATACAATTATGAGACACTAATGCAGACGTGAACTGATCCCGACCTCTATCCTTCACTTGCCTACAGTAGACATACTCCCGCGTCGAACGGGGTACTCTTCCAATCCTGAAAAATAGATTGCAATTTTGGATGAGTTTGCGAACTCAATGAGAAACCATCATCGATGGTTCTCCCAATTCATGCATCAATTAATCAATTCACAGTAATCAGGCAGTTGCAGTAATACTACAGTCTACAGTCACAGTAATAGTAATAAGCAGTCACAATAAACATAACACAGTTACAGTCATAACACATGTCACAGGCCTACTAATCACAGTAGTCATGCAGTCATGTAGAGCAAAACTGTTTCAGACATTCAGTACAGTATGCAATGCACATGTGACTCTTTTTCCCGTTTTATTCAGTATTGTGACCGAGCGCTTAAGCAGTGAGCAGTAATTCAGTAGACGCGTCTAGGGAGAATTATCTCCCTTCGAGCTCTAGGCTCGCAGTATCAGTATCAGTGGCGACTCGGTTC
>JANZXV010000212.1:12085354-12100841 GCA_027576455.1 Erythroxylum roigii | reverse complement strand
CGTTTAACGGACACTCTCGGATAAAAAGGTACCCAAGTCCAATTCATGTCCGTTTAACGGACATGGGTTGAAAAGTTATTTTTCTTGAGAATTCCAAGAGCAGTTAGGGTTTAAGTCTTAATTAGTACACGCTCACCACCAATGTGAGTTAGCAAGCAAGAGTCAGGTCTAAGATTTCAACAAGGCAGGTGTCTCGGGAATGGGCTCCAGCCGGGCTCACCTCTCGGGACAGTCAGGCTCCGGGATCGGGGTCCGACACTTTGGTTCAATCTCAACCTACTCCCTAATTAAGCATATTTCATTGATTTGTTGTTCTCAAACCTCTCCTAGCAACTATAATCGTGGGTTAATAATTAACTCGATTTTTTTCCTTAGGTTTTGTTTAATCAAGATACGATCGTTAATTAAATCTCACCACCGAATAACCTAGTATACTATCTCTAGATTTAATTAGACAGTAGCATTACGAATTAAAAAATCGATTAATCAAGGCAACAACCACATATGATTCGTCATTTAACCTAGGTCATGTTATCCCTAATGATTAGGAATCATTAGTCGCTACACATGAATTGTAACATAACAATTACATATTATATCGAAATTCTAGCAATGAGTTTGCAAATAAATGATTCAATGACCGTATTAAAATCATCTTTTCACAATACTCAATGAGTTCATACATAAATAACCGAACAATAACGAAAATCTGATTATCCATATACAAAACTGAAATCAATTAACATATGATAACGCAATCAATTTCTAATGAAAGAAAGAAATAACAATTCACTAATGTGACAATTTAATCTTGTGTGGCCATGCTCCTGTTCACTCTTCTCTCGCAAGCTCTCTTCTGTTTTATTCTCACGCTACTGTTTATGTGATGTGACAAATAAAAATGTTGGGTCATGTTTTCAAAACCCTCACAAATTGCATCTACTCCGTCTACGTTTGCATTTTCTTTTCCCACTCTGCTGGCACGTTTTCTTCCTTGTTGTGTTGCGTTTTGGCTGCTTTGCTCACCACTTAATTCACGTGGTTGTTTAGCTAATGGACTTCTGCGTTTTTTGCATACTGTGGATGCGTTTTGGTCCACCACATGTATGTTTCATGCTTCCACTTTGCATTTTGTGCTTTCATTTTTCTATCTTTTTTTCTTGTCTTTATTTTTATTCTTCTTACTCCATAAAGACAAGCAAAAATTACTCATAACAAATAACCAAAATATAGAGATTTCAACTCACTTTAACTTATTTATTTTCGAATCGTACCTAAAATCACATATGAGTCAAAGTAAGTATATACCTTAAGCAATTTTATGTCAATAATCGCTAAGTGCTATAGAATAATTTCACAATCAATTAAACACCTATCAATTCAATATGTTGACATGCTTGGGACATGAATGTGACCTCAATATATAATTCTAAAACAAAACAAAAGCTCTAACACGCCAGCATCTCCAAATAGTAAATCCTCCTATTTCTTCACACACTAATGTATGACCTCAGCCATGCCCATATCCTCATGTCTTAGATCTCACTGACTTCTTCTTGAACATATGTTAAACTCATATCCTCACTCCTGGTTTCTAGAATGAGATACGGTCTAAGTCACATTTGTGTTTAAACCGGGTTCACTAAAAGGCTTGCAAAGAAAATTTCATTTACGTTTGTGTTTTGAGTTAATTACTTAATTATTAGAATTTGATAGTGTATTAATGGGTATAATGAATTTGATACGTGGATACTATTCTGTAGTAATCGCTTAAAAAAACAATACAAAGAGAAATTGTCATATATATTGGATTATGAGTTAAATATTCATTAACTTTTTGGAAGTTCTCTTGTTCGGCAGGGAATTTGTGGTAAGAAGAAGTTGGTCACTATCTTACAATTGATTATGGATGGGGTACATATAATTGTATTATGGCCATATCAACATTAATAGACGTTCATGTCATTGATTCGTTGTCTCTGTCCGTGAACACTCTGGGTGTTGTACCTTATACACAAATGTTGACTTTGGATGCTAAACTTTGAAACGTAATAGTATTGTCCTTGAAATTTTAAACAATATGCTTCATATTTTAATCAAATGAAGAAGTCCTCGGGGATGCGACAAATTGTCCTGTACAACGCCAAATCTTACCAGAATACGCAATTAAATACTAATAACAATATCTACCTCCTAACGCAATTTTGATATTTTTACATGGAAAATCAATAGTTTTACCATCTCTTATGATTTTCTCTTTTAATTCAACGCTCATATTAAGTATTCATCATGATTATAATATAACATCTACTCCCTTATATTCAAAATAAGTGTCGTTTTAGAGGAATGTACACTTATTAAGAAAGCTAATAAAATGTCTGATATATCCTTATTAATTACATGTTAAAGTGCCTTAAAAATATAATATGTGTAATATGCGTAATTAAAATGTGAGAGAAATTAAAGGGTAATTTTGGAAGTAAAATCATAAATATACATAAAAAGTCACAAACGATACTTATTTTAAATAATTAAAATCTTTCTAAAACGACACTTATTTTAAATAAATGGGAGTAATAATTAATAGATTAATCACGTCGATTAAGTTTTATGTATTCAAAAGCAATACGCATTCAGAATCCATCTCAATGCGGCAACTCGTCTCATGTTCTCCAACACTATCATTAAAAACATCTAATCACTACTCGGACTCAGAGCTAATTAAGTTTGGACTAATGGCCACACGTGAGACGTATTACAACTTTCACTCCATAAATAAACATAATAATGTGAGCGATGCCTTGATGTTCTATTTCTCCTTTTCAACAAAATATGGCTTTCTCAGCTGACAAGCAACACCAGCAGCTGCATACCACCACCATGTACAGAGTCGCCACCACTGCTCCTCCCCCATCTCCGTCCGCCCAAGGTAAGAGCCAGAACGTCACGGTCGGAGCTGCCGCAGACGCTCTCTCGCGTTTGCTCCACCGCCTCCCTCCTAATCTCTCCCTCCCAACTCGTCGGTCCACTGCCACATCGGCGTTTTTACCGGTGATCTCTCTCGCTGACACTAACTCCGCCGATCTTTTGATGTCAACTTCTAGCGAAAAGGGTTTCTTTGAACTCATTAGCCATGATGTTCCTTCGCAACTCGCTCACTCGGCCGAGTCAGAAGCGATCTCGCTCTTTGATCTCTCTAAAAACGAAAAAGAATTGAATTTTCCCAGAAACCGGCCTTTGGGTTTTGAAGACAACGAGGACGGAAATGGTGAGTTGTTTTGGTTGGAAGCAGCGTGTTTCAGTGATTCAAAAGAGTTGAGATTGGCTTCTCTGCATCAGTTAACTCGGGCTCTGGAGAAACTGGGTTTGGAGATAGTTGAAAAGCTCTCAACTGTAATGGGATTTGAGAACCCAATAGGAATAGACCCGACCCGGTTTTGTTCAATAATGTTGTTGCATGGGAGCTCGCACAAGGACATACCAGTGATATCAGGTGGGTCATACCCGTACATACTCGGGTTACAGTATCAAATCCGGTCCCAGAAGTATTATGTGCTAGGAGATTTGGGGTGGTCAATAGTGTCACCGCAAGTGGATTCAATAATGGTCACCATCGGAGACATTGCGCAGGTGCGTTTCAGGTTTTTTTTTTTTTTGGTATACGACGCTGAACACTGTGATCTAAAATAATTAATTAGCTCCAACGCCAGATATTTTATTGGATAACAAATGCTGCAGTTCGATTTTTGTGGCAGAGGATAGAGATGGGTCACGGGTGTTCGTAGGATTGCTAATCTTAGTAAATGTAGATAATTTTAATTAGGCGGCAAAAGCATACGAGTGAAATGGTGGGTAAGGGTTAAGGCTGTCTCTCTCGGGAAAGGGTAACATAGATAAGATCAAACGTCTGACATTGTGTTTACTTTACGCTAAAAAGAATTGTGTCTACCTTTGTATTGGAATGGTGTAAAATTGAATCATTACACCCGCGGTAATGTCCAGCTGAAATCTTCCGTCCCCTTTCTTCTAACTCTGCCCTGTTCCATTTTGATCCAAGCCATTTATTTAGGTGATCCTGCGTAAATTGATTTGAATCAAAAGATCAGGTCAGAATAAGGGGCCAAGGATCCGGTCCCGGTAATGTCCATACTCGAGAAATAATTTCTGACTGACTGGTGCCTGCAAAGTCTGTGCCAACTGACAACCCTTTCAATGATTCAAATCAAATCTTCACATTCCGCGTCGTGTGTGAACTCATCATGTGTGGGCGAGACAAGCCTTGTCCAATTTTCTTGGGCTAGGTGCCTTGGGCTCATCATGGTTAAGTTACCCTTCAGTCTTCACGGGAGTAGAACCTGACTCATCTATAGGCACAATAGGAAAGCGACCATGCCCATTGTGGAAGTCAATTTCTTCTCACGAAGAGTCTGTATATGTTCTGGTTGTACTAGAATCATTTGACTTGTGAGAACTAAAGAAGACGTGGTCGGCAATTAAAATGGCAGGTGTGGACTAATGGGAAGTTGAAGAAAGTGAGAGGCAGGCCAGTGAGATGCTTGGAAGATGACATCAACACCTCTCGCTGCGTGTCAATGACCTTGTTGTTAACTCTCCCCTTAGAAACCAAAGTGTCTACCCTCATTCCTAAAGCCGTCCCCTGCCGCCACGCCTATGAGCAGAATATCAGAGAAGAAGAAGATGAAGAACAGAACCATGGAAGCATTGTAGAGAAGGAAGAGAGGTTGTTTGAGCCTTTCGTTTTCGAAGATTATGCTCGGAGAGTGTACCATGAACCTCTCCTCTTCAAGGACCCCCTTGATAGATATCGTATCTAGATTATCATTAGTTTCTTGGCCACATTCTTTTTTTCTTTGTTCATGTTGGATCTTAATGTCTGGAACATTAGCACAGTTATGCCTTCGCTTGAGTTGCCTTGCCTCGAGTTATTTTCGTAATTATATCGTGAATGTTGTAATATTAAGTGATGGTTATGAGGGATGTTTAATGATTTCACCATGAATCCTTTCTTTTATGCAATTGAAATGAGCCTTTTGGGGCGATATCAACTTTGTTAAAGATCATATTGTATATGGAATTCGAATCCCATATTCTCTCTAGTCCCTACCAACCCTTTCTGGTCAAATTTGTTCAAAAATAAATTGGAGTGCCCATTTTAAATCGACGGACCGACCAAAGAAAAAGAAAACTGTTAAAAGAAAAACAAAAAGAAGGAAAGTGGAGATATATGAACAAACTGACAGAGACCGTAATTTTGCAGTTGAAGCTCCTCCGTATGCACACTTGCCTTAGCTTGGAAAGAAAGCAAAGCGAGAGAGACCCAAAGGAAGTGAGAGTGAGCAAGTAGAGAACAACATGATGTTTTGGTGTACTCACTGCAAATGGGTAGGTGCCTTGGCCTTTACTCAATGATAAAGCTACTAATAATTCTGATTGGTTTGGCCCTTTTAATACAAAAATCATCATTAATAGTAAAGAGCCTTAACAATGCATCAACTGACTTGGGATATAGTTGTTGGTGACGGAGAAAGCTCACATCGGTGCTCCATAATCTCGGGTTAAAACGAAACGTAGAAGTTCAATGCTTGCAGTTCGGAGTTTACTTAACCGACTTAAACATTGACCAGCCCACCAACCGTAATCGGAAAATTTAATATTGCAGAAGGAACTTTTATGGAATGTTTGGAACATCACATAATGATTTTCTTGAGATTTCATTTGGAAACTAGTTTTAGGTTGATAATTCTATTCATAAAAATAACTGAAAAAGAAAAGAGAAATGGAGCTCATGTTTGTATCCTCTGCCATCATCTTATTGTTGCAGGTTTGTTTTAGATCCTGAGAAAAATGCCTACTGCAACAACTAGACTATCCTGTCCTCACTTGCTCCATAGACTAACATATTTCGTACCATACGCAATGATTAATAATACGTTTATGTAATTCTTGTATGTGCTAACAAAAGTTGGAACCTATAAGAGCAATTCACATCAATTAAACTAATATCTGGTAGATTGAGACAGACTAGACAAAGCTTTGGAATCACTCATCTGTGCCTCTTCCGGTTTCTTTTGATATTGATAGAATAAGAAGCATTTAGCAAGATAGGATTATAAACGAAAATGTTGAGAAAGACACCTCTCCCTCCACCAGAAGCCTAACCAGTTGAAGAAAAATCCATCCCACCAAATCCTATATCAAACCAAACGTTAAGAAAACTAATGCAATTCTTAATCTCTCTATCTTTATTTCTTTTTCTTGTTCAATGTTTCTCTATATTTCAAGCTCTCTCCTTTCTCTTCCCCCATCACCGCCATTCTCATGCACCCGTCAAGAAGGAAATCACCTCTTCTCTCCTCAGTTACAGTAGCCATGAAGCAGAGGAAAAACAACAATCTCTCCGTTTTTGTTGTGGTGTTCTCTATATTTCTCTTTGGGGTCTTCATGTACAATGAGGACGTTAAGTCAATAGCCGAGTTTCCGTTTTCATGGCCTAAATCTCAAGAAATCCAAGAAGAGCCATCAAAACAAGCCTCCCCAGCTCGAAAAACTTTCAACAATATTGAGGACCAGGAAATTGCCGCTTCAATAAACTCAAGAACTTCACTTGAAGAGCCTCAGGTGGATCAGTCTGATCAGGGAAGTCAAGAATCCGATTATTTGAAGTCTAGTGTGTCAAATAATAAGATCGAATTGCCAGTTATTGAGGAAGAGGAAGAAGAAGTTGAATTGCCACCAGAAGACTGCGATCTTTTCACAGGAAGGTGGGTTTTTGACAACGTGACACATCCACTGTATAAAGAAGATGAATGCGAGTTTTTGACAGAGCAAGTGACATGCATGAGAAATGGAAGAAAAGATTCTTTGTATCAGAACTGGAAATGGCAACCTAATGATTGTACGCTACCAGCGTAAGTACTTATAAAGATTCGTTCTTTTGGGTACTAGGAAATCACTTAAAAGGATTATTGAATTTGAGCAAGTACTCGTAAACATTCTTGATTTGATGGTTTCTTCTTTCCGCTACATGTATGTTCCAGGTTCAAGCCAAGGCTATTGCTGAACAAACTGAGAAACAAGAGGCTTATGTTCGTAGGAGATTCGTTGAATAGGAACCAATGGGAATCAATGGTTTGTTTTGTTCAATCAGTAATTCCTCCTGGAAGGAAAAGCTTGAACAAAACAGGATCTCTCAACATTTTCAGGGTTGAGGTACCTTCACTCTCTGCCTCTCTGCATTCTTCCTCTCTTTCTCATCACAAACAAAAGAAAAATATATGGTGGGTAATAAGTTGATTTCCTAGACAAAATATGGCCAGCATTTCAATGTTTTGCACCGTTCATCATGCTAATGATTTTTAGCCCATAAACTCAGATATCCTTTTCATTATTTTTGAGACAATTTTTTATAAATGGAACTATTTGGAATAGGGCGTATTAAAATTTTCACATGTATAATTTTACAAAATTGATAGGTTCCTCTTATGTAGCTCTGGATGGTTACACTGGAAGTTGTAGTAGCTGCGATGCAGATTCTTTCCTTCCATCAAAGTAAAAAAGTGATAAAGAAAACAGAAACAAGACCAACGTTGGAACCTTGATTTTAAGAAAGAAATAACTGTGTCTTGATATTTGTCATGCAGGACTACAACACCACAGTAGAGTTCTATTGGGCACCATTTCTGGTGGAGTCAAATTCTGATGATCCCAACATGCATAGCATCTTGAATAGAATAATCATGCCAGAGTCCATCAACAAGCACGCTGTCAACTGGAAAAGTGTAGACTACCTCATTTTTAACACTTACATTTGGTGGATGAATTCTTTCTCCATGAAAGTTCTGTAAGTGCCTTGTGTTTTCTTTTTAAGAGCAAATTAATACTTTTGTGAGTTGACATATACAAGTAGGTTATCACAATGGTTGATCTGTTGGGTTTTGATGATTACACAGACGTGGATCCTTCGATGAAGGGTCCACAGAGTACGATGAGATTGAACGGCCAGTAGCATATGGAAGAGTTTTGAGGACCTGGTCTAAGTGGGTGGACGAGAATGTAGATCCCATTCGTACTACTGTGTTCTTCAGTAGCATGTCTCCCCTACACATCAAGTAATGTCCAAATCTAAAGTATCATTTCTATCTACTTCCTCTTATCATACTGGTTGTATCTGCAGCTTTTCTTCCGATACAAAGTAACGTCCTGCTATATGCAATAAAAGCATGGGATATTTATAAATTAATTATCAAGAAAAACTAATCTTTGACATTATCATCTTTGTTTAAGCTTTCCTTGATGAATATAATGACCCCTGAAAGCATTAGGTTTAACCTCTTTTTTTTTTCTAATCGTACCAATAAGATGGATGCCAAGTTTAGGCATTGGGTGAGATTGAGAGTTGACGGTGGGCCTTGGGTACTGTAACCATGGTTTGGTTTGGTTTGTCTCCGGTCGGTAGCCAACCGTAAAGTTGTTTATGTTTGTCTTCATTCAGAAGCTTGGACTGGGACAATCCTGATGGCATAAAATGTGCAAAGGAAGCAACTCCAATTCTCAACCAAACAACGCCATTAAACGTTGGCACAGACCGTCGGCTTTTCGCCATTGCAGCAAACGTGACCAAGTCCATGAAAGCGCCTGTCCATTTTATCAATATCACCACTCTTTCAGAGTACAGAAAAGATGCGCATACCTCTGTCTACACTATTCGACAGGGCAAGCTGCTGACGCCGGAGCAACAAGCCGATCCGGCAACGTACGCTGATTGTATTCACTGGTGTCTTCCAGGGTTGCCTGATACTTGGAATGAGTTCCTTTACACTCGTATCATTTCTAAATCCTGACCAAAGTGGGATTTGTTCGTTCTTTTCTTTCTCTTTTTATGGTTAACGTTGTCCGTAATTTTCTCTTTATTTACCCTTTCCGTTCTTCTCATCGTAGCGGTCCAGTTTTTGTTTGCCCCCCTTAAAAATTTTCAACTTTTTGTGCAGTATCCTCTAAATTGGGAAAAACGTGCCTGGAGGAAACATTTGAACAATTGTATACACTTATTTGAATTGTATAATTCACCTTTCCAGAACGAAATAAAGTAAATAGTAAATACAAAAGTCCTGTTTATGCACAATTTTCTTCCATTTTCCCACCTTTGTTAATTTTTTCTTATTTTTTTTATCTCTTAATCTACTCCATCAAACCAAAACATCACGTGCATGCATCACTGCATCTTATGCTTACAACCTATTCTGTGGAAATCAATGGAGAAACCCAAAGCACAAATAGACTATGGTTTGGTCATGGAAAGGACCAGAAAGTATTCAAACTTTCCTTTGGTTGTGCCTACACGAAGCTCTCCCTACCAATGCTGAAAGGAAACAGAGACACCTCACTTCATGTGATGACTGCTCATTATGTGGAGGACTAGAAACCTTACCCACAAGCGAAACATTTCTAGACCAAGTTCATCCCCTAAGGTAAACATTTTAATTTTTTACAAGGAACATCACTGACTGGTTTATCAACAACTTGCTGGAAACCTTGCTACTAAATGAGAAGCCTTGGACAACAATCTTTGGAGTCGCATGCTGGTTCCTTTAGAATAACACGAATCTGTTTTGTTTTGAGGGAGAAGGACATTCTGAGGACTCCCTTGTCACCTAAATTCAGGCAAAATCATGAGAAGTCAATTATGCAAAAATGCAGCTATTAAGCATTATGAAAAAACCCAGCAAACTAGAGGCTTTCATTTGTTGGCATCATACTGAAGCGAATTGACACAAGATTAATGTTGATGGAGCCTCCAAAACAGATACACACCTCGTTGTGGTTGGAGGATTAATCCAAGATGAAACAGGCCTGTGGCGTGGAGGTTTCGCGGCCAACATAGGGATTAGCAGCTTTTTTGCCTTACTCACAACTTAGGAGCTAGATTTCTGACTAATGATACTGGAGCTTGATAACAAAAGTGTTATTGATATCCTTCAACACAATCAACCAGTGGGCGACCAATATAGTGCCCTCTTCTAATAAACTATGGAGCTTCTTCAAAGATAATGGATAGTCTATATTCAACACACTTACTAGGAGGGCAGCAAATGTGCTGACGCATTGGTGACCTTTGCTCTAAGCCAGCCTCTTGGACTACAGATTTTAGAGTCTCCGCCTAATTGTGTCAAAAACCTTCTATCGTAGGATAGCATGTCATTGCCTCGTAGTGTTGTAGAATTCAGAGCTTAGCATGTCATTGCCTCGTGGTGTTGTAGAATTCTGAGCTGGGCACGTTATGCCTTCCTTCCCCTTGATCAAAAAAATAAAATTTATAAGTTTTATGATGAGTTTAAGAAGTATATTAATTGCAATATACAAATTTATGATTTCTTTGATATTGATTAAATGTTAGGGTATTAAGTGTATTTAATAAAAATTTTGAAGTTTGTTGATTCTTTTAAGAAAAAAAATATACATGGTTGGTGGCACTAGTGGATAAAAGAAACAAGATTTCTATCAAGCTCATTTGTTTTCTTTTTGGAATAAAATGGAACTAAAACACAATTAATCTAAGTCTCACAAAACACGGCGGTACTAAATTCCCTTCCTGTCCTGTCTGATGAGATCTTGGACGGTCAAAGGGGGCTCTCGAAGTATAAGGATTCCTGGACAGTTTCGGACTGCAACTGCTGCCAGGTGATACACACACTAGTTTCCCTCCCGATGTATGTATTGAATGCGCACCTCCCAATCATATTGGAGCAATCATTGTATACCTGCCAATAAAAATTGATTACTATCAGTCTCGGAAATGGGCGATGAAAGCAAGTTAATGACTTCTAAGGCATCTGCTTCTAAGATGACTCGACTGTAACCAAAATTTCAGGTGAGTGTGAGGCCCGAGTGGACGCCCCAGAGTTCGGCTATAATGGATGAGCCACTACCAATGTTCTAAAGAAAGCCTCTGCACCATTGCCCTCGACTATCGCGAATAAGACCCCTAACGGTAGCTATGTCCGATCCCAGATTAAAAGAGCCATCCGTGTTCAGTTTAACCCAGTTCGCTGGTAGTAAAGTCCATCCTACTCGGCGACCCAACGGAAGGCCCAAATTCAGAACTATGCAGCTTTCCACTTCTCTCGCTCGTTCTATCCATTCATTATAATCCATAACAGCTTTCGTTTCGTCGACAGGCCATTCAAAATCCTCATCGAAAAGACTTTTGTTGCTCCATGTCCAAAGCATTCAGCAGGCAACCCCAAATATCATTGCCCACTCCCTTTGCAGCTCTTGGGATTACTTGAGTAGATTGGTTCTCACCCAAATTTTCTCAACTTGCTGGAAAAAAATCGAAATCAATCACCCCCAGGAGAAATTTTCTCCAGAAATCATGCACTCTCGGACAATCCCGAAGGACATGTAACGTGGACTCCTCCTGGTTGCAAAAATCGCAGCTGCTATCGGACACAGTGTGCCGCTTCACCCTTTGTTGGTTCGTGAGGAGTTTTTTTTGAGTCATGAGCCAAAGGAACGCCCGGATTCGTTTAAGACCCGGTCATTTCCAAATTAATTTTCAGGGATAGGTAGAGTTAATCGAGGTGCTTCCTTCAATAATCTCGTAAGCTGATGCGACCGTAAATTGTCCATTACCCATGTGTCTCCATCGGACGGTATCTTTTGCAGCAAGATCAGGAGTGTGGTTTATAGCCGCTATATCCATGCATACTGAAGTTGGAAGGTACTGTTGGAATGAGGTCCACTTCCAGTTACTATCCCTATTTGGCAAGTCCGCTACTTTAACGTACAGGTCGCCCTTCAGTATAGGAGCGGTCGCCACAGAAAGCAAAGGTCCTCGATCCTCCACCCAATTGTCCAGCCAAAAACATATTCAGCTCTCATTACCTAGTGTCCAGGTTAAGCCTTGTTGAACATACGACCAAGTGGCCCCAATTCTTTTCCAGAAAACTGAAGCTCCTACTCGAGCAATCGTGGGAGAGAGATGTTCGGTTTCGAACCGGTATTTAGTCCGTAGGACTTGGGCCCATAAGTTTGTTGGATGCTTAATCAGTGCCCAACCCATTTTGCTTAACAAGGGCTCATTGGTCATCTGACTGCGCTTAATGCCTAGACCCCTAGAAGCTTTGGGTTGGCAAACCGTCTCCCAATTGACGAGGGGTTTTCCTCTTCTCTCCCACAGATTCCCATAGAAAGTTTCTCATAATTTTTTCTAGGTCATCACATACACTTCATGGAAGGCGCACAGTTTGCATAGTGAAGAAAAGGAGTACCGAGATCACAGATTGGGTTAAAGTGACTCGGTCGGTGAGAGACAATTGTCGAGCTCACCACCCGGTAAGTTTCTTTTAAGCGTTATCTAGAATGTGCTAATAGGTGTTCTGCCTAGTTTGCTCATAAAGCAAGGAAACGCCTAGGTATTTGCCTAGGTTATTTGTGCGCTTGATATGGAGAGCTTGACTGATCCGACGCACAGTGTCCAATTTAACGTTCTTGGAAAAGAAAATCTTTGTTTTATCCGTGTTGACCTTTTGTCCGGACACCGTACAAAACTCCTCCAACTTCTGAGCGATCACTTGCGCTTGGGAATCCGTAGCTTTGGAAAACAGGAGGAGATCATCTGCAAAAGACAGGTGGACCAATGGGGGCCTTGTAGGGCTCAATTGTATCAGTTTCCATTGTCCATGACCCCCTTCTCTGCATATAATATGTCCTAGACGTTCCATGCAAAGGACAAAAAGATATGGTGAGAGAGAGTTGCCTTATCGAATCCCGTGGGAGGGGTTAATAGTATCCGAGAGTGAGCCCTGGCAAACCACCTATATGGTCACTGTCGTAACACACTGCATGATGACCCCGATTAGGGGATCCGAAAGACTAATATCCTCAAGTGTGTTGTGGATAAATTCCCAATGAAGGCGGTTGTAAGCTTTTTCTAAATCCACTTTGATCGCCAAAAAGCCATTCCGCCTTGTCTTACATCTCATCGAATGGGTAACTTCTTGGGCAATAATGATGTTATCAGTGATTTGCCGGCCCGGGATAAAACTACATTGATGCTCCCTCACAAGACGGTCTAAATAGGGTTTAAGTCTGTTCACAAGGACTTTAGAGAGAATTTTATAGAGGACATTACAGAAGCTTATCGGGCGAAACTAATCAATATGCGTTGGGGAAGGATTTTTGGGGATGAGAACAAGCAGTGTTTGGTTTAAGTCCTTGTCCCAATATGCCTGTTCGAATAGCGACTTGATGTATTCCATCACTTTAAGACCAACCCTCTCCCATCGCTTCTGAAAGAAAAGAGCATTGAACCCAGTCACCCCCGGTGCTTTATTCGGATTCATATTAAAAACCGCTCGTTTGATCTCATTGTCCTGAATGGGAGTGGCTAAATCCTGCAGAATGTGTTCAGGGAGTTGTGGGAAGGCTCCTGTAGTCTTGATCGGGGCTGGATTGACTTCGTCGCTTGTAAACATATTGGCAAAGTAGTCATAGGCTAATTAACGCAGATGCCCCAGATCAGAAACTATGTCCCCCTGAGAGTCCTTGACACTCTCAATCTTCATTTTCTTATGTTTAGCCATGGTGAGGGTATGGTAAGACTTGACAAACCCCAATCTAACTGAAAACAGTAGTTCAATCCTTTTAGATCTATAGACTTGTGTCTTTAAATCACAGTTGTTGAAAAATGAAATAAGACATTTCAACTCTTTAGTTATGGAAATTCAGTTCACCCTTATTTTTGTCATGCTATATCAATATAAATTATTTATTTTAAGTAAAATTTACTAAGCGATTGGTTTGAGCACGAGGTTTGCTATGGATATGGGTATAATAGTAGACGGGGAAGGGGATGGATATGAAAAATAAAAAAAATGATGTTTGGTTTGTAACTTGGGTTTCTGTATTAATACCAATAATGTTGTTTAGTTTATTGCATTAATGGGAATGAAAGATAATACAATACCATTTTTACCCTCAATAAAAATAAAAATAATTTGCCCTTCATATGTTTATTGGGGCTATCTCCATATGTTTGTAAAAAAATTAATCAAATTTTCAAGGAATTTTATCACAATTTTTGAGCATTAGATGAGCTACGGTAGGGTAAAGGTTGGGAATAAAAGAGTAAAAATTAAACGTGATAAAAACTTATATTGAAATAAAAACTAGATACCCACCCCCTTGGTGGGTTTAGTAGATTCCCAAATTTAATAGGATAAATCCATTCCCCTGAAATTGAAAACTACAAAACAAACACTGTTTTTTACAATTGCTCAATTCCTTCGTACTCAAACCCTCAAACCAAACGCCCCCTTAGATTTTCAAGAAGTTACGATATAATTTTAATTGCTAAATACCAAAGTATTAATTATATTTTAGTAATTCTTAGTTTTAAAATTTTGTTGCATCGTATTGACATTATTAGATATTACGAGCCTTAATTCAGGTGATATTTGTTACCGTGTTTAATTCTGAAACTCGAATTGTCGTTTCTTATAAAAGAAAAGGAAAATATTTAAAATTTATTGTCAACTTTTAACTTTGTTCCTAATTAAATTAGTTAACATTTTCACTAATAGAAATTCAATCATCCTTACATTGGGTATAGTTTTGTCCAAGTAAATATTGAGACTATTCATCAGGCTTCACCTAGAAATTAAATAATCTTTCGTTGAACTACCACAATCCTAGAAAACAAGAAAAGTTGAAAATGTGCTTGTGTGTGTACGAGAGAGAGATTGTCGTACCAACTTGACAGAAGAGTTGAAAATGTGCTTATGTGTGTACGAGAGAGAGAGATTGTCGTACCAACTTGACAGAAGAAAAAGCATTGACTCTATGCATTTATTAAAAGAAGGCATCTTAGGTCCTATTCGTTCTCCAATTTGAAATTGCGATTGGATTCCAGTTTCATTGTAACCATAAACATTCAAATTACATTTACCAAAAAAAAACATTCAAATTACGACAAAATATGATATATAATTAAAATAAACAACTCTAGTTTAAGATTTAAATGATTTCAAAGACAGCCTTGCGTTGAGATTCACGCAAGGAAATGAAACAATTATGGTACGGATTTTATTCTTCAGTATAGTTCGATTTATTTTGCATCAAATATTTTAAAATTGTCAATTTTTTAATTTGGTTTCTAATTTTTTAATTTAATAATTTTTTTTAAAAATTAATTAATTAATCAGTTAATTTTTATATATTAATTATTTTTATATATCAATTAATTTTAATTTAACAATTTACTTTTTCAATTAAACTTTAGCCTTGTTTGACAAACAACGGATTGTATCAGCTGTTTATTAAAGATGTTTCATAAAATTAGCTATTTAGTATTAGTTGTTGATGTGTAAAATGACTTATGAGGGTATGATTTTTTTTAAAATTATAAAAACATAAATATTATATTTCTTAATATTTCGTTGAATATTTTTATAAGAATTTAGATTTT
>JANZXV010000212.1:12055039-12075917 GCA_027576455.1 Erythroxylum roigii | reverse complement strand
CAAAAGTTGCAATTAATCAATTATTATATGCATGTCATAAAATTAAAGAAGACATACAAAATTCAAAGGAATAATTTAATCAAACCCAAAAATGATTTGATAATTAAAATCATAAGATTAAAGGCTAAAATAATAAAGGCTAGATCTGAAGTAGCCCAAGCCCAACTCCATATTAAAACAAAATTTATTAATTTTAATTAAAAAAACAGACGAAATGCATCGTCTTCAACCTCCAGCTGGGTCGGGCGTGACCTGGCTGGAACTAGTCAGAACCCCAACTGGTTTGGGCTACAGAAGACGCCAAACGTTGCGGGGATAACACCGGTGGGACGAGGATGGCCTGGCATTGCGCACCAGACGTAACAGAACCGATCATGCAACACTCCAGAATTGGCAACGTCGACACCTTCACGTACGGGCGTCATCCTCCCTTCTTCCCACACGATTTCTGTCATCTTCGACCTCTCCAAGAAGCACAACAACACGAGTCTAACGTCTGAAGGAGGTCCAAAATGTCGAAAAAATTCAACAACCTCAAAAGTATAAATTCGGCAGAAAATCAACCAAAAAACAGAGTAAAACAGAGGCTAGTGTTTCGGTGATTTCTCAGGCAAGACAGAGGTAAGCTATGGCTCTGATACCAAATGAAAACTTAACCAAGCAAAGGCATGCATTTCATACAGAACATTAACGTATAAAACACATGCATGTAATAACATATATATAACTGTAATATATATGTAAACAACAGCAGCGGAAGACCAAGAACAATTACCTTTAGCCATTGCCTTCAGATCTAAATGTCTCTGAGTGTTTTTGAGTTGGAGATTCTGTCCTCTTCCAGAGCAGATCGATGATGTCAACTAACTGAAGCCCTTTTTTAAACACTTTAATACAACCCACTGTATACCTGTCTCTAGCCATCACAGAGACGAGCAGTCACGATGATGGGCGGGGACATCATAATGTAGCAAGGTAAGGGTTCATTATTAAATAGATCATATACTGATAAAGTAGAGAAGGTAAGGAACAGTTTTGACCAAAAATTCTTGCAGTCACTGCAACAAGAATTGAAGCTGCAAGTCTTTTACCATAAGCCAAGCCCAACAGAGCTCTAGCTCACCAGACAGTGGGCGTAAGTAATGAACGCTCATTTGTACCGAAAAACTATGATCTTCCAAAGGGAGTGAACCATATGTCCATTCCAGCTAGATGAACCCGAATTTTAATAAATATTCTTTTTTTCTGATCGGACCAGAATCTCCAACAGCAACGGAGTAAGTTCCAACTGCTTGCATATTAGTGACTATTTCAGCTAGAACCGTGAGGAAATTGTTCTGCGACAAACTTTAATGAGTTGGCCAACAAATCATTTGTCACAATCTTACAAGCGGATCTATGTTTACCCTCCTTTATTCCGAATCCATTTAAGAAGCCCTACATCCACTTCCTCTAAGAACCAATCAAGTGAAATTGAAGAATATATATTATCTTAAAAAGCGTATAGCAAGAACAACACTTGGATAAAGATAGCGACGAATCAATCCCAAAAGTTAATTGTTACACATGATAGTGGCTCTTCGTAGGCGGCTAACTACTTTGCGCAGGATGAATATGTTTATGATTATTAGCTGGATGTTAATTTATCACCTATCCCTGACTTTTTTAGAAAAAAGAGGGTCCCATCTTCCCCAGCTATAATAATAGTACCGTTTTTGTGACTTTAAGAGAGAGCGACATAACAACTCTTCACGCAATCAGACTGCTTAACAACTACATGAAAGAAACTTGATAGTGAATTAACCTATGAAACCATGTACCAAGGACGGAATTAACCACTTAAAAATTGCATATTGACTTCCTAGCTTTATGATTCTTTGTTTCCAACATTTATAACCACGAAACACTATATTTGGAGCTGATCAACGCCGATGCCCGGCTCCACTTTAACTTATCAAAATGAGTCTTGTTTCTGCCAACCAGAGATGCCATTCAATACCGTTCTTAGTTCTTGGGGTGATCCTTTTTATATCTTTTCTTCAATCCAACCTTTCCCGTGAAAACATAACGTTCGCGATTTACCAATTTTCATCTCCAGATAGCCAAAAGAAGCTCCGGGAACCGTTCGATTCAGGCGTTTCAGTGGTCCAAGGAACGTCCAAGAATGAAACTGACCAAGAAGAAGAAATGATATTTGCGGACAAAGATGCCGTGCCGTTAGAGGCCTGTGATATTTTCACAGGCGAGTGGGTTTTGGATAACGAAACACATCCTTTATACAAAGAACAAGAATGCGATTATCTATCGGAATGGGTGACGTGCACAAGGAACGGAAGACAGGATTCTCTCTACCAGAACTGGAGATGGCAGCCAAGAGATTGCTCTCTACCCTTGTAAGTATTATAGTATTAGTACTGATGGTTAACTCAGCATTCATATTGTATTTATTATGAGATGTTTGTAATTTTGTGTTAAGGTTCAAGCCTAAAGTGTTACTGGAAAAATTGAAAGGAAAGAGGTTAATGTTTGTCGGCGACTCCATTCATTTTAATCAGTGGCAATCCTTGGTTTGCTTGGTTCAATCTGCGGTTCTACAGGGCAGGAAGAGTTTGGATCATTCAAGTTATATCGAAGTTTTTAAAATTGAGGTAGCATTGCAATAGAAAGTAAAACAATTTCTTATTGTGTTTGATCTGAAAATGAATAACGTTAATTATTCAATTATGTAAACAGTTGTTTGTACGACAGATTACACATTATTATGGGGTTGAAGCTTAACTACCTCCCTCCAGAAAATGAATATTCTTATCATCTTGACAACCCATTGGAAAAAAGGCAACGACATTTACACCACCTAATGAATCAATATATGGTGTGGTAGAGGTTGACTATTTATTTGCTTAATACTTGGTTTTTATAGGACTACAATGCTACAATCGAGTTTTATTGGGCGCCGTTCCTAGTTGAATCAAATTCAGACCCGCCAACGATGAGGGACGGGAAAACAGACGCCATAATAATGCCTGAATCCATATCAAAGCACGGTGAGAACTGGAAAGGCGTCGACTACCTCGTATTCAACACCTATACATGGTGGCTCAAGTACCCCACGATCAAAGTTGTGTAAGTTCAGATCATTTCTTTGGCTAATATTCACCACAAGTATAATACTTGGAGATAATAATAAAAGCCCTGTTATTGCTGAAAAAGCCGAGGGTCGTTCGCTGAAGGGGCCACCGAGTACGATGAGATTGATCGGCATTTGGGGTACGAGAGAGTTCTAAGGACATGGGCGAAATGGGTTGAGGATAGCGTTGATCCAACTACAACAGCCGTGTACTTTAGTAGCATGTTCCCTCAACATCTAAGGTACGCACAAGGAACATCCTCGCAGCCTTTTATTGACAATGTAGGTGTGTAAGGATCGGATATAGTCTGTCTTACGTCTTTCGAAATGGGAAATCAACCTACCTTGTAAAAGGTTTCTAAAGGTCAGACTCTTCAGCGAGCCGTCCCTGTAAAGAAACACATTATCATATGAGACTAAGCAGTATAGCTTGGCAGATATAGGAGATTATGTGGTTAATTGACCCATGATGACCTTATACCGTAAAACCCTGAGCACATTCCTAGCAACTACATTTAGTCAATTTTTCTATCTCGGCAGGAAGCAATAGCAATTTCTTACTTACACAATCATTCCAAATGGCATATGCATAGGAGCTCCAACTGGAACAATTTGGATGCGATTAACTGCGCCAAAGAGACAATGCCAATATTAAACAAGACCACACCATTGGACGTAAGCACAGATTGGCAATTTTTTGCAGTTGCGACCAATATAATCCAATCCATGAAATTTCCAGTTTACTTCCTCAATATAACCACCCTTTCAGAATACAGGAAAGAAGCACATACCTCTGTTTACGCCGCTCACGATGGTGTACCACTGACTGTGGAGCAGAAATCTAACCCAGCAATATATGCAGATTGCCTTCACTGGTGCTTACCTGGAGTACCAGATACTTGGAATGAGCTGCTCTATGCACGCATCGTGATGCAACATTAACTCCGAGCTCCTTTTATTATTCTTAAGTCACCGCGAATCTGGCATTTGTAATCACGGTATCGTTTAAATTTATGGATTTATACTACCAATTTTAAACATGAAGTGCAATGTAACTATTGTAGATCAATCGGATGCAGCAGATATAATAAATACTGAGTTTGAATTATACAGAAAGAGCATTTACTTGTACACAAAATCCAACATAAGGAATGACTGCTAAAATTTCAACCCAACCAAACGGAACCTCAACTGCCCGTTCACTTGAACAGCCCTAAAATTTCAACCCAACCAAACGGAACCTGAACAGCCCCATTGACGGGAACTCACACTTCAGGGCAGGTAGGATCGGTCCACAGGACCTGACAGCCCCGATGACAAGAAAACCACGTCGTACTTCAAACTTTTTTTTTTGGGTAGGTAAAGCGGGCGAAGCCCGAAAAGAAGTCTCTAACTAACGAGCATAAGTAACACCAATAACATCATGAAAAAGCCACGAATTCACCGCATCCGGTGGGCTAGCTAAGAGATGAAAACCCGGACTAAAATCATAAGCATAATGAGATAAAGCATTGGCGACGAAATTCCATCCCAATGTATATGTGTAACCGAAATTCTCTCAAAAGACTCCATTTGCTTGCGTATTCAGGAAATCAAAGCGGCAACTAAAGCATTAACCTCATAGTCTCCATTAATCATGTTAACGGCTAACAAATTATCACATTCAACTTGAATATGCCTCAAATTTAAAATCGCAACATATTCAAGTCCATGGAGGACAGACCACACTTCCGCATTCAGAATCGGACATCGACCAATGTTAACCACAAAGCCGCCTACCCAATTACCATGGCTGTCGCGCACGACCCCTCCGCCATACGTTGCCATGCCATCAGTCGCTAGCGAGGCGTCTGTATTTAGCTTAAATACTCCTGTCGGCGGTGTCGATCAATGCACCAGCCGCTCCTCTCGTCTTGTCCCTGGTAGCCCTTGCTCGACACGCACAGCAGCTACAATTTGCACTGCCTGCTGTGTACCAACGCAGCAAACAGGTTCAAAAGTGAGGGTTGCTGGCTGTGGATCATCCCCCAAGACAGCTCTGTTTCGAGGCTTCCAAAGTAGCCAAATAACAACCCCAAACACCACACTCCAACTCACATCAGTTTGATAGCATTGCATGTCGACAATGTTGCGAAATAACCATGTATCCAAGCTCAAGTTCGAGTCAAAAAACCATGCTCTTTGCTCATAGATCAGCAGCCTATTCCATACATCTCTAGCAAATTGACAATCTCGAATTATATGCATAGTATTCTCAATGGATTCAAAGCATATCTCACAAGTGTTGGATGTAGACAAATGCCTCCGGCACCGTTCGGCATTTGTTAGCACCCCATTGCTTAAGCATAGCCACATGAACACTTTAATTCGTTGTGGTCCAACCCACTTTCAAATCCGATGCCAAGGAGCTCTCGACACAACTTCGCTTTATCCACATAAGCTCAAATAGGCAGTCTTCAAAGTAAAACAACCCGAGGACAAGGGGCACCAAAAAGGTCAATCATTGTCCATGCTTTCATCGGGCGGCAAAATAGTAGCAATGAGCTGGATGGCATTGGACGGGAGGAGGTATGCAAAGGCCTGTCAATCCCATTCCCCTGAGGCAGTCACAAAAGGCCTGTCATCCCAATTCTTGCACACAAGGTGCCATAAGGGTGAGCTTGAGTTAGGTTGAATCGGATTCAAACTAGCCTCACTATCGAACTTATACTTGCTAGCCAATACCCGAACCCAAAGGTTGTTGGGTTTTGTGAATAATTCCAAGGAAACCTTCATGCCAGAAGCATTATTAACAAGGTGTAAATCCCGAAAGCCTAATCCTCCATCGGCTTTTGGTTTCAAAATATTGGGCCAAGCAACAAGACTCATCTTTCGGCTCTCCTTGCTACTATTCTAAACAAATCCTCTAATAACTTTCTCCATATCTCGACAAGAGCCAATCGGAATATTAGTCGTTTGCATAGCATATAGTGGCATCGCGCTTAGTACGGACTGCCCAAGCGTAATTCTCCCCGCAAGTGAGAGATTCGATGCATTCCAATTCACAATTTTCAACTTCATTCGATCAAGTATAGACTTATAGGTGTGTTTCGTGACTCGCGAGTGCGTGATTGGCACACCTAAATATTTCCCCATATTAGAAACTTCACGGAAACCCAACGTCGTAGTAAGATATCGACACAATCTGTTAGGAACATTTTTGGAGAAGAAGATTGAGGTCTTTGCTTGACTAACTCTCTGCCCTGAACTCTCGCAGAAATTTGCCACAACCTCCTTCATAACCGCAACCTGATTTATGTCAACCCTTCCAAATAATAATAAGTCATCGGCAAAAAACAAATGCGAAATACTTGGGCCTCCTTGCCTCATTGGCAATGGTTTCCAACGCCCTTATTGCACCGCATAAGAAATCCCGTGAGCTAAACGCTCCATACATAGAACGAAAAGATAAGGCGACAATGGACAACCTTGTCTTAAGCCCCTTGAAGGCGCAAAGGACTCAGTAAGGCCACCATTCCATTGTATTTGCATCGAGCTCGAGGTTACGCAATCCATAATGGTTCGGGACAGTGTATCAGGCAGCCCTACTTCCTGTAAAGTATCGAAGAGAAACTCCTAGTTGATACGGTCATAAGCCTTCTCAAGATCAACCTTAATGGCCATATATCCCACATGCCCTTTCTTACCTTGCATCGAGTGAAAACATTCTTTTGCAATCACAATATTGTCCGTGCTATGCCTACCGGGGACGAAGCTAGATTGTTCAGGCCCCACAATCTTTGGCATAATACTCTTAAGTCGATTAGCAATTGTTTTCGTGATAACTTTATAAGCTACCGTACAAAGAGAGATTGGTCGAAATAGGGGAAAGTTAATAGGAACATCTTGCTTCGGGATCAAACAAATGATTTTTTTATTCATCTCTTTATCAATACTTCCCCCATTAAGGAAACGGGCCTCGGTGCTCAAATCTAATCCCATCGTCTCCCAATCAGCCTGATAAACTCCGGCTTGGATCCCATCAAAGCCCGGAGCTTTCCACGGCTTCATATCGAACAGAGCCTTTCTTATTTCCTCAATCGAAAACTGAGATTCTAGCTTTGCAAGATCCGTAGCATCAACATTAGGGAACATACAACTCAAAGGATACACCGGGTGCGACTCAATATCTTCCGTGTATAGGCTGCCAAAGAAAGACACAGCCATGGATTTTAAATGGTCTTGGTCGGTCACCCAATTGCCCTCATCATCTTTGAGCATTTCGATTTTATTTCCATATTGAAAAGAAGATACTTTAATATGGATGAAACATTCATCTATTTATTTACTAATAAATCTTGCAGGGAGATTTTAAAGACCAAGCATAGAGAATGAGTTGACATATAATGTTTGGTTTAAAGCTCTTCCTGAAGTCTCCTTCATCCTATCGTTGGTAGTGAACAAGAGACATTTAAGGAACTTATTAATTGGAAAGTGGACAACTATTAGTCACTGATATTCAAAAAAATTTATAACAAGGAAATAACTTAATCATAAGAAATAATGGATATGCTTAATGGCATTGGGCAATCTTAAATTGTTCGACAAAGTCTTGATGCAATTAGACGCTTCATTATTAACTGAGATTATGAAAAGATCTTAAGATGCTCAGTCTTATTTATCAACTGACCAATTGACTTTTTTAGTTATAATCTTTGAGCTTGCCTAATTGTAATTCTAAGTTCAAGTTTACAAGTGAACTTGCTTGCATACAAATTGATACATTCTTTTCTCTTAATTCAATTTACCCTTAAAAATTAATACACGACAACCATGTCAAAAAATTTAAAGGATGCATTATTATTATACCAGCTGAGCTAAATTTAGCCTATATTTATTTAAAGTCATTATGGAAGACATAAAAAACTTTTGTGTTAATAATTATAAAATCGAGAATCTCCATCTATCTGTCTTTTATCAAATAATATTATTTTTAATATGGTTATGTTTTACAAATTTCTTCAATAAAAATTATGATAACTTGTCAAATAATATTTTATTTCCATATTGAAAAGGGAAAGGTTTATAAAAATAACAATTATTTAATTAATATAAAAATAATGTAATTTATTCAACCGATATAAATTTTTGCTAAAAATAATTATTACATAAAATAATATATAAGGCAAAATTTTTTGTTAATAATTTTGATGAAAGGCTAATATAAAAGAAATTTGATTTTATAATTACTAACACAACAAATTTTATATTCTAAATTTCAATCACAACTAAAGTTATAAATACCGTACCGGACTCGGTACCGGATTGAGTTCTGGAACAGAACTGTACCGGTACCGGGTACCGTTTCGAAAAAAAATTTTAATTTATAAAATAGTTCCTAAAATTTTTAAAAATTGTAAAATAGTTCATATTGGTATATGTTAATTATCAACTTTCTAAGTTTCAATTTTAAGTTTTAACAATCTTTGCATAATACATAATTAATTAATTACATACTAAGTTCCTAACCCTATTTTACAATTCCATTTTCAATTCCAATTCTAATTTTTATACAAGAAATTCATAACAAAATAACAAAACCCACAGTCTTCTTCAATCCAACAATTTCATATTTCCAACTTCAGCAATTTCATTCTAAAATCAAATTCAAACCAATTTATTTCACATACACACAAATCCACTGTAAGCAATTTCATTCCAAAACAAAACAAAACAATCACTAATCCATTCCAAATTTCCAACCAAAACCGTGATAGTAACTTCTTCAATTCAACCTCCAAGACTCCAAGTCCTCCACCCACCGATAGCCAACATAATTCCCATATTCATCAACACAATTACACAAACCCAAATCCAATCTAATCCACAAGACCACATCACAAAAAAATTGTAACAATTTACCAGCAATTTTTGGAAACAACAAAGTCCAAACAACAGATAAGAGAAGAGATTAACGAAACAAAATCAACATCAACAAACCCAAAAAAATTTAAACCGTTGGTGTCGGGTCTTCACTCTTCGGTTGTGGGTTGTGGCTTTAGGTTTTTGAGTTATTCAGTTATCAGCGTCGGAGGGTCGGTGAGACGGTGACTCGGTGGTGTGGTGGTGCGGTGACAACGTGTTGTCGATGGTGTTGCAGTGGTGCAGTGGATCTTCGGGGACGCAAACCCAAATCGTGACTCCGACGACGACTAGGCGAGGAGGAGAGTGATGAGAGCAATTGGAGAAGAGAGCAAGCGTCAGCGGCGATGAGGAGACCCAGGTGGCGAGATAGAGGTGAGAGCGAGAGAGTGAGAGAGAGAGCCAGAGATGGTGAAACTTAAGAGAGAAGAAGAGGGAGCTGCGACAGTCGGGGTCGAGGGGGGGAAGCAGGGGTAAGGTTAGTTTTAGGTTTAAAATTTTCAAAATTGCAGAATGGTCCTCCAATTTTTTAATTTTTCGAAATTGCCCCGTATTTTTCAGTATGTTGGATACCGACTAGTACCTAACAGAAAAACCCGGTACTAGCCGGTAGTTTTGGCTGGTACCGAGGTTAGATCCACGGTACCGTTATCTGGCTAGTACGGTACGAATCTCACATCCCTGATTCTTAATATATTTTATCCATTTAAAATTTATGAACATTGGATATCACTCTAATCTTGGAAGAGTAACTATAACTTTTTCAATTATGGATATTAATATAAATGGGGTTAATTGGTACAAACCGACCGACTTTTAACTAAAAAAGTTACCATTTGCACATTCCAACTTTTAACAAAATTTCAAGATACAATCCAACGTTCCAAACAATTTAGTCATTCCACATGGAAGCGCATAACAAGAATCCAATGCTAGTTCACCAAAGCCAAACGTTGTTGTCGTCCGCGCCTCTTGCACACTATGCAACAACGTCTTCTCCCTCTATTGTTTAATGCATTGTTTGGCATGCCGTCATCTGTGTTCGTCGTATCTGAATGTCCTCCCCTGAAGCTTGGTCACGATTCAAGCTCGCCAACCTTCATCCAAACTCTTATTACGTAAGCTCTTCATATATAAGAGTTTATTTATGTTTTTCTTTTATATTTGAACTTGGTATGACATATAGTCTAATCTCCTCATTTATTGTTAAACAACTTGTATAAAGCCTTTTATGATTGGAGATTAAAGTTCTATTGACAACATCCTTGACCTTAAAGAATTCTAGAAGGATAATGTCTGTCTTATTAATATTATCATGATGAAGCTACTTTTTGATCACATACTTAAACATCATTTTTTTTTTACCTTGGGCAAGGTGAGAGTTAATGCAAATTTTTTATCTAGTATGATAAAAAGTTCGCACTAAGGAGCATTCAAGTAATTAACAGTTTGGCAGAGAAGAATAATAAATTAGTGAAGTATATATATGCATCTAGACAAAAACAATGTAATTGCTCATGCTTTCGGAGATGGTTCTCTTGAATTTTATCTAGTGTTGCAATATGAATGTGTTGCTACCAATATTTACATAAGAAATAATAATAAAAATGTACATGTGTATTGTGGTCATAGTTGTTATAATTATAATGAAATTGATTGAGTATTTCATATTTTATTTAATTCATTAGATGTAGTAGCTAAATTTTTTTAACACTTGATGTATGAACTTGACTAATTTAGTATTAATAAAGTAGCTTAATTTCCAATTTTATGCTATACTAACTTCAGTTAATTAACTTTCGATTTTAGGCCAAACTTTGTATTATAATAACAAGTGAATATGCAAATGATATTATTGAACATGTGTCAATCAAAAGGTGTGCAGAAGAGCAAAAAGTACAAAAGAATATAGTAGTATATGTCTAAAATATATTTAACATATAACCAACATTATTTAAGTTTTCACATAAAATAAAAAAATCAATAGGTATCATAGTATTTACATATAACCATATATCAAAAAAGCCTAAAGTTTGGCCTTTCAACTGGTCTAAAAGTCCTTAATTCTTCCTTGATCCTGGTTCTAGTTATTATATCAAGATTTTGACATGAGTTGTTGATTTTACCATTCCTTTCCTATGCCTCTTGTTCTTTATTTATTGGATCGGTTCCTGGAATTTTGCTACGTCTCCTACTTTCTCTTTCCCTTTTTTTATTTATTTATGCTCTTTATGAAATGATCACCACTACATCAATGACTTAACTTTGATGGAAATCCACAATGTGTGAAGATTCAACGTTACCAACACATATATTCTAATGTAGGATAACATTTACTTATGTTATTAACTAGTCGAAAAAAAAAGAATCCCATAAATGTTACCAAATTACATATATTATTTACAAGAGATAACATTTTACAACTTCTAGCATTATGATAATAATTTTTGCAATTTTTTGCATTTAACTATGCCACCTCTTTATGCATATAAGTTGCCTTGGTTTTTTTGTCCAAACTCTTTAATCCTCTTTTTATTTGATTTGCTAACTCTTGCCTTGCATGTTGGAGGGTTGATGAAATGGACATTATTTTCACTTCTTGTTAGCCAAAATTATTCACTTTGTATTAGGTTGATCCTTTTCTAATATCATCTTATGTGTGATTCTTTGGAGAATAATTTATAAAAGAATTCTTTAGGATTGGCTTTATTTAGAATAGTGTAATAATAAAGTGGCCACATGGGATACCAATTAAATTCTATCTTCCATATATACAACTTCTGTTTCTAAGGTTACTAAAAAGGTGGTCTTTCTTACAATGCTCAATTTCAGATTTTTCCCTCCCTTACAAAATGAGCTAGGTATTTTGTTATTTTGTTTTTGTAAAATAAGTAATATATTCATTCAAAAAGGTGGACAATACAATAGGAAATGAGAATCATCTCCAACAATTGGAGTATACAAACTAGCTAACTACAAAATATGTTAACACTTGTAACTACACGATCTATATTCTAATTAGCTACCTGATACGATTAAAAATGTGTTATTGATGAAAATTTGTCAAAATTGTCATCCTAAGCTTGAGATAAAACTCCCTCTAGGTGTACTTACTATAAAGTTTAGATTTTCCAAATATCTTAGTGTTTCTCATCATCCATATGAAATGCACTAGCATTGCAAAACCATCCTTGAACACCTTTAGATCCTCTTTGCTTTTCCATTATAGATCAATTATCCAATACAGATAGTCCCTCTAGTTAAGGTTCTTGTTTTGTCACTCAAATAAACTGAGAAATTTTCTCCATAGTGGTCTTGTTTGATAACACTTAGAGAAGATATGATCAATTGATTCTTCCTTATTGGTACATAAAGGATATAATTTATATGAGATATAGAATTTTATCCTATCTCTAGTATTAAGCTTTTGCTTAGCTGCTGACCTGAGTATGAAAGAGTGTGTTGTGCTGTTCTAGAATTGCAAGATGAGGGGAACTTGATTAGTGGACTAAGTAGCATCTATTTACATGAATGATTAGTGAACTCATATGAGTTATATATCTCCCATCTAGCTTCTTCCTCTTGCCTCAGATTTAGTGAATAATCTGGAATACAATCTGTTGTTGGACTGATTCCTATACCTGTATGAAATAGCCAACACTAGTAGTCATTTCAAATAAATATTTACATCTTGGTTTTTCAGGGATTAACCCTATTAGAGTTGTAAAATATTGAGTCTTGCATAAAGGCCCAAGAGAATGTCAATTTTCAAACCAAAATTTTGTGCCTTTTCCATCTCTAATGTAATGCTTGATATGAGGGTCTATAAATGATCTAGTAAGATTTTCTAAAAGTTGTAGGATTGAGTACTTTTCTAAGACATAGACCAAATGCTTCCTTGTTTGACATGAAATATGTGCACCCATTTCATCCAGAGACTCTCTTTATCATAGCAAATTCTCCATAGCCTTTTAGCTAACAACACCTTGTTCATTCTGCTAGCAGAGTTGATATCTAGTCCACCATATTCTTTGGGTAGACAAATGATATTCCATTTCACTTTGGAAGTCTTTTTACCACTAAGATTTTGTTCATGCCATATGAAGTCCCTTATACTTCTATTAATCTTCTTCAAAACTCCTTTAGGAATTGCTAAGTGTGACAACCAATAGATGTGTAGGTTATTGAAAATGGAAATAGCTAGTTGTAACCTACCCCTATAAGATAGGAATCTATTGCTCCAATTAGAGATTCTTTTATGAACTTTGTGCATAAGTGGTCTGCATTCAGCTTCCTTTAACTTCTGTGTGGAGATGGGAACTCATAAATAATTATGAGGTAATTGATGAATGGACAACCCTACATCAATGATCACTCTGGAGGAGTCTATTGTACTTTTCTTGGAAAGGTAAGAATAATTATTTTAAGGGTTAAATTTCAAACCTAATACTTCTTGGAATCTTTGTAACGAAGTTAAGATTACCTCAATTGAAGTAGTGTCATTAGCACATAGCATAGGTAGATCATCTGCAAAACAAAGTTGAGTGATATTGAGCTCTTGACAATGATAATGATATCTAAAATTTGTGCTTTCATCAATATAAATATGTGTCAATCTTTGAAGAACTTCCATAGTGATAGTGAATAGGTAGGGAGAACTAATTCTCTTAGCTGCTTGATAGTTTTGAGTAGGTTCCCCATTTATTAACACTGAGAATGAAACTATTAATATGCATAGATCCAGCTAATGGACTTGCTAGGATAGCCAAAAGCAAGGAGAGCATTAATAATGAAACCCAAGTCAACTATGTCATATGCTTTAGTGAAATCTATTTTAAGGGAACAACTTCTAACATATTCCTTATGATTATATTTCTTAAAACAATTCTTAAGCCATCATAATATTGTCACCACCCATATTTCTACCTAAAACATATTTACCCTGACTATGATTAATTATACCAAGTAGAGTATTCCTCAATCTATTGACAAGGATCTTGGTAATGATCTTGTATAGCTAACTGTAACAGGTTGTTAGTTTGTAATCATTCAGTATTTAGGATTGAGGACCTTAGGCACCCAAGCAAGAAATGTCTTGTTAATTGCAGTGAGTAACTTGCCACTACTAAAGAACTCTTTTACTGCTTTAACAACTAGTAATTGCAAAAGGTTCCATTTCTCTTTATAGAACCTAGCATTAAAGCCATTTAGCCCAAGAGACTTATTTGGATGAAATGAAAATAACATATCTCTTATCTCTTCACATGTGACTTTTTTGGTTAGCACAGATTCTTGATCTTACTTGATGGAATCAACCATTTGACTAACTCGATAGCTACGAAAGCTTATAGTGTGAGTATATAGTCTATTCATTGCTTGAAAGTGACTTCTAGTCAATCTTTTCAGTTCCTTTTGCTCATATATCTTCATACCATTTTCATTCTCTAGAAAAACTATCCTGTTTATGTTTCTCCTGCCTTGAATCACACTAAAAATGCATTTAGAATTTATATTTCCTTACTGCAACCATTGGATTCTGGACTTTTGTTTCATCTGCTCTTTATATTCCTTGATGATCTGTAAATAATTGGACAGCTCTGATTTCTCTTTATTCAAGAGTTAGGAATTAGTTGGATCCTTGGCTAAAAGCTTCTGACTCAATGACATATTCTTGAGGGCCTGCAGTTTATTGACTTTCAAAGGGTCTGTATTAAGCTTAAGGAGCTTAATGCATTCAATGTTGATATATTTTAGTATTTGAACATACTGGAAAGTTTTAGAACCCTGCACATTCATACCAAAAACATTTCTAATAATTGGATTAAGCTAAAAGTGTTTTAGTAGGGAGTTGAAGAACTTAAAGGATGATCTTCGTTTGATTAAGCTGCCATTACTGCATATCCTAATGGGAGTGTGATCAAAAAATAGTGGTTCCTCAAACACTACATAACTTTTTATTAATTGATTTATCTAGCTATTGTTTACTAACTACCTGTCCAACTTTCTTTGAACATTTCGTTGCCCTTTTGGTGATTGTTCTATGTGAATATAAGGCCTTGATATCTAAGATCAACAAGTCCAAGAGAAGATTTTAATAGTTAGTTCTTTAGTATTAGCATATGTAACCTTTCTTACCCCTAAGGCTTCAGAAGAAGATAATCAGTAATTAAAATCCCCTGCCACCGTCCACGAGACTAACATGTTTAAATCAATATCCTGTAAGTCTTTCCACAAGCTGACTCTTTAAACTTCCCAATTAGTAGCATAAACCACAGTTATAGCTATTGGAATGTTAAATGATTCTAGAACAAGTTCACAATGAATAAGTTGATCAGTGTAGTACCAATTGGAAAGAACAAGGTGATCTAGATCTATTGCAACTATAATCCTTCCATTAGCATGTTTAAAGTGATTGCTCACAGTTTTCCAATATGTTTAGATAAATTTCATTCCATTTTGAAAACCTTCTTCTTTGATTTTGGTTTCCACCAAACCAACAAAACAAGATTAACTAGCTTCAAGATAATCCTTTAAAGCTAGATGTTTATTGGGACAATTTAATCCCCTAATATTCCATATTGTGCTAAAAGTTAGGATTGAGAGGACTTAGCCCTTCTCCTAGTTTTTAAACTTCCAGTCCCTATTGCCTGCTATTCTTTATGTTGCAGTTTAGTTGCACTGTTGCCCTTATCCTTATCATGATTAACAGCAACTGGGGTAGCTACTCTATTAACTTCTGTTACTTCAGTTACCACATGATTGGTTATTTGATTGTCATCTACATTATTATGTATAATTTCTTCTACATTATTATGTTGAATCACAGATGAAGTCACTTGCTGCTATTGGTTTTTTGCCTTATCCTTTAATTAAGCATATTGTGTAGAAGTTACAAGTAAGGATAAATTATGCTCACTACCATTCTCTTCATCATAGCTATGATTTTTATTAGTCACTGTAACTTGATTCTCAACAATCAACTATATTTTCCTCAGTTATTTCCTTATGACCTTCCCGAGTTGGCTGGATGAGTTGCTTGCTGATTTTGAGTTTTAGCATTTTCCATTTCATAATATGCTTGAATGGTTCAGGTTTACTTGAATGTTGTTTTCTTTCATTAACTACCTCATTAACATTTTGCTTGGGGATGCATATTAGTAATAGGTTTCAATATGGCTTCTATGGATAAGATAATAGAATTATGTCGTCAACCAATTCTTCGCTAGAATTGAATTTCATGATCGGAAAAATATATGGCATACTCTTCTTGTGTTCCACTTCAATATAAATCCTAGCATAACCTACTCATTTTATATTTGCAGTGTTGTCATACATAGCTAGGGGAGTTCCAATTTAACTAGCCAACTAACTCAAACCCTCAGATGACCAATATTCATGAGGAATTTTTATGCCAATCAATGAAAAGAGTTAGTAATCTTAAAAGCAAACCAAAGAAATACAAAGGAAATCTATTCCTAGGTTATAAGTGAAAAAGACAATGTCTATTTTCTCTCCCGATACACGATAAGCTTTCTTTTTAATGTGTGACAAGTATAACAAGGAAGTTGAAGGCTTCCATAAAGGCTGCTAAGTGTTAAGTCAAAATGACTTCACAATTAACATTTTGATGAAGACCAAATAAAAACAATAGAAGAAAGTAAGACGAAGCTGCGGAGGAGAAAATCAGACGAAGCAGAAATATAAAACGAAGCACAGAGATGCGAAAGTAAGATGCAAGAAGAAAGTGAGACATAAGCAGAAGTCAAAGTAAGACAAAGCTAAAGTCAAACTAAGACGCAAGCCAAAAATAAGACGAAGCGGAAGCAGAAAGTAAGACGCGAAAATAAGAAGAAGTTAAAGCGGAAAGTAAGACGCAAGAAAAGACGAAGTGAAGTCGAAAATGAGACGAAAGAGAATAAGACAAAGCAGAAGCAAAAAACTAAGACGAAGACCCGATACCACGTCGGATAGTTAATCAGTCTGAGTTAGTTACAGAACTCAACTGAATAATTGTTTCTTCAAAGACCAAGAAATAAGAAGAAAGAAGCGGTTATCAAGAAGCAGTTGAAGATGAAGGCTATAAATATGAGTCGGAGTCAAATACTGTAGAAGTTAGAGATTTTAAAAATTAACGAATTCAAAGAGATTGTGAATCATTATATTCATTGTGCTAAACTCTAGAGCTATATTATTTGTAACAAAGCTCGAACATCTTTCAGTAGAAAGAAGAAAAGCTGAAAGCCTGAAGAGGCTAGGTGAAAAGACTACTTGCTATAAGAGACCTGAAGAGGCTCGGTGAAAAAAATACTTGTATCTTTGAGAAGTATAGTGAAATCTCAGAAAGGATTCTAAGGACTGGACGTAGCCCACGGTTTGGGATGAACCAGTATAAACCTGCTGCGTAAATTCCTACTCTCCACTCTCAACTCTTATTCATATTGTTTTATACAAGTACTTAGAAGAGAATTGCAATACTTTGTGAAACTATTATTCAATCATTCTGAAAGTTTTTAAAAGAAGTTTTTTTAAAAAGGGGATCGTATTCAAGAAAAGGATACACAATTCGACCCCCCTTCTTGTGCGGTTTGTATATCAAATATTAAGTCTATACTAATGTGTGATTTACTTTAATTGGTATCAGAGCTCGGTGTCCAAGAACTACCGTCACAAAGTGTGGATAAAGATCCATGGCAAAATCGCACGTATATATAGTTGAGGGCGCCTCCGTCACCAGACCTCCTGTGTTCAATGGAGAAGACTATCATTACTGGAAAGACAGGATGCGGCTTTTCATTGATTCTACTCATATTGACCTTTGGGATATAATAAAAAATGGACCGTATACACCGGTAGATGAAGAAGAGGAAATGCTATTCCATGAGTCAAATGGTCTGCAGAACAAAAAGCGAGATTCCAGCTGAAGTCAAAGGCCAAGTTCTTTTTAAGTTATGCCTTAAGCAGAAGTGAGTACGATAAAGTTCACGGATGCGACACTACGAAGGAGATGTTGGATACACTATCTATCGCACATAAAGGCACAAATCAAGTAAATGAATCCAAAATAAGCATTCTTGTACACCAATATGAGCTGTTCAAGATGAAGGACAAAGAGTCTATCAATCAGATGTTTGGAAGATTTCAAACAATCATTAATGGACTTAAAGCTCTCGGCAGAACTTATGACAATCAAGATCACTGTTGAAAGATTCTCAAAAGTCTACCGAAGAGATGGAGACCAAAAGTCACCGTTGTACAAGAAGCCAAGGACTTGAGCATGTTGAAGCTTGATGAACTGCTTGGATCCCTCAAGATATATAAAGTGGAACTCGATGCAGAAGATAAACCCAGATGGGATAAATCTATAGCATTGAAGGCCGGACAAAAGAATCATAAGAATCAAAGTAAGAGGAATTCATCGTCGAAAGCACTGAAGATCGAGGAAGTCATGAATGACAACTCTAGTGAATCAGATCAAGATTTGAGCGAAGAAGATGATGAACTATCCTTTATCTCGAGGAAGATCAGATGCATGTGGAAGAAAAAGGAAAAAGGAAACAAAGAGTCCTCCTTCAAGAAGAAAAACAAAGATGAAGGAAAGAATGATAAAACTTCTCTCATATGCTATGAATGCAATAAACCAGGACACTACAAGTCCGAATGTCCATTGCTGAAAAGAAAGCCAAAGAAGAGGAAAGAAGGCAAGAAAAACATGATGGCAACCTGGGAAGATCTGGATTCGTCTGAATTAGATACTGACTCAGAGGCATCATTACAAGCAAACATTTGCCTAGTAGCTGAAGAAGAAAGTGATGAGGAGGTAACCTCACAATTTAGTGAATTAGAAGATGCATACTTAGAATTATTAGAAGATTCTCATGCAATTCTAAAGCAGTATAAATTGCTCAAGAAAAAGTACGTAGAAAATTTAAAAAACACGCAAGTATTAGAAAAGGAGAACGTATGCTTAAAGAAACAAGTAGATGAGATGAAGAAAAAAGTAGTCGTAGATAGATCTGAAGATATCAATCAGCTGAAACAAAGAATAAACAGTCTTTCAGCTGACTATCGACATTCATGGAGAGTACAAGAAAAATAAATGATATGTTAGGAAACTACAGACACCCTAGTGATAAAACTAGATTAGGGTTTACTAAAAACCACATTCAGCATAAAAAGAATTTCGCTTCTTACAGGAAGAATTCTCAACAGTTGCATCATCATCCTACTATGAATTATGTTAGAACTAACCCTAAAGGACCCAAGAAAATCTGGGTACCCGAAAATGGTGAAGAAGTAAGGTAAGAGAAATTTTCTTTCTTTGAAATTTTTAATGAGATGTTTGTTTAGATAGCTTAAGAATATGATGGGTTTGTGAGTTCCATAGTTAATTTTGATGATTATGCCCATTATGATGCTCAATTTTGGATGAAATTAATTAGGGATTTTTGGAATTTATGAATTAGGAATTTAAGTGAGGCTTTGGAGAAATTGAAGCTTTGGACAAGTTTCAAGTATCAAATTGAGGTGGGTACCATGTTTATATTTTGAATTATAAGCTAATTATAAGTTTTCGAAAAATCAAGAATAAGAATGTTTGAAAATTTATTGTATGTGTTTTTGAAAAATCAAGAAAGTGAAAAAAGGGTTTTCACATTATGACTTTCGAATGGTTAAATTCACAGTGTTGATATGAATTTTGATAAATTGATAAAATTTCTTAAATTCATTATTTTTGAATGAATTGATGAATTATGAAAATTGTTACATTCATTGATTTTGAATGTTTTGATAAAATTGAAACAATTGTAAAATTCATTGTGTTTAAATGTTTTAATAATTGCTATAAATGATGCATTCTTGAATGATTGAGAATGTGTTATATGAATTGGATTGATAATGTGAATTTTTGAATAAATTTGTGTTTGATTTATGACATGATTATAAGTGTTTAATTTTTGAAAGATGCCTCCGGGCAGTTTGATTTCAAGTATGAAATATGTTATGTGGGTTTGGTTAGGTCCCATAATAGGGTCAAGTGCACTTATCTAGGCTTCGCCCGTCTACCTGCTAGTGGCATTGGAGTTCCCTTTAAGGACTCCTATAAGTTCACGGCTACACCGGACCGCTATGCGGGAAGGTGTAGTACGTTATGTTCACGGCTACATAGGACTGCTATGCAGGACTGAGCGGTACGTTCTGTTTCCTGGACCGACCCAAACCATTTCTAATGTGTTATGTGTTTTTGATTTTGTTTATAATGTGTTGCATTCATGTTTCTAATTTGTTCATGAATTCTTTGATAAATTGAGAAATTTTGGAAAATAAGCTTTTTGATGAAATTTCTACTATGAAGTTTTTATACACTGGCAAAAGTATTTGGAAAATGATTTTTTCTTATTTTTCGATTTATAAACATGTTATCCACGAACTGTAAAGCTCACCCCCTCCTTTTCATCCCCATCTCCAGGTATCGAGAAGGAGATCGGATGAAAGCAAGTCGAGACTTCCGTGTGTTTATTTATATGATGTATTTGAAGTTAGATTTTTGTAAAATAAGAGTTTAGGCATATGTTGAGTATTTTGAGATTAATGTTGTATCGTGGCTTGAAAATGCCACTTTTGTTTGGTGATGTATTTCTTTTGGAGTATATAAATAAATTATGGATGTGTATATAGATTAGGGAAGTGAATTATGGTTTTGTATATAATTTGTATATGAATGTGATTTGAATTGATGGATGAATGTGTTTGAATGCGATATGGGTTCCGGACGGGAGGTCCGATGATACTGGTGTTTGAGAATTATTGAAGTGCCTATTGAGTATGAATTGTGTATTTATGGGTATGTGT
>JANZXV010000212.1:11997938-12008316 GCA_027576455.1 Erythroxylum roigii | reverse complement strand
ATTAGTAATAAAATATTTATTATTATTTTAAAAACTTTGAAAAAAAAGGGAAGAAGGAGAGGTAGAAGGGAGGGAAAGAGATTTTTAAAAATTTTGCAAAAAAATCTCCTAATTTTTTAAAATTTCCAGTAAATACTGGTCGGTACAGCCGAAACAGACCGGTACCGACCGGTATTCAAACTCGGTATCAAAATCAAAATACAGGTACCAATTTTAGGCCGGTACAGTACATTTCGACCGGTACCGGCCGGAACAGAACGATATTCAAAACAATGATCCAAACATTACTAAACAAAACATGACACCGAATAAATATTCTTTGAGTAAAGTTGGCTTACACACCATATCTACATTAAATACAATTAATAGAATAAACTTGTGTTATTAAATAATCTTGGAAAAATTATATGTCCATATAGCTAGCGACTGCAGTTTCACGGTCCACACCAACAAGATCCACATTCTATCTATTCATTGTTATTAACAACCTCCTAAAAAAACCCAATTCATTTTCTTATTATGTAATTTTTAACTATATATGTATAACAATCTCCCATGAATCTTAACAAATTTGTTTTCACTGTGGAATAAGGTTTCTTTCAATGGCCGGGATCGAATCAAAGGTCCTTGGAGCCCACAAAACAAAGCTATTCTCGTCTGTCATGAAGCTCGTTGGGCAACACGGCCCTCGAAAGTGGTCCACTGGCATTCCTGGTCGTTCCAGCAAGTCTTGCCGTCTCCGCTCAGACTTCCAACAATCACCTTTCACGATTGAATGAAGTGGACTGCCATTGCTGCACTGCTGCCTGATGCAACCGATAATGCAATAATCCATCGGAATGCCATCAACAAATTAAACTCCACCACAAGGTGACCGGCTGGAGGGGTAAGAGGCAACGTTGCGTGTCTCACCAGAGGAAGAGAAGGATAATGATGCTGGTGCAGTGGCATTTGATTCGGAAGTGAAAGGATGGTGAAGAATACAAATACGACGTCATAGAGATGGATAGAGATGGACATCTATACAATAAGATGTATAACCGCTAATTTTAAAAGGAAAAATGATCTTTTTATTGTAGTAATAAAGAAACCAAATAAACTTATATGTGAATCTCAATCATAATTTACTCGAAAGCTTCAACATAGTCCGGCAGACACAACCATAGTATTTGCCTTCCCATAGTATTTGCCTTTTTTGGTAAAATCAAATGCTTTGAATAATTAAAGTAAACCAAAATTAAAGCCCTATCACTTGTGTAAAATTCGCACTTGATCAAAAACAAACATCTTAATTGCTAAAACGATGTCGAAATTACGATATGAATGCTACCTCTCCTTCCAAAAGGGTTTTTTATCGACTTGATGCACGGCCTCAATCATGGGCGACAATATGCATTACCACAATGCATAAAAGGTACAACTAGATGTGTCGCATCCACAAAATTCATCTTCAAAAACTACAAACCCAGAAATGCATTCACCACACACAAAAAAACTGGTACGCAAATCCAAAGAGTAGCATGTTAGAATAAATCACATTCTTACCTACTTGGAGAAAATACAATGCATCTAAAATGTATTGCTGTGGGTGTATACCTAATAATAGTGAAAACCTAACAAAGTTTCAATTAGAAAGCTTTACATGCTCACCACTAGCTGCTAAATTTCCATAATGACCTCACTCAAACCTTAATATGGTCCTATAATTTCCATAATGACTTCACTCAGCCTTACTCATCATGGTCCAATCTAGATACTCGTCAGGACAATATAAGAATAATCGTAATCAAAATCTGGCGCATCTCCCAAGACCCACCAGTTCCAGAAGCCAACAATTTACCCAACCAAATACAGTCTTCTAATTATGTGTGTGTGTGTCAACAAATAATTCTAGCAACAAAAGCCTATGCAAATAGAGCTATTCACCCAAAGTAGCAAGGGCGCAAGACGTCGGGCAACAAAAGCCTATTCAAATGGAGCTATTCACCCAAAGTAGCAAGAGCACAAGACGTCAGGCAACAAAAGCTTTTACAGAGATCATAATGAGCCGTGAAAAAGGAATTAAACAAACATAAATTCCGACCACGACATCTATGGTTCTAGAAGTCGTAAACAAAACCCAATAAACTTTCTAGAACAAAGATCCGAGTGTAACGATACTCGAGAAACTCGTAAAAGAATTAAAAAGTAGAACACAATCCCATTAAAGCCGAGTAAAGATGTCTTAGCAAAACTGTAATCGCTAGTACATGAAATAAAAGTCCAGAAAATTACCACAAGGGAGTAACGATAACGTTAAGAAAATAGCAAACAACTAAAACGAAAATCATTCCTTTAGGAGACTACTTGGATCTCTGTCTCATCTTTCTGCGCTTCCTCTTCAACCTCCTCATACGCTTCTTCTTCCACTAACAAACCCAAAAAGAAAACACAAACAAACCCCAAAACGAACAATCAGATGACAAATAACAAGTATTAATACATTCTCATGTACAAATGTTAAGACGCGAGATTAAGAATCCAACCTTGGCTCTCATGGCTTGTCCTTGTTGGTTCGATTCTAAACCCCAGGCGCTGTTTCCTTGGGAGGCTGCGTATAATTGGAAAAGGGAGACTTGTATTGTTTTATATGGAGGAGAAACCCTAATCCTGTTACAAAGTGTACCGACCTAGTGAATTGGGCCTAATGGATAGACGTTAAGAGTGACTTTCAAGCTTTTGTTTGGGCTTAAGTTTTAAAAGTTGGATGGACGTTGAATCAATCAATCAAAAATAAATTACGCAATTGAAGGCTATCCATACTAATAAATGCGATAAGATGAGAGGGTCTGCCACCTTATTAAGTGAAGCCCATGACTATGTAGGTCATGGTCAGGATAAGCTTCTACTTCCATGCCCCACGTCATTGTGCTTTTTTGTTATCCATTTCCTTCGCTCGTTATTTGGAAGTTTTAGTAACAGAATAATGTTGCGGCAAATCAATTCAAAACAAATTTGGAGGTGGTAAGGCAAATTTGGCTAAGGAGCTCCTTAGGACCACAGAATATGTAATTTTAATTGATTTGAACTGGTATTGTAAGTCAAAGATAATCTAAATCAACGATTTGCATCAAGTCTTTTAAGAATTTACATATTATGAAATTACGTACAACAATCAAAGTCTCGGGGCGTACTAAACTAAACCCTTGTTGAATCCGTTTCAATGGAGGTAAGAGCTGAGTCAGTTCGCAGATAATCCCTACATAATGGGCAACTGGACCGAGCGTTGAGCCACCGATCAACACACTCACTGTGGAAACAGTGATGACACCTGGGCAAAACCTTAACTTTGTCATCGTCGGCAAACACACCGAGACATATACAACACTCAGTTTCCACACTAACCGTATCATAAGCCCTGTACATAGATATTGGCAACGCCTTAATGGTCGTTTGATCGAGCCCCTGAGATCCATCCGGTGGCCGGAGATCCGCCGGTGGCAAAGAATTGGTGGGTAATCTAGGAATATCATAGAGACAGACCCAGCGAGCGTAGAGAACGAGAAGGAAGACGAGGAGAACAACACCGATCAGGACGGCTAGGAAGAACAGAGAACGTCCTCTGATTACAAAGTCGTTGCCTTTGCGTTCTGCGTACTGCCAGTGAAATAGTTTCGGATCTTGGGAATCCATTCGCTAGGCGGTGAATGCGATGGTCTCTGTGTATTCGAAATATCGTGAATGGATGTGAATAGACTATCGAGTAGCAGTTAGTAGAGCAGCGGGGTACATTTCTGGGGGCACTAGTTGCTCACTTGCTCCGTTAAATAGGCGAACGCTAAAACTGTGGGAAAGCTAAAAGTATGTCTTCTCGGACACAGACACCAAGCATTTGGATCCGATCCTATTATCCTAATGTGTAACAGTTAGTTCCCAAACTCACTTTTTTCCAATTAAAAAAAACATAATATGTTCCAGAAAAAAAATAACTATATTATTGAAAGTAGATAAATGTATAAACTAATTTATTTTATGAAAATTTAAAGAATCACTTAATATTTTATAATTTGTAAACAAATTTTGATGTTAATATTTATTCTATTAGTAAATATTAAAATCAAGATTAATATATAAATAGGAAAATTTCTAAGTATTCTCGTCATCTTAAAAGGTTTTGTTTATTTACAATTCTTTAGATTAGGAATTTTTTAAAATATATCTTCTTTTAAATTTATTTTGAAGAATTTTGAATGCCTAATTTTGACAAACCTAACTTTTTTTTATATACTTTATAGTACTTATTTTAAATAATGTAAAAATATGTTTTTTTTGTTTGAACAATTTTATTAGGCAAAAATATAGCCTCCTTATGTGTAAAATATTTTAATATTACTACTTCTCCCAATACATATATATTTATAAATGAACAACTGAATATATACAAAAGGAAATATTGTTACTTTTATTTTATTGAGATAAATAGAGATTAGAAGAAAATATAAAGCATATAATAATAAGTTCATAAAAAGATAAATATGTGATGCTATTATACAATATAATTTGAATTGATGAACATCTATCTTATCTTCA
The DNA here is from genome assembly GCA_027576455.1 of Erythroxylum roigii. NCBI lineage: Eukaryota > Viridiplantae > Streptophyta > Magnoliopsida > Malpighiales > Erythroxylaceae > Erythroxylum > Erythroxylum roigii. The sequence goes on along the minus strand of JANZXV010000212.1, from coordinate 12,003,747 downwards.
CTTCTTTCAGAATAAACCATCAAATTTAAGAGGTATTTTATTTAATTGTGATTTCTAATTTTTTCTCTCCATATTTTTAGTTTTTATTTTAAAATAGAAATACAAATATTTGATTGTTAATGTCAATTAGTAATATCATTGACTTATTTGGATTTTAAAATATTGAACATTGAATATTTAATATTTTAATGTGGAGTTGTTATTTTAATGTAGTATTGTGAGATAAGGCCTAGGCAACTAAGACAAGTCATTGTACATGTACATTTAGAAAATTTTGGCTTTTGTGTAATATGCAAACTGAGACCCCAACGACGCTGAAAAAAATTGTTCCAGTCTTGAGCTAAAATCCACTCTCTTTTAACTCGTTAAATTCTCTCTAATTGTCCGGTAGTATGGGAATATTATTCTCGAAGAATTTTGCAAAACTTAGCCCCAGTATTGAAAAACTAATTAGCAGGCTACTGTACTTAAATAGTAATATTGTGTTTGTCTTCTGATCGCTTCAATTATAATAAATGATGTTTGAACTGGTAGGGACCTCAACATGCTGAGACTCAAATCAAATTATCAAGGTTGCATATACCACCAAATCAAATTAATAGCATGTCCTTTATCTAAGAACTAGAGTCCTAAAAAGGAAAGAACATTCATATAATCGAACAACTTTGAAAATTAGAAAATCGTTATTTAAACAAAAATTTACAAGTTTAACAAAAATAAAACACATAATCTTACATGACCAATACCTAACCTAAGACTCATTATTTTGAAACTTTTGGATGCTCAACAAAGACGAGTCTCTTCTTATACATATAAACTCAAACCTAATCTACATGTTCAAAAACAACCTTTATTTCTCTCTTATTAGCTTACCTTGCACGTTGCTCATTTTTTCTCTTTATGTTAGTATAAACTTTGGCTTAGAAATTCCTAACAAAATATGTCTTATGCTTACCATCCATATCAACACGCTCATTAGCAAGCAAATATATGTTATTAATTACTTTAGTTTGTCTACCCATTTGAAAATGTGTAACGATAGAAAATAATACTTTATTTCCTAATTTCTTATATAAAGCATGCTTAAAATGACTTAAGAATTTAATATCTCTATTACTTACTATTGTTCTAGGCAATCTATGCAAATATATTATTTTCTTAAAGAACAACTCAAAAATATATAGTGCATCATAAGTTTTATAGCATGCAATGAAATATGACATCTTACGAAATATATTAACAACATTAAATATACTTTTTTGACCACTTGGAGATCTACAAACCTAATATAAATTCTATAGATATGTCAATCTAAGGCTGATTACGTATAGAGAAAGGTATATAGCAACCATGCAATAGCATTTTAGATTTTTCTTGCTTACATGTTATGCATTTATCACAAGTAAATTACACATCACACTTCATGTTAGGCCAAGAAAATATTCAAGTAATATGTCTAAAGTCTTTTGCACATCAAAATATCTGTCACCTCTGTAAGTCTCTCTAACCAATAATTCATACAAAGAACATATAGGCACACACAACTTGTCTTTCTTAAATAAAAATCTATCATACCTATAATACTAACCATACTCACAATTGGAACAAAAAATTCACATTTAGCACCAACATCATTTACATACATATGTTTAAAAAACTCAAAACTAAATAATTTAGTTTGCAATGAAGTAAGCAATATGGACCCTCTGCACATTGTATTTGTTACAACATTTTCCTTTCAATTCTTGTACTTAATCACATAAGGAAACATTTTGATAAGCTCTATCTATTTGGCATATCTTTTATTATGCTTACCTTGGAATTTCAAAAACTTCAAGCTCTCATAATCATAATAGATTATAAATTCCTTTGGCCATAATAGTACTACCATATTTGTAGAGTTCTTAATAACATATATAGATCTTTGTCATAAGCAGGATTATTAAATTATGTTCTGTTAAGCTTTTCATTGAAATAAGCAATAGGTTTGGAGCCCTACATCAAAACAACCCTTATACTAATTTCGAATGCATCACATTTAACATCAAAAGCTTACTAAAATTAGGAAAACATAGAAAATGTGCATTAGTTGACTTATCTTTACTAGTATTAAAAGCTTTCTCATGCACTTCTTCCCATTTAAACATAACGTTCTTTCAACAAAATTTTATTTAAAAATGTTTCAATAAATTAAATTCATTTATAAACCTTTTATTAAACTTGTTAATCCATAAAAACTCCTTACACCATTGCCATTCCTAGGTGTAATTTAGTCCTTAATTGCCTTTACCATATCTTCATCTACATTTATTCCACATGAGCTCATAATAAAACTAAGAAAAAAATATGGATTCCATACCAAGCACACACTTCTTAAGATTATCATGCATTTTATGTTCCCTTAGAACATGAAAATCATCATGAAATTTTTAGCATGATCATATAAGTTCTTGTTATATACTAAAATATTATCAAAGTAAACTACGAAAATATTTTTAATGAAAGAACGCAAAATATGATTCATTAACCTTGTAAAAGTACTAGATGCATTAGTTAAATGATATCACCAATCACTCACATAAACCATATTTTATTTTAAAGTAGTTTTCCATTCATCACCATCGTTCATATAACTTTGATAATATCAATTCTTAAATGAATTTTAGAAAACATACATGAACTATAGAGTTCATCATCCATATAATCTAACTTAGGGGTATGATTTTCATACTTTACATTATTTTTATTAATGACTCGACAGTCAACACAAATGTTCCATATTCCATCATTTTTTGGCACCAAAATTATAGGAACCAAATATAGAGAAGGAATCTCCCTTACCTTATTCACTTACTCCATTTGCCTTTAAATATCCTTTATTTTATTAAGATTTGCTATATAGGCTGGTTTATTCAGGAATGATGAACCGGGAATAAAGTCTATTTAGTATTCTATACCTCTTAAAGGAGGTAAACCATATGGTATTTTCTTGAGAAATAGATTTACAAATTCTTGCTACAAAGAAACAATCATACTAACCAAAGAAGGGATATGATTATTAGTTAAGAAATCAACATCTTGTACAAAAGAAAAAATAGTTGTTGCTTTGCGAATATGACACTCTTAATCTTACCACTGTTTGTAAAAGCACCAAGTTTCTCACTTTTTCTCTACTTTATGCTCCACACTCTGAATTATTTCATTATTGCATACACACATTCTCCTATTTTATTACCTTTTACTTTTTCTTGTGTAGTAACTTGTTTTTCTCGTCTTATACTCTTTAGTTATCCTCTTATAGTTCTCATACGCTTTCTATAAATTGAGAGGTGTTAATACAATATTGCAATTATTTATTTCAAAAAAGTATCTGTTCTTATACCCATTATAAGTGACATTCCTATCAAATTGTCACGGGTACCCCAATAGTATATGACTAGTATGTATTAGTACCAAATCACAAAGAACCTTGTCATTATAGTTACTAATAAAGAATTCCACTAGCACCTGCTTTATCACCTTAGTCTCTTCATATGCATTCAACGATTATAACTTATACAATTTAGGACGCTTTAATATAGCCATGTTCACCCTTTCAACCAAAATATTAGCATCATTGCTATAACTATTCTTATCAATAATCGGGCTACACACGTTATTCAAGTGATGCTAGTATGAAAGATATGCTCACATTATACCTCATTTCTATCCTCCTTAGGTTGCATTTTAATAGCACAACTAGTAACTATCATATCTTCTCAGATGTGTCCCTCAAATTTGATATCACTATAATCCTTAAATGATGGAATCTCATCATTACTTAATCTAACACTCTCTATGTCACCATTATCCATGGCAATTATAGCTCTTTTATTTAGATACTGAAAAGCAATATGACCAAATCCTTAACATTTGAAACACTTAGTTTTAGTTCTACTTTTGGACATAACAATAAAAAAATTTAGTTTTGGTTCTACTTTTGGACATAACAATAAAAAAAATTGGTCTTAATATCGTCTCTAAGGTTTGAGGTATTTTGTTGTCCTACTAATCTGACCTCTATAAAGAGCAAAAAGTTGAACCATATTTACAATAACCTTATACTTCAATTGTTTTTTCACCTTGATAGCCTTATACAACAAATCATCCATCTTTATATTATGTAGCAATTTTACATATTAATTATCTCTTTTTTCATACCAATAATAAATCTAGCTATAGTTGCCTTACAGTCCTCCTTTACATTAGTCCTAATCATGATTATCTTTATCTCCTTGTAGTAGTCCTCTATGCTCGTGAAACCTTGAGTCAAACCTTCAACTTTCTATACAAGTCCTTATAACAATGCTAGGTATGAATTTCTTATGCATCATTGTCTTCTTTTCCTATGATTGAATAGGTCTCTTATTATTCCTTTACCAATTAATCACAAACTAATCCTGCCAAATATAATTGAATAGGTCTCTTATTATTCCTTTACCAATTAATCACAAACTTATCCTGCCAAATATAACATAATCTGTGAACTCAATTGTTATTAGTTTAACCTTCTTTTCTTCAAGGTAATTATGTAAATCAAACACCTATTTTGTAATCCTCTCCTACTCTAAGTATAGATCGAGATCATTTTTCCCTTAAAAGATGAGATTTTCATCTTAATATTACCCAAATTGCTATATTGTTATAAAACAACCTTTTATCCTTTCTAGAACTAGTTCATAATTTTCCTTTTCCTCCTCCTCAAATTTGTGCTTCATTAAAGATTTAGGTCTAGATGAGAACTCTAAACAGTACAACCTCATATTTAGAGCCTTTAATTATTCTTAGATAGTCTTTATAAACATATTGATATTAATCTCTACATTATATGCACTACCACTTAAATTTAAACAAGCTAAGAAAAAGTTAGTAATAAACAAATTGGTTTCTTATCATATACTCTTTTACTTATTCACACTTGTGATTAGGCTACTAATTCAGTTATGTTTCACTCAATTTCAACTTTTCTACATGATTTTGAAGTGAATCACACGTTAATACCACACTTAATAAACGATGTACAAATGCACAAGAAGGGGGGGTTGAATTGTGTATTCTTTTTTCGTTGATCCCTTTGTAAATAATTTTGTTAAAAGAAACTTGTTCTTTTTTACAAAACAACTGAAAATCAATGTTATAAAATATTTTCGAAATTCTCGTATGAAAACAGTGAAATCGAAAATTCAAAGTTAAGAGAATTAAGGGTTGAGAGTTGAGAGATGTTGACACCGCAGATTTATCCTGGTTCACCCCAAACTGTGGGTGTAACACCCCACTCCCGTGTGACCCGAACCCAACATCGATGGTGATATCCGAATCCGTGCCCCGCGAGGGTAGCGTGCTACATCACTCAGTAAACTCAGTATAAATTTTTTTTTAAAACACTCAAAAGCTCAGAAACTAAAAACCAAGTTGGGCCCACTTTCATTTGTAAACATTTTCAGTCATAACAATACACTCAATCAATTTTATTTATAACCATTTCAGTGAATACATTACAATTAATAAAATTTCCATAGTCTGTTTGGGGCCCACTATCTCTACAAAACACTATTTTCCAGAAATTTCAGAATACATCAATGGATAACAGTAGGATGACACTAATGCAGACGTGGACTAATCCCGACCTCTATTCTTCATTTGAATACTGTAGACATACTCCCGTGAGCCTAACGGGGTATTCTTCAGAGTCTTGAAAAATATTTGCAAATTTTGGGTGAGTTTTGCGAACTCAGTGAGGAACCATCATCGATGGTTCACCCAATTCATG
>JANZXV010000212.1:11980135-11997838 GCA_027576455.1 Erythroxylum roigii | reverse complement strand
ATTTTCCTAAATTTGGGCAGCAACTTCGCTTAGGGTTTAGACCCTCTTAATGAGGGAATTCGCTTTGGAAGTCTTCTGGAAAATTGTAGAGCATGTTGAGATCTTGAAAACGGTATAAAATGGGTCATTTTTCGACTTAGGATGAAAAAGTTATGAACGATTGAAGTTTGCTGCCTACTATGCATATTGATTCTCGAATTACTATTCACTGGCCATTTTGGGCTGAACCTTCGGACGGATTTTTCGTACTTTTAGAGCGGAAATCGGATTTTCCATCCTTCATGATAGATGTAGAGGGTCTTTTTATCTTTCCATGGAGGTATGTTTTGTCCTGATCGGAGTTAGGAGTAAAAAGTTATGAGGGTCGGAAGTTGGCCGATCACTATTCATTTGGTCATTGTACTATTCATTTGGTCATTTTGCATTTTCGCTTATAACTTTTTCATTTGGCCTCCGATTTGCCCGAAATTTGAACCAGTGATTTCTCAACAAGTTTTCTACCCTCTCTCACAAGAATGTAAAATTTTTCAGTAAGGTGAATTTTGTCGGAATTTTTCCCTCAAGTTCGTTTGAACCCTTTGTTTGCTTTGACTTGGTTGCATTGTGTTTCGATCAAGTTCGTTTTGCTTTCACCTTATGCCTTTCGGCTCCACTTGCTTTTACTTCTGCTTTCGTTTTGTTTTCCGTACTTTATTATCCGATTCGATTCGTTTCGCTTCGGCCCACTTTCGGGTTCGATTTCTGTTTTTGGCTTCGTTTTCTGTTTCCGTTTTCCGGTTGGGATCCGGTTCCTGAGATCGGGTCCCAACATAGATGTTATCCGATTCGATTTGTTTCGGTTCGTTTAGCCTTTCGATTCTGAGCCTTCGATTTGCTTGTGTTTTTGTTCTTTCGTTTCGTTTTCCGATTGGGACCCGAATCAGGTATAAGTATAAGGGTTTCGGATTAAGTAGTTGGGATCCGGTAATGGGTTCCAACAGTTGGTGAAACGTTAGGAAATGGTTAACCTACAACACAATAGGAAGGAACTTACATATGTGGATACAATATAAAAGGGATAATGGAACCTATCCTGAATACGTATATGTACGTGAATTTCCAAATGAGCTCTGTGGAATTGCCAACTTTTCCAAATCAATCGATTTGCCTAATCCTTCATCGATCATTGTGTCATTACTCTCGCCTCCTTCGGCATACATGTCATCTTCGAGATTCCTTAAAGCTTAAAACATGTAATATATTCCATGAAATGTTAATATATCAACTTCATATGTGTGAATTGAGATGTATATAATAAGGAAATTGATGTTATATGATACTATACACCTTCAAGTAGAAGATCGGTCTTAGAAGGCAAACGATCATTACTTAAAGAAGTGGAGATTGTTGCTGCATCCTTGATTCTTTCGGTAAGGACAATTTTACCACATTCCTCCCAACGGAATGAATTACGTCCATCCGGTACTAGACGCCAAGTTGACATTCCTTAATTAAGGATTGGAAATAACAATTTGACAGAATATATTGAAATGCTTTAGTACATATTACTTGTTAAAGGAATTTAAATCTTGCAGTACATACACAAATTAATCGCTATCATAACTTAATTGTAAATTACAATCATCTTCACTTTCTGAAGAATAAGAATCAAAATCCGGCTCCTCTTCAGATCTTTGACCATCTTCCTCCTCTCCAGACGAAATCTCAACATATTCATGTGATGGATTGTGCAAAGGTTCTTTATCATCATATGTCCCAAATGCATTTATAAAATAAGCATCTTCTTGAAACGCTTCACTTTCAATTATCTGATCTCCTTTTCCATGTGATTGAAACACACCTCTAAGTTTAACTTTGCAAACCGCCAACCAATCTAGCTTATCTCGTCGTATGTTGGTGTTGTATGTTGGAAAAAGGACATAACATACCTATTTTGCTTGCATAGCCAAAATGAAAGGTTCAAAATGTTTCAATTTCCTTCGCAAGTTGATTTCAACAAGATTGTATAGGCTATGGACTTTTGTTCCAACATTTGGAGTGGGTTCAAACCAATCACGCTTAAATATCACAGTTCGCTTGATTGGCAACATAAGGTACTCAACTTCTAATATCTCAATGATTTTACCATAGTAATCCATTAATTCTCCTTGTATGAAAACTCCACTATTTATTGTTGCCATGCTATAACCATGAGCTTCTGTATGATATTTGTAGTCATTAATGAAATAAATTGGATACAATTTAACAGTTCGTAGAATTCCCTTTGCAAGATCACAAATGAACTTGTTTTCTATTCGATTTTCTAAGGCCTACAAAAGAAAAATGATTTCAAAATCAATGAATACATCCGCTTATTTCAACACTTGAATTGTATAACTTAATAATGAGAATATTTGTAAGTGGAAACTAACATATCTCTTAAACCATCATGCAAAGTGTCATCCAACCTTATTATTGACTTCATCCTGTATGTTGTTTGCCATGATCTCGTGTAACAATGTCTCGTACATCCTGTTAGGTTATCATGTAATTTAGTGATGAAAAAGTCAAAATGTTACTACCGATATAATGTGGTTGAACTTACTGCACGAAAGGTTGAACCTCTTGATAGTTCAATAAAATGTAACCATAGGCAGCCTCAATTTCTTGTTCTGTTAACATTCTTCTTGTTGCACGCCTATATGCTCGCCCAAGAAATGTAAAAATGGATATGTTGCCATCAGCATCACTAGTTCCTCCCCCATTGTCATTATGAGGAACTTTTCTTACTCTTGTGTGAACGTGTGGCGCAAAATAATGTCAACAAAATGTACTAGCCTCCTCAACTAAATACGCATTACAAATGGAACCTTCAACCCTAGCCTTGTTTTTCATATTTTTCTTCAAGTGATGCAAATACCTATATTACAACATATGAGTATTATAATGTAACAGTTAAAACATGTTATAACTTCATTAACTGAATGTTCAGTGTGAATTACCTCTCAAACGGGTACATCCATCGATATTGAACTAGACCAGTTAATTTAGCCTCGTATGCTAAATGCACAGGTAAATGCTCCATAACATCGAAAAAGCTTGGAGGAAAAATTCCTTCTAACTTTCACAAAATTACTGGAATCTCCCTTTCTAGGATGTCCATGTCACTGTACTTGATTTCAAATGATGTTAAACTTTTGAAAACAAACTTATTTATGTAATCAGTTCCTAAACCTTATTTGGAAGCAACTTTCGAAATGCGATTGGAATTAACCTTTGCATAAATATGTGACAATCATGACTTTTTAACCCAAATAATTTGTAATTCCTCATATCCACACACCTTCCCAAGTTTGAAACATAACCATTGGGAAACTTTAAACCCTTCAACCATTCACACAATATTTTCCTTTATTTTTTATCTAACGTGTAACAGGCTTTCGGATATTTACCGGTGTGAAGATCTTTATGTAACTCATTTCTTCTACAAAAAATTTGCAAATTAGCTCGTGATTTTGTATTGTCTTTTGTCCTCCCCTCAATGTTCATTATGGTATTGAACATATTGTCAAAAAAAAATTCGATATGCATGATATCTAAAATATGACGTAGAAATTTTGTCTTCTAATATAGCAAATCCTAGAAGATGCTTCGTTTTCTCCAACCAAAGTTTTTACTGATGCTTGTATTAACTTCATCAGCTTCAAATTTTGTAACTTTCAACAAGCCTAATTCATCAATCTCCAGCAATATCTCTTCACCAGCTTTGTAAGGGGCCGAAGTTTTCTTCACCATCATATTCTTAATGAACTTATGTTTATTGTGTCTGAATGGATGATCTGGAGGAAGAAATTTCCTGTGATTGTTAAACCAACACACTTTTCCACCGTTTGGAAGATAAAAGGCATTAGAATTGTTTCCATCATAAGGACAAGCCAATTTTTCAGCTGTGCTCCATCCAGATAACATGGCAAATGCTAGAAAATCCCTAATGGTCCACATCAAAGCTGCCCTCAACACAAAATTCTGTTTCAAAGAGACATCATATGTTTGAACACCATATTCCCATAGATTCTGCAATTCATATATCAATGGTTGTAAGAACACATCAATTTTAAGCTTTGGATTAGTAGGCCCTGGTACAATCTCGATCAAGAACATTTATGCCTCTTTCATACACATCCACAGAGGCAAATTGTAAGGAGTCACTATAATTGGCCATGATGAATATTGCTGCCCAGATTGACCAAAAGGTTGGAATCCATCTATTGACAATCCCAACCTAACATTTCGACATTCAGCTGTAAAATCAAAATAGGTGTCGTTGAAATGCTTCCATGCCTGTGCATCTGATGGATGACTCATTATTCCATCTTCCTATTCGTGTTTAGAATGCCATCTCATATGAGATGCAGTAACCTCTAAAGCATAAAGTCTTTGAAGTCTCAGAGTTAATGGGAAATCATACATCCGCTTCCATGGAACTAATTTCTGCTTCATTGAATGCTTTCTAAGCTGAAACCTAGATTGCCCACAAAATTTGCACTCTTCGAAGTCCACATCATCTCCCTAATACAACATACATCCCAATTTGCAACAATCAATCTTCTCGACAGGCAAACCAAGACCACTAATAAGTTTTTTCATACTATAAAAACTATCAACCATTGTATGATCACGAGGCATTGATTCATTATACCTTTCAAGAATTTTATCAAAACTATGGTCTGAAATATGCCCTTCAGGCTTAATGTTCAAGATTCGCACAATTGAAGACAATTGGGTCATTGTCTCACAATTTGGCTACAACTCTTGGTCTGCTGGTTATAGTAAGTCAAAGAATTGTTTTGCATGTGGGTTCAGTTCTTCTTCAAGATTTCCCATATTTTTTTGAAAGGTATAACCTCTTGCATCATAAACCATTTGCCTGTACGGATTTCCAGTCTCTTTAACATAATTTGCTCTAAATCCAATCCCCCTTTTCAAACTCATTGAAATCTACAGATGATTCTGCTTGATTACCCTTTGAACTGCTACAAATGCTAACTTCCCCGTGTCTTGTCCACTCAAAATAATTTGGGACAAACCCTTTTCTCAGCAAATGCCCATTAACTTCTTCAATAGGAAGGAAACATTTGTGTTTACACTTTTTACATAGGCATATGATCTTCGGCCCATCCATATATGCAGGTTGAGAACATGCATACTGAATAAAGGCTTCAACTCCAGCAACAAATTCAGGATTAATGTAACCATCAGGTGTTGCTCATCTATACATCCAAGATCTATCAACATAACTCATTTTTGCAAGGGTGTTAATGTAAACCAGTGAGTCCATAGTTAGTATCCTTCATGAATGGAAAAGTATACAGAACATGTAAGATAATATATGTGACTTGAGTCACGTTCTGGTAGTGACTCATAAGCTCCTCGAATTTTTCTTCGATTAGCCTCACAGTTTCAATCATGCAAGAATTTCCGTCAACTTTTATAGGTTTAAATCTACTAAACGAACCTATACTAAAGATCTCACATACATGTTTCTTAGCATATATGTGAGAGGTTTTTTTAATAAGTATACAATAAGTATTCATTAAACTATGAATACTTATTTTCATAAATTGTTTTAAGTCATCGTTAGTTTTCACGAACTGCGTGAAGAATGTCGATAATGACAAGTTAAGATAAGTTAATTAATAACGACGGAATAAGCATAAAAGAAATAACGACTGCACAATTTAAGGTAACTGCAACTACAATATAAGTTACACTCATCCTATATTACTTTAATAATTAACTGAAGTTCATTCCACAAAGAAAGACCCAAACTATACCTAGTACAAAAAATACGTAGACAACAAAATATTCACTAACCTTATCCGAAACACAAACGTAGGAACCAAATGAAGTCGAAGACAGATTTAAATACCTGATAAAGCTGCTCTTCAAACTCGATACAAATGAGTGTACTGGAAACTACAGAGTTCCTACAACCAAGAACACATTTGTTCACAGGTTAGAAGCTCTTAATCCTGAAATAAAAACGGTGATATCATAATTTACGAAGATCCTATTAAAAATTCGGCAGAGTTTTCCTTATAAAATGGACATCCCCTTAAGTAAGAAGGGTCAATTAAAGCTGCAAAAAAAAAAAAAAAGGAAACACTTCTATATCGACCAGTAATCACAACTCACATTGGGTCCTCCAACCATATGTCTATCTCAATGCAGTCCACATTTAACATCGCAAAATATATCATTATGCAATTTTCAATACAAGTTAATCAATTTGTAACCCCTATGCAAATTAAACCAATTTAATTCAAAGTAAGATTGTATGGTTATTTAAACACAAAAGAAATCTATTATTCATATCTAAACAAAATTGATATGAATTAGTATCCATTTAATTATAACAATATAACATTATAACAATATAATTAAAAAAACTATTTTTTGTTTATTTGAACACAAATAAATGTATTATTCATATCTAAACAAAATTGATCTTAATTATTATCCATTTAATTGTAACACTATAACAAATAATAACAATATAATTAAAAGTACTATTGTTTGTTTATTTGAACACAAAATAAATGTATTATTCATATTTTAATTAAATTGATCTTAATTAGTATCCATTTAATTATAACAATATAACAAATTATAACAATATAATTAAAAGTAATATTGTTTATTTGAACACAAAATAAATGTATTATTCATATTTAAACAAAATTGATCTTAATTAGTATCCATTTAATTATAACAATATGAAAAATAATAACAATATAATTAAAAGTAATATTGTTTATTTATTTGAACACAAAATAAACAAACAAAAATTTATCTTATACATAATCATTATCAATACATAGTCATATTAACATCATAAGCTATTTTTATTTTTAAAAAAATTGAAACTACAATTTCAAAATCATAACAATATAACAATCATAACAGTACTATAACAATTTTCGTATGAACAACTATAATATATCAACACATACATTCTACACTTGTTGCAAAACAACACCAATAATTAAAGTTCAAGAACAATTCAAGACAAACACTTATATGCATTTTGTCAAACACTTGGTGTGCAAAAAATTCTTCACCCCTAATTCAACATAAAATCCCAAATTTTTTCCATTAATCTCCAACATTCAACTAAAACTATCATTAACAATCACTAATTAACATTTAAAATCAAACAACAACTCCATATTAACCCAAAAAAAATCCACCGATTGTAGAGGAAGGAGAGGGAGGTTTTCCAAACAACATTACCTTCAGTTAACACTATTGAAGCAGACGACACCGGCAACGCTAGCCTCGACGACGATAGCACAGCAAACGGTGGCGATGGATGGGAGACGATGGCGACAGACGACGGAGAAGGAGAGGAGAAGATAAATGTGAGGTGCACGCGAAAGTGGGATAGGGGAGAGTTTCTGAAGCTTTAAAATTTTAACCAAAACAACGTTGTTTTGGTTATGTCCAAAACGACGTTGTTTTGGTTAAATTTTTAAACGTTTCTAACTTCACAAAATGACGTCGATTTGTTAAGTTTTTTAAACGACGATTGCGTTGCGTCATTACCGATGTTCTTGTACCGACGGAATTTTTGCCTCTGGTAAAGTTCTATTTGCTGTCTTATTTTTTCGACGAGGTTACATTCCGTCGGTAATTACAGACGGAATGTTTTCGGTGCCTAAGTTTCTGTCGCTATTTCGCTCTTTTCCTTATAGTGTTAGGTAAATATCTACCCAACAATCTAATAATGATCGCAATGCCTAATCTACTGTATGCTTTAGTATATATCAGGCTACCAACTATACTATAATAAGAAACATTCTTTATAGTCTTTATTTCTATTTTATTCCTTGGTTACTATGCCAAATTCTTTCTCTCTATATGAGAGATTAGTCCTCTACAAGGATTACAATTTTCTATATTAAATCTTTATAACACACATACATGATATTTTTCTTGTTGAATTTGAATACCAAAGACGAAAGATATTTAGATCATTCATCTCAAAATTCTTAGTTGCTTAATCTCTTGCAACATGGCCAAGTCATTTAATACAAGCAAGACATCATCTATATATAAAGGTGAAATTTGATTTTGCTTCCTTTGACCTTATAATACAATTATCTTTTTACTTTATTTTTTATAAAGTCAAATGAGTTTATTACCTCATCAAACTTCATATATCATTAATGGGAATATTTTCTCAACATACATGCTAGATGGCTTTTATCATCAACCTCAAACCCTTTTAGATACACCATATATACCTCTTCATAAAGACCTCTATTTAAGAAAGTGATTTTAACATCCATTTATTGTAGTTTCATAGCATAATAAGCTATTATTGCCATAATAACTATAAATGCATCTTTGGAATTTACAGAAGAGAAATTAACATTAATGTGTATCCCTTCTCTTTAAGTGACTTGACAACTAACCTCACTTTTAACCACTCAACATTACATTAGGAGTCCTTTTGGGTCTTATAATCCTATTTATATCCAACATGTTTACAATTATGAGATAAATAAAAAAGGTTTTATATATGATTATCCTTTTTCCTCATAGACTACATTTCATCCCTTGTAAAAAAAAAAAGTAACTAGAACAACAATATGCCCAACATTAGTCAATCACAATTAGATAAACTATCACTACAAGAAAATTGCAAATTATTGATGGAAAATTCCCTATAGAAAGTTTTGTGGTAAATTAGTGATGGAAATTGCTTTCTGTAGGTAAATATGTCTAGAAAAAAGGTTTTTTTCGTTAAAAGAGGAAGAAATTTTACCGCCAAATTTTGTCGACAAAATTTAGCAACAAAATAGTGAAAGTCATCGTAAAAATAGGCACCAATGGTTCCAGGTAAAAATTGTGTACAAAATTTACCAATGAAAAAAAAATTTAGTAAGGAAATTTCCTATGGAAAGGTGATTCCGTAGGTAATTTCCCTACTGAGAGGTGATTCTGTAGGAAATTTTCCAACAAAAGTATATTCCCATAAGTAAATTACTACCATAATTGTTTTAATTCATCCAGCACACTTACTTATAATCAACTAGTTCTGTACTGAGCAATTGTTGCACTGTAAATACTAAAGTCAGACAATGTTACAATAGCAATAACAGTGGTATACGTAGCTAACTGGAAATTCAAGCGTTCTAGCTTATGGAAAGACTTACAAGAAAGTGATTCAAACACCTTTATTCCATGGATGATTGTTGGAGACTTAAACTGATTGCTTTCATCATTTGAGTCCATAAGAGGAAGGGGAACAATAGATGCACATTTCAAAGAGCTGATAGTACTAACATCTTTACTTGGAATTATGAACCTTAAATTTCAACGGTCGTTATTCACATAGAGCAATCACCAAAAAGGAAATAGATTGGTGCAGAGAAAGCTTGATAGGTGGCTTGTGCAAATGTTAGAAAGTTATGTTGTTTTTTAGGAGCCATTATTCTCCGATCGTACCCCTGTCAATGTTTATATTAAGAGCAGAATAAACAAAAGAGACACACCATTTAGATTTTTCAACTCACTGCTAAATCATGCTCAGCTTGAAGTAATAGTTGTTGACGTTGCTCGGTTACAAGTCTAAGGATCTAAAGCTTTTTAGTGTCTTCAAATGCTTAAGAATATCAAAGCTGAATGTATAAAATTACTAAAGCATTATTCTAATTGTTTGAAACTCAGTAAACTGCAAGCCATGGAGAATTTTGTCTTAACTCAGAAGAAGTTGGCTACTAATCCCACAGATCCCGCACTCATAGATAAAGAGAATACATAATTAAGCAAATATATGTAGGCTATTGAAGGCTTTAGAGATCAGTTGAAGAAAAAGTTTAGAATTCTAAGCTTAGAATTGTATGGATTCAACAAGGAGACATGAATACAAAATACTTCTCCAATGTGATTCAACGTAGGCAAAATAGGAAGAAGATAATCTTTCAAGAAGATGAGAGTTGCAAAATGATACATGCACAAGATGAATGAAAGAGTTGGCTACAAGATATTTCAAAGCAATAAATGAAGTATCTTTACACACCTCTTGTCTTCCTATTAATCTTATCAATCACATATATGGTTCTATAAATCTGGATCAACATTTTGTCCTAATCAGAGAGGTCACAAGTGAGGAGATCAAGGAAGTATTGTTTTCCTTCCACCCTGATAAGTCATTAGGACCTGATGGCTTCAATGTCAGATGTTTTCGAGCAAAATGGAACTTTTTACAAGCTCCAGTTATGAAAGCAGTTCAGGAGTTCTTTAATAGTGGCAAGTTACTCACTGAAATGAATAAGACTTATTGAGTCTTAAAATCCCAAATCATAAGAGATTGAATGATTATAGACCAATATCTTACTACAATATGGTGTATAAGATCATCTCTAAAATCCTTACTAATAGATTGAAGAGTACTTTACTAGGATTGATCAACTCTAGTCAAGGTTCTTATGTCCCTGGTAGGAGTATGAGAGACAATATAATGTTAGCGCAAAAATTGTTCAAAGACTACAACACTAAAGAACATGTAAGAAGTTGTGCTCTCAAAGTATATTTCACCAAGACATATGAGACTGTGGAATGCAGCTTCATCATCAATTCACTCCTTACTTTTAGATATCCTAACAAGTACATTGAATGGATACATGATTGCATATCAAGTGTATCATTTTCAGTGCTAATGAATCGTGAGCCTACCCAAGTTTATAAAGCAGCTAAAGGAATAAGGCAGGGAGATCAACTATCTCCTTATCTATTTGCAATTACTATGAAAGTGCTCCTAAGAATGACTCAGCTATGCATTGCCAAAAGCATAAAATTCAGATATTATCATCGATGTAGAGAGATTAATATCCCTTAACTTCCATCTATAGATGATTTGCTCATGCTTTGTGCTAATGATACTAATTCAATTGGAGTAATCTTAACTTCCTTACAGAGATTCCAAGAAGTATTAAGGTTGAAATTCAATCCATAAAAGAGCTCAACTTAGTTATCTACACAGAGTAATGAAGCCTCATCAAATGTGATCATGAGTGCAGGACTTGCTATTCATCAGTTATCACTCAATTATTTAGGAGTTCTCATGTCCGCTAAGAAGCTGAATGTAGACCTCTCATTGACAAATTTCATAGAAGAATTTCCAATTCATGCAACAATTATCTGTCTTATAAAGGTATATTGCAGGTTGCCATTTTTAATAATCTACATTTTTATTAGTTGTCACATTTAGCCATCCCAAAGGAATTCTAAAGAAGATAGACAAGAGTATAAGGGATTTCTTATGGCATGCACATAATTTGAATGCAAAGAAAATATCCAAAGTCAAATGGAGTACCATTTGTTTTCCAAAAGAAAATGGTGGATTAAAGATCAACTCAACCTTCAGAATGAACAAGATTTTGTTGGCTAAAAGGTTATGGAGAATTTGTTGTGATAAAGAAAGTCTATGGGTTAAATGGGTTTATATGTTTTATGGCAAACATAAAAGCACATGGTCTATCTCGAAAAAAAGTTCTCAATTTTACAGTTTCAACAAATTCTACTCACCAAGTCATTTATGCATCCTCATATAAAGCATAGCATAAGAGATGGGCAAAATAGAAAAATTTTCGTTTGATAACTGGCATTCACTAAGGCCTTTATGTAACACTCAGTTCTTTCCAGTTTTGAAAGGATCAATTCCAGAAGATACCAAGGTGTAGATACTCATTCAAAATAGCAGCGGTCTGGCTATACCATATGAGCAAAATTAAGAACCATGTCAATTGTAGAGTAGATGCCAACTTATTTACTATAATAGAGGCAGGAAGATGAAGTCAAATGAGAATTACACAAGTCACATAAACTTACAGCACAATCATGTAAACAACTACTACTTGGTCCACTCACCAGAATTCCTCTTCACAAGCTGATATATGGATCTGTAATTTCACAGGCTCACTCGTTCATTCTCTAGTTAGCAACTGGGCAAAAACTATGAACTAGAGAGAAGATAAAATTTCATATTCTCGACAGATCTTGCCCTTTATGCAGTGGCGAAGTTGAGCCTCTAGATCATATCTTCTTTGATTGCTTTTGCACATGATAGCTATGGGGTAAGTTTCTCTATATTTTCAACCTACAAGACAAAAACCTTGCTTGGAAAGACTGCTTGAATTGGGTCAATGATCTAAACTGGCAAAGCAAAATAGATTAAAGAGTATTCAAGGTTGATTTTTCCATACTACTTTATTTCATTTGGAGATTAAGAAACACAAAGATCTTCAAGAAAGTAGAAGATTACAAGAAATTCAGCTAGAATGAATTTTATCTCAAGTTAAGGATGATATTGTCAACGTCCTATCTGCAATTTATATCTGATCAAATCAGGAAACAGTTGAGTATATAGAAAGAGCTGGTACTTAGTTAAGGAAAGTTGAGTAGCTAGCTGTATATTTTGTACAAAACTATAAGAGTTGTATATATTTCCTTTCCTTTGTAATTTCCATTTTTTGATTGAATATATTACTTACTTAACTTCAAAAAAAAAAAGTTATCCTAAAAGGGGAATAAGAAAGAAAAGTATATACCATTTTGTAGTACATATCAAGTAACCGCAATCAGAAGAAAACGAGACTTGTTAGGTTTGCACTGCTTAAATGACACAAAATGTATATCTAATTATGATTCTTTGTGGTTTTCCTTTTTTTTTTACTTAAAGGGTGGTAATTAAACCATAAGAAGTAGGCATCATTGTCATATCCAATCCAAAATATATGGACAAACATGTTTCTCACGGGCATGGGCATATATATTATGTGTGCTTCACTGTGGCTGCATAATATAACTCCTGAGACAACATTTCTATGAAGATTCCAAAATGCACTTCAATATAATTTAAGAGTCTGAAAGATGAAATGAACGAAATTATGTAATTTCTATTTTTAAATTTGGTTTGAATAGGAAACTGGGAATGGCCATGAAATATAAAGCATACGTATCAACCCATTGTTTGTAGTGGACTAAAAAACGTGATTTAGCCACAAATTAACCAAAACATACGAGGAACTTGACATTACGGAATACTGTTCCCTTTTTTTGATTGAACGGAGATAGAACTTTTGTTGATGTCCATTCCAAACTAACATGCTTTGTATACAAAAACCCTAATGGGTCAATAACCATCAAAATCCACCCTTAAAACCCATAAAAGAATATAAATCTCGATCACTTAATTACCTGTTGACAGCAAAGTACCCTTACCTGGAGCACTTGTCTGCTAACCTTATTAAGGAACCAGTTAACATATGGAAAGAAAAAAAAATGATCGATTACTTTTTCTTGCTTTGCGCTTATCAGAAATGCATCGCCCTCCCAATCAAGCTAGTCCACCCAGCTGTAGCTTGGTTTACGATGGGTTGAGATCAGAAGAGACTTGTGGCAGTTGATACTGTATATATTTGAAACCTTGATGGAACTAAAACCAAAACCTTGCATGCAAGGATTAGGGCAGATCAATCTCCAGACTCTTGGAACATTCCAAAAATCGAAATATTTTTTGGTATCTAAAAGTATTCCCATGCAATATCTTCCATCAACCTTAAAAATCGAAGAAAGAATGGTCTCCATAGTCCCAAATAATCGACGACGGGTACTCATCATCATCCTGCACCGAAGGCCACATCGTCGGCGATCCATCTGCGGCATGCGTCACTGGATCTTGACCCGTCACCGGAGCAACAACAGGTTGAGTATCACTCGAAATAGACAAACTAGACCGCACCGAACCCACCAACGAACACATGTCCTCGCGTAAACCATCTTGTTGCTGCTGGTGGTGGTTATAATCTTGGTAGTACTGTTGACGCGCAAGACTTTGACAATCGCTCGTTGCAGTATCAGGGACGTTAACAGAATTCACATTAATCCCATCCAACGGTGAATAACAATGCTGATTCTGATATTGTCTCTCCACAATATGCGGTGGATTTTGCATCATGTAGCTGGGGCATGGTACTGCATCGTTTGAACAATAAACCCCGTATGGATTACACCCCAATGAAGCACCTACTGTCGGAGAAGTCATCGACGTTGAAAGAGAGAAACTCAAGCCCAAACCGGAGGGACGAGGAAGCAAAGGACGGAGTGTCTGAGTAGACGAAGAGCCTGAGCCACGAGAAGAAGAAGACTGAGCCGAAGAAGACCCTGAAGGTTGCAAATTTAGCTGAGCCCTAGAACCGTACAGAATGATGGCGGCGCGGTCATATGCACGCGCCGCGTCCTCCGCAGTGGAGAAGGTGCCAAGCCATTTACGGGTTCGCTTTCTGGGTTCTCTGATCTCTGCTACCCACTTACCCCAGCTTCGCTGCCGCACTCCTCTGTACCTGAACTTGCTGTTGTCTGGCCCTCCTTTGCCTCTACACTTCCTTCCACTACTGTTACTGCTGTTTGTTTCGCTGTTTGAGGTTGTCGGATTGCTGTCAAGGCTTTTGTTGTCTTTGGTGGTGGTGGTGGTGGTGGTGGTGGGTATGGTGGTTTCTTGGGGAGGGTGGGGATGACCAGAGTTGTCCATGGAAAGAGTGGTGTAGCTTTTTAAGGCTTTTAAGACTAGGGAGAGGCCTCGTTCTTTGTATTGATTTGTCAAAGTAAGATGGGTCTGTTAGTTGATTTAATGTCATGCGTGTAAATGGTTGAATAGAGCGGTGGTCATATATATACATTACAGGGACAGAGAAAGTGATTGCTGCTTGACGAAGAAAACAGGCTAAAGTGTTGCACATTGGTTTAGGAAAATCGGGAATTATTTTTATAATTTTGATTCTGCTTTCCTGGTGGGATGTTCCTTTTCTGTTCATTTGAGGGAAAAACATTTCGGCGCAATGCTGCGAATTGACTAGTTTCTCACTCTCTGTGTCCATTTTAGACTATCAAATGAAACTTTTTAGGTTTAACTGAAGTTTTAAGTTTGAACCGTTCTTCTATATGCATTCGTTTAAAATTTGGGATCAAAACTTTACCTCTCGTAAGGAAACTACCCAGTTCAAGCAGGGATTAGATTGAGTGTGAATGATTTAAAGGTATCTTTCCATAATTGAAACCTTCTTAAAATATCCCGTGGGAAACTTTTTTATAAAAAAAACTATCAAATTTTGGTTACGTTGCTATGCTTGCAAATACATAGCGAAATTGAAAATTGTTCCAATCTGAATTTATCTACGGAAAACAAGTCCCATAAATTCATTCCACAGCAATTATTTGTCTCTTATGTTTATCAAATTTGATGCAACTTTTTTGTTTTCAGGAAAATTTGATGCAGGATCCTTGAGTTAACGCACGAATTATAAAAACTTTTTTGTTTAAATATTAAGAATTGATTTTCTAATTAAATATTTACACAACACATAAAGGATAGCAAATCCTTCAAACTATACCTAATCCTACTGCTGGACTTGAAGTCTTTTGAGAATCGTCAGAAAAAGAAAACTGATATTAATTACGAGTAAATCTTTGGTATACTAATTAGATTGACCAAGAAGATGACGAATGCATTATCCTACACTACAGGCTTGCAGATTCTGGATTTCAACATCGATGCCATGCTGCAAAGTCCTGATGCATCACGTTCATTTGTGGTCGCAAAAATACTATCATCGTATAACACAACAGATCAGTTTCAGGGTAAGCCAGCAGCGGTCAGCACTAAAAGATAAAAGGCTGTTGTTCTTGCTGCTTGGTGCTTATCATATAATAGGACTTGGATAAGATATTTAGAAGACTCTTATTACTTGATCAATTTTTTACTTGCTTTAGTCTTCCTGTGATGTTGAAATTCCGGCTACTGTATACTCAGATGCTTCAGTTACTCTCTCTTTCTTTGCCGTTTTCTTTCCTTAGGTTACTTCATCATGAAGGTATAGACTTTTAAGAGGGTGCAATCTTAACTTGCAAGAAAATAATTCTTCAAATTTTGATAAAACTTACACCCGATATTCTTTCCCTTCAGTCTAGCTAATGCATTGTGGGCGAGTTCATGATTGTCAACTTGTTATTTTCTTCTAATTTACTTAGTTATTAAATTTAAGCAATTAAAGATCGATGTTGATCATATAGTTTTCATATTCGAAAATCAATATCCAACATTGGAGATAGAAATAATATCATAAATAAACGCAGACTTTTGTATTTTCGCATTCCAACGCGACTCTTGAAAAAGACCCATTCCGTGACTCCTTGGAATGAATAGTAAAAGACAGTAGTATGACTACGAAGGTAGAAGTTGCCTTTATAAAACTTCGAGCTTCGGAGAGAATCGTTATCATTTATTTCCTCATAGGAAATAAGCAATTCTGCACGTATTGTTTGACAGCTTTGATTTGAAAACTTGATTTTCGGTCAAACATAATTACTGCT
The DNA here is from genome assembly GCA_027576455.1 of Erythroxylum roigii. Lineage (NCBI taxonomy): Eukaryota > Viridiplantae > Streptophyta > Magnoliopsida > Malpighiales > Erythroxylaceae > Erythroxylum > Erythroxylum roigii. Next base: position 11,981,422 of record JANZXV010000212.1, on the reverse strand, counting down.
AGGATAGACCTTTAGTTTATATAAGTTCAGACTGTTCAGTGGTCCGTAAACATTTAATGGATTTATTTTTTCTATGAGGTATGTTATTATTGATCAAGAAGTATGTTACAGCGCATAAAGTCAATCACTCACTTCTGATAATTTTTCAAAAATAAACTGAGTATCCAACAATATAGGGGAGAATAACATTGTTATGTTGCAGAATTTCCAAAATTGTATATATAGGAAACTTTCAAATCAGAACCGAAACAAGAATGTCTAATTGTGAGTGGTCGGACGAAAAAATCGTGCTACTTTGGGATGAATCGTATTCAAAGAAAACATTGCTTGTCCCTTAAGGGATGAAGGAGGGCAGGCATTGGAAAGTACTGCGATTAAATTGCATGAAGAGATGAGGTGTCTGAACGTAAGAAAGAGCTACAAAGTAAATTTTCTCACGAAGACGAATGGCATGTGATGACAGCCCTTGCCTCGTAACTCACAAAACGCAGCTTCATATTAAAGTTTTATTAAACAGCAGACTCGTCAGAAGCACAGAGACAGAGAGATGCAAATATGGGATTCCACGGTGTGATGGTATTTTCTGGGTGACTTTTTGCTGGTCCTTGTCGTCCATTTTGGAATGAGCGATGGGTGCGGTTGTCAGGTTGGAGGGGAGCTGCTCTGATCTGCGCTCACTTTGCTGTTTTCATCTTTTTATTGTTACTTTTCTTTTACCGGCGTTCGTTTTTATATGTTATCACTTACACATTTTTATTTTCAATGGTCAACTCTGATCATCAACATAGTTGTAAACTGAAGTTACCGAATTTATTCTTCATATAATTAGATTTAGCTAGATGGGTAAAACGTGTCTTAATCTTTATCTGATTTCATTTATTATAAAGAAAAATTATATAATCGACAATTAGTGAAAATTAATAATCATTTAGTTTATGAATAATAAAAATATTTATTTAAAAAATTAAATTTTCTTTAATAATAATTATAAAAAATCATCAAATAATAAACAAATAGTTACTTTTTACCGTAAAATATGACCCTATTTGACAAACAATTTATTGCATTAGCTGTTAGCTAATTATATCAGTTGATTTGATCAGCAGATAATATCAGTTATTTATTAAAGATATTTAGTAAAATTAGCTATTTAGTATTAGTTATTGATGTGTAAAATGACTTATGAGAGTATGATTTTAAAAAAAATTATAATAGTGTAAATATTATATTTCTTAGTATTTTGTTGAGTATTCTTTTATATTTTAAATATTTAATTTTACAAAAAAT
>JANZXV010000212.1:11961638-11972314 GCA_027576455.1 Erythroxylum roigii | reverse complement strand
ATCATTATCATTCATGTCCACCTCCATATTGAAAATAGATGATTGTTATGGAATATAAATCTTATTGATATCTATTTTTAGGTATTTTTCTTTATATTTGTATCTATAATGGTATTCTTGGTTCTTCAACTGGTAAGTTATTAATTATGTATTGTTCGAACAATATTAAAGATCAGGCTTTGTTTGAGTGGTTGAGTGGCAGGGTGGGACAGCTGGCCCAAGGATTTAAGGCTGCTCCATACCCAAAGTCAAGGATCGAACCCTTGACCTTTGGTTAAGGATGGATGAGTCCCTGCCACTCAACCACACCCCTTTGTATCTATGGATGATATCATTCTTGGTTTTTTTTTTTTTTTAATTAGTGGGTCATTGATTGTGTATACTAAAGATACTTAGGCAAGTGGAACTACCGTTCTTATCATATAGTCCAGTGAATACGGCATCAATATCGTAAGGAATAAAATTACTAGTAAGTTGTCTTTTTATTATCTAATCTAACAAACGAATGATTGGTTTAAAAAAAGATTACCAAAGATAGAATAATTGATATAAAATAACAAAATAAAACAATAAACAAGAATGGAACAAAAAAAAAGATAAATAGGATCTAGATGCAGAATTCCCCTAGAACCTTTCTATACCTAAATTTATTTGGATTCAATAATTAACCATGCTTTCTTGTATAGGTAGAAATCCTAAAGTTACAACCATATTATTTCTTAAGACATACAACCTTTATCCTTAAGTTAATTGATTGAAATTTCTTTCTAATTAAAATCCTTAAGAATTTATTAACTCATTTTATGAATTACATTCGTATATTTGACATTAAAAGATTTAGGTGGTCTTATCTCAAGGTTCCATGTAACTCCTCTCGTCGTATGCTGGTTATACCGGTTATTGAACTAGTATGAATACTGCAGAGTTTTGTCTTAAACCCATCATGTGTGAGTGGGAGATGTTGACGGTTTTACACCCATGATGGGTCTAAACGTCAACATGCGAGAATAACCACTAATGGTGGTTATTCAAGAGATGATATATATATAGAAAGACAACGTTTGAAAGATGTACTATGTGTATGTGAGCATTTTGTCCGATCAAAAACTGCTGCTTTGAAAACCTCTGGAAAGGGTGGAATTATATCAGAAATTCAAGTATGTGATTTCTGTTTTTCCTAAGCATATATACAATCGATCCTTTGGTATATAATCTGTTTATATATTCCTAACAATTCATGTCACCATCTATTCATACATATGATTTCTTAATTCATATATTTGATATTCAAAATTAAATAAAAACACTAGCAAATCTCAGTTCAAATACAAGAAGTAATCATGGATACTTCATAATAAAACTCTGTTATTTAATTAAACCATATAATCAATCTGAAAAATGGTTCTAGGGCTTATCTTATCCAAACCAATGCCAATTTACTTCAATCTGAAAAAAAAACCAATAACAATTAAGAAATAATATAGAATAATATAACTCATTTTTATGGATCTTTATATTTTGACATCTTTGCTTAAATCTTAGCCGAAGTCCTTTTTTTTTCTCTTCAAAGTTGTTGACTTCTTATCTCAACATGCTCTTCATGTCCCTAATAATATTTTTTTTATCTAATTGCCAAAATTACACTTTACTTCTATGAAAACCTAAAAAAGTTAAAGTGTCTCAATCAACACATCTAACCATATTACCCCTTTATTCCCCTTATAGCAAAATTTAAGGATTTATAAAAAAAATTATTACCAATACGGGTCCCAAACATGAACTTATGTTGGCTTTATATACTATAGTATCTGACATGGTTTCAACAGGGTGCTTTGTTAGCGCCCAAGTTATTGTAGGATATGGCGATTGATACTATAACTCTATATAGCTTATAAACTCACTCCTGTGTTCCTCCAAAATCAAACCATAATTTGGCTCCAACTCATCCAAATTTATTCCTTTTTATTAGAGAGATAAAATAAGACATGTAAAAATAGATAAGATACATTGAGTATCAAAGACAATAAAAACCAGCTCCACACAAGAAAAATGATCTCAAAATCATTAGTTCATTGCCTTATAGGTGAAGAATTTGAGGAGATAACACAAAATTTTATGAAACTTTCTCAATGATTGTCCAATTGATGATTTTTTGGAGTCATTTGGAAGATAAGAAACTACACAATAGCTTTCTAAAAGACATGGGGTAGCTAATTCTAACTCAAAGATGCTAAGAAATGGAGAAGTTGCTAGAATAAGACATAATTGGCGTTAGTTTTGCCATGATAACGTAAGCATATCATTCAAGAATGTCTAAGAAGATGAGAAGTAAAGCAAGATCAATGTCGGAGTTGATCCTAGACCAACACAAGACTTATCTCGAATTTAAAAAGAGAAATAGTACAAAACTAGTGTCAGCTATAACTTAGTGCTAAATATAACTTAGTGCCAGACACCAGTTACATATGGATATGTAAAGACTAAAAGTTCTAAAGTGAGTATTGCCAATTTTGGGATTGGCTTAGTTTTTGTTCTTATACATAATTTATAAGGACATATAATTTCTCAAGTTTAAATCCTCTAGAACTTTATGTTTTTAGCCTTATCTATAAATACTTGTATTAGAAGTTAACCTATGTCTTTTTTTACATAATCTAGTATTATTTACCGTTTTCTTTGAGAATTTGGAGAGGATTTTTTTTTATTCTCGTTAGAGGTTAATTTGGGGCAAGGATTAGAGGAGCTTATGATATCTCCCCTACTTATTTTCTTCCACATTAGAATTATTTATTTTTGTTTATTTTTTTATTAAGTTTAATAGTAAGAATCCTTAGTTAGCATTAGGGATGTAGTTTTTTCTTCAATTATTTATAAATTTTTTGAATATTTGATTGGTTGATTTTATTTTATTTATTCTTTATATTGGATTTGTGATTAGCCACTATGTATCTTCAGGATTGTATGAAGGACCGATAGATGAATTAGAACTCGTGCATTATGAGAACAAACACTTTAACACTAAAGAACAATATTATCTTAGACATTAGTGATAACCATGTAGATTAACTATGCTTAATGATTTTGATTATGTTAAATTACACATCATAGGCAACAGTTACCTAATTAGATATACCTGTATGCCTCGACAAGGGGTGTATATGCTTTAGGTTAATTGTTATTTTAAATTATACAATCAAACTTGTATGATAATTGGAATTCCATATCATTAAAAAATAAATCCATAATTTTTTTATTGATTTTGACTATTTTTGCTTTATTTTCTTTAGTTTAATAATTACATTCTCTTAAATCAACTCTTTAATTTATTTAGTTTGTTTGTTTAACTAAGATTAATATAAATAATGGCTAGTTCTCTATACAAACGATACTCTAAAATTATTCCATCTTTGGTAAACTATCTACAATTGACTTTTTAAGCTTATAGATTTAGAGTAGATTGAATTTTTACTTCAACTATTTTTTATACTTGTTTGTTTTCATTTTGTCTTTTTTGTTTTCTTTACTTGTGATTTCTTTTATTTTTTAGGCCATTGATGCAAGATAGAACACAAATTGGATTTTCTTCTTTAATTTGATACTAGAATCGAAGGAATTTGTACAAAGAACGGTGCAATAGGGAGAGTGGAGATGGCTACAAAACTAACATAATCTAGTTGTAGATATAGAGCACCGACAGACGTGAAGGATGTACATGAGGGGACATCTAATTTCCATTGATTAGTGCAAGTCCCTTATGAATTAGAATGGTTAAGTGATGAAGAACTATGAGCTTAAATAATGAAGAAACATTATGAAGAAAAATCTATGAGCTTAAATAAATGCACTTGTACTTTCTCCCAACTTTGGTGGATCACCTAATGAAGAAACATTCACATTCATCAAGGGATTTTATTCAATGATCTAAGAACTTCCATTGAATGGCCTCATAAAAGATAAGTTAAGGATTAGATTCTTCTTATGCTATATAAGAGATCAAGTAATGATATGCATGATCTTAGTATATATGGACTCTTTCAAGGAGTGGCGTCAGGTGTATAATTCATTTATGTCGAGAATTTTTCCCATCATACATGACCACTAAATTCCCATCACTCATAAGGAATGGGAAGTGTTTAATAAAACTTGGGAGCAATATTGCACTCTTCTTAGTTAGTATTTATATTGTCAGTACTCCTTATAATTGATTATGCAATTATTTGATGAGAAGCTTACTTTAACATGTCAAACTTTGGTAGACAACGTAACTCAAAGTACAATCTATACAAAAGCTACTGAGTGGTTAGGGGATTATTGAGACCTTGGCCAAAAATTCACTAACCAAAGTGGTAAGGAGGAAATCTAAAGCAACCCTTTATTAGGTTTAAGCATCTTCAGATTTGACAACATAAAATAGAAAATCTTTTTAGTCAAATGAATATGATTTTAAACTCTAAGATAGATAATAGGGAGACTTACTACCAATGTGGTATATATAGGAAACTAGCCAATAAATGTTTGAATGCCAAGCTAGCCTTGAGTTGCATTGTGGAAGTGAACTATAAAGCTACATATAGAGGAAATCAGGTGATGAGGAATGACCTGTTCTCCAATACATATATCCTTAATTAGGTAAAGGAATTAACCAAAAATTTTGTAAAAGAAGCAAAGTACAACTATAGTGGGTAGACTAATGGGACCATTTAGGCTCTAAATTATTCCTTAGCTTCAACAACCACAACTATAAAGTAATGGATCTAAAAAGATGCTGAAAAAAATTATATCTACTATGGGATGAAAATTGAATAATGTGAACTAACTTGAAAATTTGGTGCAATCTAAAATTACCTCCATTCATTACTTGGATCGACAAGTAAATAAGTCAACTAGTTAACGTGGTGAGCGAAAGAGGTTAATAAAGGTTCCTGAGTAATTCCAAGGTAAAACCTTAAGACAAAATATGTGCCATAATATTAAGGAGCAACGTAACGCTTGATTTTGATGTAGTTAATGATAAGAAACAGAGAAAGAGGGAAATACTAGTAGATCACTATCAGTTGTATCTTTATCCAATGCTAGTGTTACCCTGGAAAATAAGATAGAAGGGAATAAAATGATGCTAGTCATGAACAGAGGTTGAGACCTATATAATGCTAATCTTGATCCTAGGATGCTTAAGACGAGTACATATTAGGATAAGTTCAATAAATTGTTATATGTCTTCAAGAAATTTATTGTCAACATATCATTCACCAAAGTGTTATCTTAGGTGACTAACTATATAAAGCTTTTGGAGTATATTATCTCTAACAAAAACAAATTAGAGTATCTTTGACATATGAGTGCAATTCTATCACAGACAACTTACTTTTAAAGTTGTAGGATATAAAAAGTTCCATTATTCTTTATAAATTTGCTAACTTGAAAGTTCTTAAACATTTATGTGATTTAGCTGCTAGTATTAATATAATTCCTTTGTCCATTGTTCAGAAGCTAAAACTAGGGGATGTTAAGCTAATAAACATATCATTCTAGCTGGTAGATTATTCCCTTAAGTACTCAACTAGGTTTATGGAAGATTAACTTGTGAAAGTAAACAAAAATTTCATTATGTCCATTCTTTTATAATGGACATGGAGTATGATGCATGGGTCACCATCATTCTTAAGAGACTATTATTTTGAATACAGAGGCTATGTGATATGTGTAAATTGCATCGTGATTTAGGGCATAATTTGATATGTGTTTAGCCGTTAATTCAATCATTTAGTATGTGTTTAGGTTAAAATTGTGTTAGTTTGTTAATTATTTATGTTTTAAGTGTTTTAAAAGTTAGTACAAGCTTTTGAAAATAAATATTATGTTTTAGAGGTACCTTGATGTGTTTGCTAGTGTTTTAGGGTCAATATCAAAGAATAGAAGAGTTTTGGAAGACATTCGAACTGAAGCAACATCCTACGATCATGGTCTATCAGGCCACGATCTTGACAGAAGCTCCAAGAATTGCACATAATCGTGGCCTAAATGCCATGATCGTGACAAAAGGATAAGATGTGAGCCACAATCATCGCCTTCAAAGCCACAGTCGTGGCCTGCATTAGGCAAACACGCAGACACTTATGAACTTGACATTTTGAGGGACTTTTTCAACCTTTCAGATTCCAAAAAAACCATAGGGTTACTCAAAACATAAAAGACTATTTAAGGAACAAGAGAAAGAAAAGGAGAGTTTTTATGTGTAGCCACGTTTGGAAATCCTAAGAGAAAAACAGGAAGAGAAAGAGAGGAGGAAGAGGAAGAAATAGGAAGAAGAAGTGGTCTCGACGTGCTTCCTGGATTAGGAGGTTTCCCAACGCTCTTGCCATCCCAGATCATCCATTCTAAGTTTCTATTTCCTTTTCGTTTCAATTTTACTCATGTGTAAAGTTGGGATTGATTGTATGATAATCGATGACAGAATGTTGATGATGTTCTAACTCTTCTTCGGGATTTTATTTTAATTTATGATAATTTAGTCGATTATTTTTATTATATGAATGTCGTGATTTGATTGTGTTCTTGCATAATTCGGTAATAAACTGAGAAGGTGAACTCAATGAAAAACGATTAAATTGGATTAATGAGAGTTAGGCAATTTAATAGAAACTGTGACAAATCATACTGGTAATTACGCGGAGAGAGATCCTGTGTTATGTTCCGATAGTTTATTAGAGTGTTTTAGATCTAATTAGAGTTTTGGATAATTTGTTAATTGAGAGATTACAAATTTCCTAATCCAATTAGGGTTTATAAATTAGGGTTTAGTGGTTATAACTCAAGAGAGAGTAATCAGCCCTAGGATCGTCTAAAACCGATACCCCATTAGCACATAATCAGCTAGGTTAGCAATAATGATAGATAAAATCCCCTTTCTCATAACTTGGTAAATTCTTTGGTTGAATTCCATTGTGCGTGCTTGTTGCTCAATTGTTAATTCCTTCGTGTTTAACTTCTTATTTAATTGGTTGAATTCAATTCTCATTTTTGCTTCCCTTTGCATTGTTTATTTTTAGTTTCATCTCTTTTCAGCCTTATATTTTTAGGATTAGATTAATCCCCCTCCTCATGGGATTGACACAACTTATACTATAGTCGCAACCTGTGCACTTACGTTATTTGAGGGCTTATAAATTTTAAAGCTCGAACAACACGATCATGTTTCTGGTGCTGCTGCCGGGGAAAGTGAAGAATAGTTTTGTTCTCTTAGTCTAAGGCATTTTAGTTAGTTTTAAGTTTTTCTGTTCTACCCTTTTTTTGTGTCCGTACTATTGCATGAACACAAGAGTTACAAGAAGCTCGAGTCATATAGTTGAAATTGTAGAGCTTGACATCACTCGTTTAGAAAGTTCAATTAGAAGAGCTCGGCGTGAAGAAGAAGAAACCATAAAAGCAACAATGGTCAAGGAGTTTCGGCAATAGTTGGATCAAGGAGCAAACTAAGGGCATCAACCAAGAACTCTTATGGACTTCATGAGATCAAGCTTCAATGCAACCAATCAAGGTATAGCTAGGCCACCCCTGCAAGCATCTTCTGCTCAAATCAAACCAGCCCTTCTAAATATGCTTCAACAAAATGTGCAATTTTATGGATTAACGAATGAAGACCCGAATGCACATACTGTCAATTTCCTTGAAATCTGCACTACCTTCCATTAACATCAAATGTCAGAGAACGGTGAAAGAATGAGACTCTTTCCTTTTACCTTAAGGGATAGAGCAAAAGCTTGGTGTCATTCCCTTAACCCAATTAATGTCACCACTTGGGACCAATAAGTTCGTGCCTTTTTGGACACCACTTAGGACCAATTAATTTGTGCCTTCTTAGACAAGTACGTTCCCCTTACCAACTTTTTGTGAGAAAAAAGGAGTTGTAGTTGTCATTCAAATGACAAAAATGCAGGCTAAAATTGATCATTTAATTAGATATCTAAACAATATGATGACTTCATCCTAAAAAATAGTAAAAGTTGTTCAACTGAAGTGTGAGCTCTGCAAACAGATGGATCATAATATAGTTGATTGCTTCTTGATAAAGGATAATGGATCAGAGCAAACAAACTACATGTGAACCCAATATGGTCGAGGAGGGGGAAACAATCCCTACTCTAACACTTACAACCCTGGGTGGAAAAATCACCCAAACTTCTTTTGGTCAAACAATGTTGAAGGACAGTTCAGGTCTTAAGGACCACTAGTTTCTAGCAATACAAGTCAAGTTTGATGGAATCCAAACCGGAAAAAAAATCTTAGACAGGCTTGGAACCCTAAACGATGCATAAAAGTCTAGAAGGCAGATTCAAACAAGTAATAATGAATAGTGCCTCTTCTATCCACAATCTAAAGGTCCAAGTAAACCAATTTTCAAACGCTTTCTCTACGCAAAATGTGGGAATTCTTCCTAGCACTTCGGGAACAAAACCAAGGGAGCAACTAAAGGCTATTACACTTCCAAGTGTGAAGGACTTGAACCACCAACAAAGACAACAAGGGAGCCCCTTCCTTCTGTTGAGAAAGATCAAGAAAAGGAGAAAGAAGTGGATATGAGCGAACATCCTCCTTATGTCGCCCCTCTACCATATTAAACCAAGACTCCCTTTCCTCAATGATTTCAAAAAATGAAGTTTAATGCATAATTTGCAAAATTCGTTGAGAAATTAAAGACATTACAGATAAATCTCTCATCTGTAATCACTATGGAACACATGCCTAAACACGCCAAATTTTTGAAGGAAATATTATCAAAGAAGCGTACTTAGGAAGATAACTAGACAGTAGCTCTAACTGGAACCTACATTTCCATAGTCACTAGCCAATTGCCGTTTAAATTGAAGGATCCAGGGAGTCTTACAATACCCTGTGTGGTTGGTGAATTTGAATTCACAAATTTCTTATACAACTTAAGAGCAAGTATTAATCTTATGCCTTTATCTATATTCAAGAATTTAGGCCTAGGTAAGGATAAGCCAACATCAATGACAATTCAGCTGGCTGATCAATCTATTAAAAGACCGTTTGGAATAGTGGAAGACGTTCTGATGTAAATGGACAAGTTCATTATTCCTATAGGTTTTGTGTTTCTCATTTTGGAGAAAATAAGAATTGTCTATTGACCCTTGGTCGACCGTTTATGAATACAGGGAAAACTATAATTGATGTTCACGAAGGGAAATTAACACTTCCAATAGGCAAAGATTAGATCAAATTTACTATGAATAAGGCTTTAAAGAATCCAACAGCAAGTAGCGCATGTATGAAGGTTGAAATTATGGAACAAAATTTGCAAGAACAAGTAGAGAGTTGCATCGCAGAAGTATAGTCAGTGGAAGCAAAGACAGATAATGGATATGAGAAGCTTGAGTATAAAGGAGATGATGAGATGGAGTCAAGTGTTCAAACACATCACGATATACTAGTCTGGACCGAAGCACTCATAGCACCATCCACAGAAAATCCAGCCACATTAAAGCTTAAACCTTTACCTACACATCTCAAATATACCTTTCTGGGTGAAGGTCAAATGTTACTGATAATCATCCCTAATCAATTGAATGAGAAACAAGAAAGTAAAGTAGTAGTAATTGTTAGAAAGCAAATGAAAACCATCGGATGACAGATTTCTGATATTCGAGGTATAAGCCCTAATGTTTGCATATACCGAATAAACCTCAAGGAAGATTGTAGAACGGTGAGGGAGACTCAACAAAGGTTGAACCCTAACATGAAGGAGGTGGTCAAGAAGGAAATAATCAAACTCTTAGATGTATGGATAACTTACCCCATCTCTAATAGTGAATGGGTTAGTCCAATACAATGTGTACCTAAAAAGGGTGGACTGACGGTAATAGAAAGCGAGAGTGGAGAAGTAATATCAACAAGATCAGTCACAGGATGGAGAGTGTACATAGATTATCGCAAACTCAACGCAGTGACTAAAAAAGATCATTTTCCTCTCTTGTTCATAGAATAGGTGATAAAAAGGGTGGTTAGTTATCCGTTTTACTGCTTCTTAGATGGATATTCAGGATACTGTTAGACCCCGAACTTTTCTTGGAAGTTAGAACAATTAAATGAGAATTATTGTCGATTATTCATGTGTAGAGAAAAGGAGAATTTTTGAATTTGAAATGAAGCAGAAAAGATGGTTTAGGTACAATATGGGTTATATATGAAAGGTTGGTAGTTAAAAGCTGGAAAATGTAATTGAAACATGTTCAATGAGTATGCTTCGGTGTTTTAGCCATAACTTTTGCTCTAGTTATCCAAATGAGATGATTCTTAATTTGTATTAAACTAGAGAAATAGAGTTACAAATTGTATGATGAAATTGAGTTTTAATTCAGTCTCTAAGAATTTCAATTTAGGGATGGTAGTTGAGCACATAATATTGTTTTAGTATAAGAACAATCCGAAAATGTTTGGGGTATAACTTTCAAACTACTAAACTAAATTGAATGATTTTGGTGTTATTAGAAACTTAAGAAAATGAGAAACATTTTTCTAGAAGGAAGTGCTAACAAATTCCTTCAATTACATGATCAGAAAACGGTCTTCATTTTTGGAAGTAGTTAAGCATGATTTAAATAAATTTTGAGGTCTTGATAGATTAATTATTTTATTTTGTGGAGTTAATTAGCATGTTA
>JANZXV010000212.1:11910429-11929456 GCA_027576455.1 Erythroxylum roigii | reverse complement strand
CATCTTAATTACACAGATTATATTTTCAAGGCACTTTAACATGTAATTAATAAGGGTATATCAGACATTTCATTAACCTTCTTAATAAGTGTGCATTCCTCTAAAATGACACTTATTATGAATCGGAGGGAGTAAGAAGGATTGTTGGGTTTTATCCCAAAAATTAATACCTCTCGAGAAGATAGTAGTGTATAGGTCAACTGTCCTCCCTATAATATGTGAGCCTATTTTAGTTTAAATATTTTTTTTGCTCATTACGGATCAATGGCAGCGGTGTAAGCTTGTTGAAAATCCTTCAATCCGTATACTATAGATTATAAGTGATATTCATTACATTAAATTAATGAAACTTTTTAATTTTCTAGAAAACTTTGCTGATGTGAACTGTGATACTAGTATTCATTTTCTTTAGAGAACTTGTAGAATTATGATAAGTAAATTATTTAATAAATTAAAATTTTACATTTGTTTCTCACATTCATCAATGAATGATCAATTAATTTTATTCTTATTTTAAATTATTTATATAATTAAAAATATAACTATTTATTATTTATTAAAGACATGTAAGTTAGCATAAATGGACCTAGCTTATGTGGCGATCTACATTAAGGAAGCTAACGGTAGGGACTAAAGGAGTTAAGTGTTAACCCTTAAATTTTTTTTCTGATTTGAAAAGTTTAGAGAATAAATATAAAGTTCAAGTAGGAGTATTTTGTCGAACATGTTATTCCCAAGCATTCCGATCACATCTGGTATAGTATAGGAGCTATTTAATGGGCAGCGGAGATTGTAGAAAAACAATGAGTCCAATTGGTGCTACATATAATATAATCCAAGAACCAAACTCTGAATTCTCGTCAATGACGTAAGCCAAACTAATGAGGAGATTTAGGGTATATCCCTATTTTAGTCTTCTTCTCTACATTTGTTATTTTAATAAAAACGGTTTTGGAAGATATTGTATGATGTAAAAATTAATGTTACGTAATAAGGAGATATACAATTTAAATATGATTTAGAGTGCCTTGGCTGTATCAACTGACACCTGAAATTCCTCCAAGTGGCAACTTCTCACGAATTCCTCAATCTTCTTCCAATATGGCTTGTCCCTTATGCCAACTACGCAGATGGAAACAGTCAAATAAATCCATGCAGTGCAGATGGTCTAATTAATAATTTCTTTTGAGAGGAAAAAACAATGAGGACAGCACCATCCCAAGTCCCAACTCCCAAGCCCTAACAAAAACTTGAGCAATGAACAGCAGAAACTAACTCATTCAGAGAACGAAGAGACTATGGATGTTGCTCTTCCTCTTGTCATGATCCACTCAGGGCTTTTGCCATCTGGGTCTTTGTTGGAATCTCTCATTCATATTTCCAATGAAGTTTCCGCAATGGAAAAGCTTCCTTTTGTGCAGTTTAGGAACATTTCAACGATGATAAGGAGGGTTAGACTTTTGTCCTCTTTATTTGAAGACATTCAAGAGACAGAAACTCCTCTTCCTCCATCTTGCATACTGTGCCTCTCCGAGCTCTTTGCTTTGATCAGAAGAGTCAAGTTTTTGATTCAAGGATGCAAAGATGGAAGCTGTTTATGGGGTCTGATACAGACAGAAATCGTGTCAAACCAATTCTGCGCGTTAGTGAAGGAGATGGGCAGAGCACTTGATATTCTACCTCTAAGTTTGCTCAACTTAACTGCAGATACGAGAGAGCAAGTTGAACTGCTTCGCAAACAAGCGAAGAGGGTAAATTTGTTTATTGACCCTCGAGAGCTTCGAAGAAGAGAAGAGCTTCTGCAACTAATGTCTCACAACAATGAGAACAAGAACAGGAGCAAGGGCTTCATTGATTTCATCAAATTCAAAGAAGTTTTGAGCAGCATTGGTTTGAGCAGTCAAATAGATTACGATGAAGAAGTTTCGAAGCTACAGTCGGAAGCGCAAGAGCAGGCTGGCAAAGGAGGACTAATTGTGATTTCCAATATAAACAATCTCATATCTCTCGTTACCTACTCCAAGTCAACGATTTTCGGTGATGAAGAAACTGAGAAAAACAAACAAGGCCTGAAGCAGGAGTCTGTATCTGCGTCTGTGAGTCGAAATCAAGACATTTCATCATCTTCTCAATCATTACTTCCAAGCATTCCTGATGAGTTTCGCTGCCCGATTTCTCTCGACTTAATGAGAGACCCGGTAATAGTAGCCTCTGGGCACACTTACGATCGAAACTCGATTGCACAATGGATCAACTCAGGCCATCACACTTGTCCTAAGAGCGGACAAAAACTAATCCACATGGCCTTGATACCAAATTATGCCCTTAAGAGCCTAGTGAATCAATGGTGTGAAGAGAATAAAATCCCTTTATTGGAACACTCGCCTTCTTCAAGCACTAGCACGAGTAAATCAAACGAAAAGGCAATAGATCACATCTCTGCCACGAAAGACGCCATAGACGTTGTTAAGATGACAGCTGAATTTTTGGTGGGCAAGCTTGCAATGGGGTCCCCAGAAATTCAGAGACAGGCAGCTTATGAGCTGAGGCTATTAGCAAAAACTGGTATGGGCAATCGGAGGATAATCGCTGAGGCAGGAGCTATACCTTTTCTGGTAACATTACTGTGTTCTAATGACGCAAGTATACAAGAAAATGCTGTCACGGCCTTGCTCAACCTTTCCATTTTAGAGAACAACAAAGTGTTAATAATGGCAGCAGGAGCAATCGACAGAATAATAACAGTTCTGGAATCAGGTAAAACCATGGAAGCCAGAGAAAATGCAGCTGCTGCAATCTTTAGCATGTCCATGATAAAGGAATGCAAGGTCAGCATTGGATGTCATCCCAGAGCAATCCCAGCTTTGGTTTTGCTTCTCAGAGAAGGCACGACTGTGGGAAAAAGAGACGCTGCAAGTGCGCTGTTTAATCTAGCGGTCCACAATGCTAACAAGGCTCATATTGTGCTAGCTGGAGCAGTGCCTCTGCTCATCCAACTGTTAATGGATGACAAGGCAGGCATTACAGACGATTCCCTGGCAGTTTTGGCTATACTTTTGGGTTGCTCTGAAGGGCTAGAGGAGATCAGGGAAAGTAGGATTTTGGTGCCACTTCTCGTTGATCTTTTAAGATTCGGATCTGCCAAAGGGAAAGAGAACTCAATAACCCTTCTGTTGGGGCTGTGTAGAGATGGAGGAGAGGAGGTTACGAAGCGTTTGCTTTTGAATCCTCGTAGCATTCCTTCTCTTCAAAGCTTGTCAACTGATGGGTCTTTGAAAACCAGAAGAAAAGCTGACGCATTGCTCAGACTACTTAATAGGTGTTGCTCTCAATCGCACAATCCTGTTGGATGAAAATGATCTTCCGGGCGAAGTGTAGATCTGTGGAGTTTATACAAATCATACCGTGGTATATTTTTTTAATGTAAGTTTTACAGTTATATTTAAGAACTCTGCATAAGAACCTACCTTGCCCTTTCTTGAATATTTTTTTTTTTAAATTCAACCGCTTCAACTTATAATCAGCACCTGAAAACAAATACTCACCTCACCCCACTTTCCCAAACTTTTGTAGCAGATGAAAATCCCCTAACCTTATACTGTTTCTGCATGTGTTAATAAAATGGGCATGGAAAGATAATATGAAACCTTACATTGCATTGCATTGGAGTTATATATACAGCAGCTTCAACAAAGGGGGAGTGGAGTGGAAAAGCAAAAGCTTTAAAGAACTAGACGGACCGTACAGGTAATATAAAGCTAATACAACATATTACTATACTGGATTTGATGGCTTAACTTATGTTAAACCAATCAACAACTATGAAAAAGTTGAGCTCTTTAGGCCTTTGTGAACTATTTTATCATTCACATATGGCGCGGTTTAAGGATGATTCTACTTCACAGCTCCACTAGTTCCAACACAATGTGTGTCCCTTTGATCTTGTAGTTCCAGTACCAGCTTCCACTATCCGTCATAATGGGTTCTATGTGATTGAGCTGGACCTTTAGACCTGCACCGCACCAGAATCATTAACCATGAATACAAATTACTTTCGTCGAGAAGGATTTCCATATTATCCTGTCCAATTATACTGCTAAAATCTGGAGTAATTAATTAAAAAAGAAAAAGCAATTTAGGCATGAACGTGCATACGGAATTTGTACATTGATTTTATGGTTCTATAAGTGTAATATTCAGTCAACATCATGACTTCTGAGAGACATTGAATAATTATTCCTACAAGATATGTGCATATACAGTAGCAACCTGATTCCCCTGATGTGATCTTCATTTTGTATCCGTCTGGAACTTCAAAATTATGATTTCCCTGCCCAAACAGAAAGAGAAACAACCAAATGACTCTTCTGACATGATACCAAGCTAAAAGTAAAATTTGGACGATTTAGAAGATAAGGAGTCCATAAATTAGCACAACTGAATCCTGAAAGCATCATTTCAATTAAGTTATGCCCCAACATCTTAGTTCCATTTTACCCACCACTGATGCGTGGATGCTAAATTTTGCGTTCATGGTTTCACATAAATTTGAGCAAATAGTAACTAATAAATTAATTTTCACAATGAATTAAATGCAAGACATTTTGTGGAGTTCCTAATAATTATGTATGCTCAAATTCATGGTGCTCAAATAATTTGCTTTCTATTATACTCAAACAGCAGGCAACATATAGAATGGATACAATGGCTTCACATATTAATCAAACCTCTATTGTGACATTCTCGGCCTCAAATTCAGCATTTCCATTAAGTATAATTTTAAGTGCCTCAAATCTTTGCACATTATGCTTCCAGTATCTATTCTCTCCACAACTCCATTCAATCCCTTCATTCAGAACTCTGACATTTTGCAGTTTACATCTACCACACCTGATCAGGAATGAAAGACATTGGTAACCCTGTAAGTACTTATCATAATTCAAGAAAAAACAAAGCAAGACTTTACCTCTGCCCATAATGTAATATGGGTTCACCATTAGAACCATTCCTGGTTGCACCCATAACATTTTCAGCAACAACAATCAAGCTACCCTCCAGCTGGATCAGAAATTTCAGTTAGCATAGTGAAAGTAGATTTCATGCTCAAAGGTAAACGGTCATATACCTGAACATTCCGCCACAAGAATTCGGCTACCTCAATCTGTAACTCAGACCCCTTGGATATTGATCCTCCACTAAACTGAGAAAATAGAAAAGAAAATCACAATGAGGAATACAGATTTCTAAAGGCACAGAAGAGAATCGAATTCAGTTACAATAAATGCATGGAATTTTGCTTTGAAGTAATGGAACATCAGTTGATCAAAAACTTGCAAAATAACATGCTTCGTATAGTTATTTAGTGCATGAATCAATATTATATAGAGCTCTATATGCTGCCAATTACTATCACAATTAATATCAAAGGGAAAGAACATTAATAAATAATGAAACCACGAATTTAATGTGCTTACTTTTTGTCTAGTAATCTCCCAAAGTGGGCCAAGAGCAGGATGGAGGAGGATTAGGTATGGTGGTCCAGAGTTGGCATATTTCCCATTATCCTCAATCTGTAAAATTCAAAAGGAAAACCATAAATCACTATGCAGATTGTACAGAATTACATGACAAGTGAAGTCTACAAATGAGGTGCAACCAAGTAGATACAGATATGGGCTTGATACAAAAGAAGATTCAAAAAGATACCTCAGGAAGCTCAATATCACAACGGGAAAGAAGATCATAGGCATTCCTTAAGATATCTAACAATGACCCATCTGGTGTCTGCAGATAAATGAAAGATCAAGTCATTTAGATCACATCTACTGTAACCAGACTAAATATGAATCTAGCATTTGACAAATCCTAATAAATATATATGATATAAGTACTCAGAAATGGAGAAAGATATTAACCATGAAGTATTCTCAGAGGCTTTGCATTTGAATGAATATAAGGATCACATAAAACTGTTGCAAAAATTAAAATAATCTCAAAAAGCAATTTGATAGAAAAGTATAACCTGATGCAATGAACTGTCTGAATGTCTTCTCTTTCTCTTAGTAGAAGATGTAACCTTTCTTCGCTCATTATACACAATAAAAGTATCTATCTCATCTGCCAATAGGTTGCCAACACGTACTGTTATGAAGAAGATAAGTGAAACAGCTAAGAAAAAGTGAAGCCAAATAAAACTTCTAACTGGCAATCTGCTGCCCGAGAGAATATAGCAAGAATTATTATACCTTCCACACCCTGGTAACATCTGGATAAATAGGTATTTAAGAAACTATCCGCAATATTTTGCATTGTACACTCTAGCCGACCACCAGAGACACTGAAATGAAAAGACAATAAGCAATTGGTTTAGTGCCATGGCAGCATAATAATATTATTTTCTATTAGAGCCAAGAAGTAAGATGACCAATAGAGAAGTATATTGTCCATAATATTGGAACTATGCCCCCATCAAGAAACTATTTGTAGGCATACTACATTAGCTACAAGGAATAACAGTAACAAGACCAATATCCAGAACAAGAGAAACCCCCATATATGGCATACTTATGGAGATTTGCAGAAGATGCAGCTAATTAACTCTAATGAGGATTCACCACAACATTAGGTAGACAGGAATTATAACAGTCATCATATGAAAATGAGCAACAGTTTTTAAGAAAAGAAGGTACCTGTAACAATTCCCAAAGTGGTCCACATATGAAATTGGCTTCTTTGCATTAAGTACCATTCCCGGTAAACATTTTTCATTATCACTTGATGCAACTTCCTCCACAGCATGTAAATCCACATAAAGAATGTTCGTATTTGCAGGAAACTCTGACTGCAAACTTAACAAGAAAAGTGAAATTCATACATGTATCTTTCAATTCATCACCTAGAAGTTGAAGCAAAATTGAGATCAACCCTACCAAAACAAGATGTGGTAACTAGTACTAACTAAAAGGGGGTGGACAAAGCCCACAAAACTGCATATTTCTCAAGAAAAAAAAATCAATGTTGATTAAAAACCACTGAATTTCTGTTTCCCAGACACAATGCATTACAGTGACGGAAAAAGTGTTCCCACTTCCCATTTCAGGCATATTAAACAAAAATGCCAACAATAGCTACCATTTTGGAAAGATGTATTGCATGTTGGTCTCCAACTAACGTGGTTAGTTATCCAAACTCCAAAAGTATACATAACAACTTAGAAACCCGGGATAACCATGAAAATCATCAAGAAAATGATATTCAAGTCTAACACATACCTGTGAGAAGAAACATGTCCACTAGGAATTCCAAATTTTTCAAACTCAGTGTATTCAATGCATGACAAACCATATGCCCACTTCCCATCAAGATTCTTTTTCTCAATAAGGACATTGATTCCTTCTGTAGCACCTGAGATACGCTTACAAGATGCAAAGCCTAGTTTCTGTTTCATATACAATTCGTAGGCAACAGTTAGGAATTTACGCAGCCTTTATAAGACAGAGATGATTTTCACTACTCAAAACAACTGGAATTCAGATCAATATTGACCAAAGTTAGACCTAATCAACGTCACTGCTTCAAACTGAAATCTACTAGATGCTTTGTTCTTTCTCATTCATGAAACTCCCTCAATTCTATGTACATAATTTACCAGAGAGCAGAATGCATAGACTTGAATTGGTAGCAATGGCTGTAAAATGCAGGGACTTATGATGGAGGGGCCATCTTCAGAGTGAGTGTGAGAACAAGCACAGGAGAGTATAATAATGTTAGTTTGTCAATCTGACCCTACCTTTCGCTGGCGTAGACCAATTCCTGCCAGGGCCAGGAGAGTTAAATCCGTAGCAGCCACAACATTACTGCACAGTCAATAATCCTGTTTAGAATTCACAAGATAGCCTTCAAAATCCAAAAGAGAAAGAATTTAAAATATCCCGATGTAGCTAACCTGACTTGTCGGACAGTTGCGCCTCTCCTTCCATGATCATAAAACCACTTAAAGACACCTTTATCATAAGCAAGTTTCCAAATGACACCATGTCCTCCGGGCTTGCATACAGGGGTGAATGGTTTTGTTACCAGCCACTGCCCATCTTCTGAGCTAACAGCAGGAACCATGGGCTGCGACCTCACGCACATTAATTACCTACCTAAATGATGACACGAACTTAGCAAAACAATTAAAAATTCCTTCAGCGTCAAACCTGTTCAAAAAGTTGGAAATTGGAACGACCCCTTCCAAACCAGCCAAGCCTTTCACAGAGAGAAGTAACGTGCTTATGGTTGTTCTTAGCTGAACTAGTCATTATTGCAACTGGGGTGATACACTGCTTCCCAAACAACTTGAAGTACAAGAATTCTCTAGCCTTGCATTTAAAAGGATTTGATAACACATTGGTACAATGAACCGCAATTAATATAACTACTCATCCAAACAATTATGGCTTACATATTTACAACCATCAAAAGTAGGAAGAAATTTCCAGGCTCAACAGACACAGCCTTATACCTGAAGATCTCTTATAAGGCCTTCCAACAAAGTCCGTCCACAATAGGGAAGCATTGCAGCAGGAAGACATTCACCAGTCTCATGATCAACCAAACCCAACCGGTCTGCAGAACCACCAAGAGGGTAAATTTCTCCCAGGTCTGGCAAACCCTAAAAGGATACGATCTTATTATTCTATTAAACCGTTGCATATCTGAATGGTAAGTTCTAGGAACTAACCTCAATCCCCCAAAAAGCTGCTTGTGACGCGTACTCTGTACTTTTTGAGAGGTCAATTCCATTCGGAGCATGAATTTCCAAAAACTGACATTCCATAGTTTCTTCTATGCTCCGCGACCAATTTGTAGTCCGTCTTTCGATTGTTGACTGATCAAGAAGCTCCAGCACTAATATCTGATACCTGCATAAAATTGCGGTTCCAGATGCTGAAAACATAAACTTCTACCAAATTTCGCACCAAGACTTCATTTCCAATATGTAAACAACTCTATAGCTATTGAATGAAACAAAGAAAAAGGAAAAAATAACACTCACCCAATAATGCCTCCAATGCAACCATAAAATTGTTCAATCTCCCCCAAACTCTCAATTAATTTCCTCAAATCATCAATTCTATCCTCATCCAAACCGAACGAAATACTTTTCTCTAAACGCTTACCATCACCACTCAAATCAAAGCTCTCGATCATCTCTACCAACGCCCAAAGCGCTTTCTTCACCGAGCTTTTAGACGACTGCAATTCTTCACTCTCCGCGAACTCCATCCCCGAGCTAAGCACGTGCTGTTGTCCCGCTGCAACCAAGCACTTGAACAAAAACAACTCGCGAGAGCCCAAATGTAGAGCAGCAAAAAGCCTCGCTAACGACTTTTTGCTAGACTCAAAGAATGCGCGAACTCTCAAGTCAGAATCAAGCACAGCGAGCTTTCCAGCCAAAGTCTTGGAGTCAGCGATCTTTGACCGGAGAGACTTCAGGCGGGAGATTTCCCGTTCGAAATTGAAGTCCGGCTCCAGCGGTGCACACTCGACCGGAGCAGTGGACGCGCGCGTCAAACGGAAACATGGAGAAGGCTCTAGAGGAGAGAAAGAAAGAGATAGAAGAGGAGTAGAAGAATGAGACGAGGAAGAAGAAAACGGTTTCTTGAAAGAAAAAGATCTGGAGTTAAAAGAGAACAAAAGAAGATTGATGTGATTAGGGTAATGGATCACATTAGATGTTGTGAAGCAGGTGTTAGCCATAGCTACAGCTAACAGAGAAATGGAGAAGAAACAGAGAAGAACCGTCGTCTTTGCTCTGCTTCATTGTGGGTAACTTATATATAAAAAGAAATGATATATTGTAGGATAAGACGAGATTCCACACGCATATACCAAGGAGCGAGGAGTTTATATAACTGCCAAGAGAGTCTGGTGTTACGTGGTGGTGGGGGAGTGGATGGATCATTAGGTGAAACTCGAGATTGATAGTGTTTGTTCTGTCTGCATTAGACGATCTGCCGTTTGATAACAATAAGGCCAAGTCCATTCCAAATAAAAAACGTTTTGTTTTTTAGGCAAAGCAAATTCATTGGAAACGAGAAAATCAAACCAGAGCACCTAAACGCAAAGCCAACAGGCTTTATCCTCTAACACCCGAACTTAGAGCTTCTTCTAAATTGATAACAAGCGACGGACAGTCATGAAAAAGAACAGAAACAATACTGTTTGGGATAGAATCCCACTCAAACCGGTTTGTATGTAATAAAGTCACCCTTGCTAACATATGAGCAGCCTTATTAGCATTATGTGAAGTCTAATGAAAGGACAAATAATGAAAGTTGTTCTTAAAAGAGAGACATTCAGCCAACACAGTACCAGCCTCTAACAGATTATTAGAAGAGTTATTAATATGACTAATAGCTTCCAAACAATCTGACTCAATGATAATCTTATCCAGACATTGATCCTTAAGCCAAGCTAAAGATTCTTTGATGGAAATTGCTTCAGCAAGATAAGCATCCACACAACTAGGAATGTGACCCGAAAGAGCCTTTACAAATCGACCATGATCGTCCCTGAGGATAACCCCAAAACCTGATCTATTTTCTCCTATCGAGGCCGAAGCATCAACATTACATCTCAACCATCCCTCATCAGGCTTACACCAAGAATGACAACGAGAAGGGGTGTTACCGTTAAATTGTATCTGACCAAAAGCACAGGTTGCCTCTTTCCAATTCGCTAGAAACTCATCAGCAAAAGATATAATAACAGTCATATGAGTATCTTTCTGCTCCCAACACAACACATTTCGATGGAACCAAAGGCTCCAACAAATCACAGAAATCCAATGGCCCAAAGCAAAATTCTTACCAACTAACACTGAAGAGATACAGCTTTTAATGTCATCACCCTGTATAGTGATACCAGCAATATTCCACACTCGTCGAGTGAAGGGGCAAGTGAGCAGCACATGGTCCATAGATTCATGCAGACCGCATCTGTTACTGGAAGCATCAAGGGAGACACCCTTAGCTAGCAGTCTCTGTTTGCAAGGCACAAAGTCACGCAATAACCTCCAGAGGAAATCCTTAACTTTCGGGGGAAGTTGAGCATTCCAGAGAGAATTCTAGTGGCCATCAATCAAATAAGAAGAAATAGACGAAAACTGACCAGTAGCAATCCTATACCCCAATTTAATATTATACAAACCATCCCTAGTAAAATGCCAGCAGAAATGATCAGAAGGCAAAGACGGTGAAATGGGGATTTTGAAAACTTGCAGAGCATCAGCCAGAGTTAAAATGCCATTGACAAAAGAATATTCCCATCCCGATTTATCCGAATTGAAAAGATCACTAACCTTCATATTCTCCATACCGGTCAAGATCAGAATGCACAAAGAAGCCCTCGTCGCAATTCAACCAGGGATCGTTAAAAACCGAGATTGAATTTCCATCTCCCACCCTCCAATGAGCTCCTTTACCCAGCAAATGTTGAGCCGAGAAAATGCTCCTCCAAATAAAACTAGGGTTCCGACCTTCTCTAGCATGAAGAAAATTACAGTCCGGAAAATACCTTGCTTTAAACAGCTTGCTCGGCGGCGAAGTCGGGTGAGACAAGAATCACCAACCCTGCTTACAAAGCATCGCAAGATTAAAACAGTGTAAATCGCAAAAGCCCATACCGCCCATCTTCTTCGGAGTGCATAGCCTTTCCCATTTGGCCCAGTGAAGTTTAGATCGATTACCTGAGGAAGACCCCCACCAATAAGAATTCATCAAATTGTGTAAGTCATCACAAATACCTTTAGGAAGAAGGAAGACACTCATACAGAACGTAGGGAGAGCTTGAGCGATAGTCTTGAGAACGATCTCCTTACCCGTCTTAGAAAGTAGACGGTTTTTTCAGCTATGGATACGTTTACTGAGCCGATCCTTCAGAAAAGCAAAAATTTGTTTTTATTTCTCCCAATTAGAGAAGGGAGACCCAAATACCGTCCATGATCAATTGGATTCGAAACCCCCAAAATCAAAATCGCATCCTGCTTCACCTCCTCCTTCGTATTAGAGCTAAACATAACCCCCGATTTTTGATAATTAATTGCTTGACTCGACGCTTTCTCATACGTGGCGAGAATCAGCTTAATGTTACGACACTCCATCGACGAGGCTTTAAAGAAAAAGAAGTTGTCATCAGCAACTCCTCTGCAAATGGTGATACCTTATATATCACCTCGAGCCTCAACCGTCCGCAGGAGAGCCGATAACCCTTCAGCACATAAAATAAAAAGATAAGGACTGAGTGGGTCTCCCTGTCAAAGACCACGATAAGGGGTGATAGGGCCCACGATTTGGCCATTAAACGCAACCGAATACTGAACGGTAGAAACGCAAATCATGATCCATTTAACCCACCGAGCATCAAATCCCAGCTTTATCAAGATAAATTCAAGATAACCCCAGTCGACTCTGTCGTACGCCTTGCTAATATCAATCTTAAAGCTACATCACCATTAGAGCCCCTCCCTTTATTATTCATATAGTGAACAATCTCAAAAGCAACCATAATATTATCGGATATTAGTCTTCCTGGGACAAACGTTGACTGCAAAGGGGAGATAATCCGAGGAAGAAGAACCTTAAGTTTGTTGGCAAGAACCTTGGCGATGATTTTATAAATCACATTGCAGAGAGCGATAGGCCTTAAGTCCTTCATATTACTAGGCTTATCTTTCTTCGGAATGAGGACAATAGTAGTGTTGTTTAGCGAGTCGGGGAAAGCACCATTCTCCAACCACCTGCAACTTTGAGAGAGAATGTCAGCTCCTACTGTATCCCAACATTTCTGGAAAAAAATTGGGTTCATATCGTCAGGACTGGGCGCTTTATCGGGGTGCATGTCAAAAATGGCTGTTTTAAATTCATCCATAGTAAAGGGGGCCAATAAAGAAGAATTATCGTTTGCCGTCACCACCGGGGTAATACAATCAAACTCAGTTGTATTCGGCGCTGATAAGGGAGCTGCGAAAAGGCCAGTGAAGTAATCTAACACAATCGAGCACATATTATCCATATCTGACACAGCATTTCCGTGATCATCCTCCAAAAACTCAATGTGATTAACCCGTTTTCTTTGTGAGGCCTGATCGTGAAAAAATCTAGAGTTTGCTTCCCCATACTTAAGCCAAAAAATTTTGGACCTTTGTTTCCAGTAAATGGCCTCCTGAGCAAGGAGGGTCGAGAGCTCAGTTCTAAGCCTCACTATAAGCACATCATCCACGTTAGCCTGACGAGCAGCATCTATTCTTTTCTTTAAAAGAGCAATCCGATATTTAAAATTATGGTCCTGAGAGTTCTGCCAATTAGTTAGAGCCGCACTACAGGCAGCAATTTTGTCCAGTACACCTACAGTTCTATCCTGAGACCAAGCATAGGACACAACCTCCAGAAAACCGTTTTCAAGCAACCATGTATTCTCAAACTTAAACCGGTGGACTCTTTTAACCGGAAACACAGCACTTGCGAAGAGTTTAATTGGATTATGATTGGAATAGGAGCTTACCAAATTAAATAGCTTGCGGAAAGGAAAATAATTAAGCCAATCCACAGTGACAAAAGCCCTATCCAATCGTTCCAAAATCAGAGAATCTGAACCCCTGCCCCGTTCCTAAGTGAAGCCAAAGCCCACAAGAGGGACTTCAATTAACTAACAATCGGCAATACATGAGTGAAACCCCTCCATGAGCGAAACAGGGTAATCCCGGCCACCAAATTTGTCATTAACAGAGAGAAGATTGTTAAAGTCTCCCATGCAAACCCATGGTAACGTATAGCGACGAGAAAGAGCCTTAAGTAGTTCCCAGCTACTCCACTTCCTATGAGATTTTGGGAAGCCATAAAGGCCAGTGAATCTCCATTTAAAATCATTAGTCTGAACAATTTCCATATCGATATGATTACTTGAGTAACCCAAAACATTAGCATTACTAGTATTATTCCATAGGAGCACAAGACCCCCACTATGACCATTTCGGTCAACAGAAAAACAACAATCAAACTTCAATAAGATACGTAAGTCCTCCATCCTTCGTGAACTAACAAGAGTTTCACTAAGAAAAAGAAAACGAGGCTTATTGACATTAACAATGTCTTTCAGAGCATTCACTGCACGCGGGTTGCCCAAGCCCCGGCAGTTCCAAGTAATACAATTCATGGCGATCAGCAGGTCCCCTGAATAAGACCGGTCGTTGATAACTCAGTAGAACTAGGGATTGCATTCGAAGAAGCTGAGTAGTTACCACCTTTCAGCTCATTGAGATTGGGACCAATGTGGGAACATTCGCGGGGACATTTTTTAACTTCATCAACAATCATGACGTTGTCTTCTTTTTCCTTATGGACAGCAACAAACTCCGAGTCAGTGCCAGGCTTTGCCAGTTCAACAACCCGGTTTACAGGTTTGGATAGGGCGACAGCTAGAGAAAATTGAAATTTCCTATGATGAGAGCCATAATTATCCATTACTCTATTGTGCTTTGATTTTTCCATGATCGGATATTAATTCCCTTGATTTATGGACCTGCTATCAAAATGTGTGTGAAAAGTGGGATCGCGTCGCCACTAATTTGGACGAAATCTAAGCTGATCATAAACCTCTGATTGGATCTCCTTCAGCCACTCCCTTTTGATGTCCTCCTCCAGCAGCTCTATAAGTTTAACACAACTAGACTCACTGTGCTCGACAATGCCGCATAGATAGCATATGAGAGGGATCCGTTCATAACTAAAAGAGACGTCAAAAAAATCACCCCCTCCTTACGAATTTGCTTGGTCCTCATAAGCGGTTCAGCTATGTTTATGCGAGCTCAAAAGCGCAAATACTGAACAATGGAGTTTCGCTTGTTTCCCGTATCATACTCCAGAAATGAACCCATAATGTTTCCCAAGTTGATCGCTAAAGATTCTGAAGCAAAACTAAGCAGGAGATTGTACACTCGAACCCAAAAATCAGCAAACAGAAACTCTACCTCATCCGAATTCTCACCCTCTCTCATCTAATGAACCAACAGAATACAATTGTTAAAACTCCATGCTCCTCCGGCCAACATTCTCCAAAGATTAACCACATGGAAAAACTGGAACAAGTATAGCCCCTCCCTCCCAAAAGGTTTGATCGAACAACCTTTGATAGGACGCCACAGATTGAGACGGGTCCTTTCCATGGCCTCAAAGTTTACATTTCGTTCGCCCAAAAATCAACCTAACAAACTCAGGTTGTAATCGATACAACTCCCTTCTATATCCGAAGCCTTAACCACTAGTTCAGTGTGTTCTTTCTCGTGGATAGACAGCCGTTTAAACTCAGGTTCCATGACTAAAACAAGAAAAACACCCAACAACAAACGAAACAGAAAGAGCAAACTAACAAGAGAAAAACATGCACGAAGACATGACTAAACTTGCACCCTTAGAGAGAGAAACGGGCAAGACTCCTCTTTTGATCATTAAATAAATAACGTTAATCACATCACAGCGATAACAAAAGTTGGAAAACAAGCCCTGTGACCATAGGCCTACAAAAAGGGTAAAAATTTTCAGTGGTGGACTAGGCTTCATAGGGTTTTAGAAAGATACAGATTTATGAGTTTTGTTAATATTAGTAATTAAATTTTTTTCGTTTCAAAAAAATAATTAAAATTTTTAAACCTTCCAATTTTTTTATTTTTATAGGAAATTATATTATAGGGCGCCGTACACCGAACACTAACCATTTTTCATTAACATCAAACGTCTGCTTCCTTTCTTCATTAAATCCAATCAAATTTATATTGTTATATTAATAAACGTAGGAGAATTGGAAGTTCATGTGGGGCTAACAAGTCGAAATCAAAAGGTGCAAGTAATGCATCCACGTCCTTCGAGTGATGCTTTCCATATTTTTCCATAGGCTAGTGTTACAAGCAAAACCTTAGAGTTACTTTATTTCTATTTCTTTTTTCTTTTTTCATTTAAGTTATTTACTTTTGTTTTTAATTTTAATTTTTTCCAATTTTCATAAATTTGAAAACTATAAAGAATATTTTATTTTTGTTTATAATTTTCTTGACAATCTAAATTACTATCAACTAAATTTGGTACTAATACTAATTACAAAAAATTTAATTTACCATTATGTATTTAATTATAAATAAAATTATGAATAATTTAGTTTTATAATTGAATTAAATATTAATTTTAAAAATAAAATAAAATAAATTTAATAATCATTAATAAATATAAGTTAACTTTAAAATATCTTCAAATATATAAATTAAATTTGTTTTAATAATTAAAATAAATATTATTTTATAAATAAATATTTAATTATTATATTATTTATTAAATATAATAATCTTTTACTAATAATTTATCAAAGAGATTTAAATTTTTTATTTAATTAATTTCAAAATAATTTATCTTTTAACTTTATCTAATATGTAATTATTATTATTAGTAATAAAAATATAATTACATTGAATTAATGACCAAACATAATTTTGTTTTTCTTTAGAAAAGAAACAAAAAGTAAAAACATGAAACAAAACGTTGAAAATATGACAGAAAAATAAAATTGCATTAAACAACCACCGTAACAAAGTAGACATGCATTGAGCTTTTTTTTGTGACGTTCCAAAAATCGTCACTAAAAATTACCATATTATGACGATTTTAAATATCGTCATTAAAACTAAGCCTTTAGCTACTAATTATAAAAGCGTCACAGAAGGATCAACACTTGGTGATGAATGACAAAAATTATCCCCAATTGGTCGATAAAAAGTATTACCTACGACTACAATTACATAGGTAAAAGCTTTTATCTACGAAAAATATATGTCGCAAATTCATATGTATGATATTTTTGGTTCTCGTTAGCTATATGTTTTACCGGAAAATATATTGTGTATCTAAAATCTTTCTGTGATGATTTTTAAAAAACATCACGGATATTGTTTTGCTACTCAAATTCAGTGACCATTAAGGCAATGATTGTTATATATATATATCATTAATTTGTTGTTCATTATTTATGAATTGATATTAATCTATAAGCATATTAATGAAGTCCATGATATATGGCATAGCATGAAGGAAAACATGATGTGATCATACTACTGAGATTCTTATATGCAATTATGTCAGTATCTAAATTCCCTAGTCATAGGATTAATGAGACTGAACATTATTAATCCGAATAGACTAGCACATGTCAAACTCCTTGATTTGATCAAGAAGTGGATCTCAAAAACTGTAAACATGAGATGTTTAGAGTTGAGATGTGGATGCTTACTAGAGGTAGTAAGTACATTGGATGACCTACCATGAGATCATCACATGGATGTCATATTTTAATGTTAGTGATAATCTCATCATAGCAATGTTGCAAGTATCCTTAAACTTGAGATACTCAAAGATATCTTGGATACTGATTCTGTGCTTTGACTTCATTCCTTGTTGCCTTGCAAAGGTTGCTCATAGGGTAGTTATTAGGTACAACTTGAAGTATTCAAAGGTAATTGAGTAGCCAATAGAGGATTCACCACTTCTATGATAGAAGAGCATGATATCTACAACCTCTTGTCGAGGTTATTACTTGAACATCTCTGACCGGAATACATGTGTCATGAAGAATGTCTTCATTGACATATAGAGTAATGAGTCCTAGGAAGAGAACTGATATCACTTGGACTAGATTTGATGTAGTGATGTAGTCGTATAGTGAGAATTGACACTTTGCCCATACTCATAAGCAAGTGGGGTATAGTATGGTGAAAGGATGAATTGCACAACAATTATCTTTGGGAGGGTTCGTGAGATGATTCGTGATGAGCACGGGTTCATTCATCAAACCACTTACTTTTCGGTCAATTAGTAGTCATGATGTGTTGCTAGACGTCGCTCAAGACTTGCTTGGATTAAGTGTTAATCCAAGTGGCCAACATAACTGGAAACCTAATGGGTCACACGTATAAGAATTACTCGGGAGATTCATAAAGTTTTTGGATAGAGATTAATTATATGGAGAACAATATAACTAAATGGATCTTGATGAGATCGGGATATGTCTCGATGAGATTGCAACATCGATATTACTTAAATAGGTCTCTGATATTTTTCTACACACGGAACTCGATAGGACCGACCCTAGTGTGACTGGACCACTTTAGTACTTATGTATATATGTATATATTGAGAACATTCAGCTAGGTTTTATGGTATTTCCTTGTATAGACACATAGATCCTGGACTTCAAGAAAGTCCCAGAATATTTTTTTTGTTTTCCGCACCGCCTATGTATGATGTGTGCACCAAGATTTTCTTACGGTGGTATCAGAGCTTATCTGACTGTATCCGCTTCACATAAGCCGGATAGCCCCAAACTTTCAAATGAAGAAGATAAGACATTTTGTTAATTCACATCTCATATAGAGTAACATAAAATGTTTTTGATGGAACTCTATTTAACAAATAAACAGTTGTCTTGAGTGCATATCCCCAAAAAGATTTTGGTAAATTATCACAAGCATACGTTTTTTTTTATAAATTATCACAAATCCAAGTTATTAACTTATATAAATTAAGATCTGCCCTTCAATATCACGGAGAATCCCTTTTCCTTAAAAATAAAATTAAAAAATAGGAATCCAGGGGTAATTTCCGTTTGAATTAAAAGACAAAAATTGGAATCTATTGAAATGAAAACGCAAATATGAATTTTTAGTGACAAAAGCGAAAATCCTAGGCAAATTGGAACCATTAATTGTTGATTATGAATTCATGAAGGATTCTTGGATTTGAATTTGAATCGAAAATTTTTTGATATAAGAAAATAAAAATTGATATCCAATCTCCAGTAAAAATAAAAAATGGATCCATTTATAAGCCTCTATTAATTGAATTAATGGATCGTCCAATTGGAAATAATAAGAAAAAGCATAGGTTATTAAAAGAAGTTCTAATATAAGAATATATATAGTATACCGCCTAATTACCTTATTTTC
>JANZXV010000212.1:11895153-11907411 GCA_027576455.1 Erythroxylum roigii | reverse complement strand
AATTCTCACTATTCTGAATAATTTTATTTAATTATATGTCATTTAAATTTAATTATATAAAATTTAAAATTTATTAAAATAAACTTATTTTAATATATTTAAAAAAATTTAAATATATTATCATCTGCGACGTTTGATCACAAACGTCGCAGATTGTCACACTTTCTACGACGTCTACAAGACGTCACAGATTATCATGCTTTCTACTACGTCTAAAAGACGTCGCAGATTATCATGCTTTCTATGACGTCTAGCAGACGTCGCAGATTGTCATAGTTTCAACGACGTCTAACAGACGTTGCATATTGTCAAGCTTTCAACGACGTCTAATAGACGTCGCAGATTGTCATGCTTTCTACGACATCTAACAGACGTCACAGAAAGTTATGCTGTTTTCACGACGTTTAATTCACACGTCGCTCATTCGCTTACGCTTTTACGACGTTTTCCCAAACGTTGCCAAATCACCTAGGCTTCATCAACGTTTTATACAAATGTCGACAAAAACATTTCCTTACTCTCCCTTCAAAGACGTTCTATGCGACGTTTTGAGAAACGTCACAAAACATGTTCAACGACGTTTTGCTAACATTTGCAACGTTTTTAAAACGTCGCAAATTGAGTCTTTTTCTTATAGTGTGAGTTGTATTTAAGAATTTGTGAAATCAATTGAGTGAGCAATTAATGTTGGTAAATGGTTTTCCTCCACCCTTTCTTTTTACTCGTAAATAAAGAAGACGTTTTATGTATAGTATTTCTTCACATATCGAAAGAAGACAGATAATAAAATTTTAGTATAGAGTAGGAGAAGCGGATGTAAGCCAATAATTATTTGACCGAATTATTATAAATTGAATTTATCTATCTAGTTTTTTATTATTGCTGTAATTATTTATAATTTTATTATATAAAATTGATATAACTATATATCAGTACATGCAATTTATTTATTTATTACTAAAAATATATAAAAATTCTCATAATATAAAAATTTACTTCCATCATCTAAGCATCAGTATGTATATTATTTAAATTCCAATATTAGATTTTAAGGACGCTCTATATATCTTGACAAAAATTAGATCAAAGTAATTTTTGTATTGAAGTGATTGGCGGAATTAAGTGGTTGACCTGAAATGGAATTCTAGGGATTATTATGTCGAAAGTCTTACATATATATATACTCCATTTCTGGTTGCCTTTGAATTTGTTCACTTTGCAAATTTCCACTGGCTTGAAAATTTCCTTTTAAGTAGCAGATTCCTTAATGTTATTCAACATGTTTGGATGGCTGCACAAGTATAAATAAGACATTTGTTTGAACAACTGTTCTTCAACTTAATTGGATTGACTAAGTTCGGCCACAATTATCTATTCTGAAGAATCTTGGTGGATACAAACTGTGTCGCATTTTCAACCACAGGTCTTCAAATTCCTGTCTATTAACTCAAATTTCAACTTTAGGTTCTTCTTTGACTGGGAATAAGATGGAGCATTCCAAATAATTATATATATATTGAAACAATTGCGCTTAAGTCAGTATTCTATATGTTCTTGTTGTATTCAGAACGAACTAAATTCCTTCTAATGGCTCCCGTATAATTCCATATATGTATCATACGAAAACTTTCATATTAAAAAGCTATGCTTATACGTACGTGAGAAAGATTCTCACATTCATACTCTAATTAAGATATAATTATTCATCCCAAACGCTTGTTCTATTTTGAATATTTTTGTTAAGATTAATATAGTTAAGCACTGGATGAATTTTCTCTTCCCAAACTCAGCTAACTGAACGGCAGGAAGCAAGATGACGAACATAGACCTGTTATGAACGGTATTCTATGGGCTGCACTTAACTAAAGATAGCTTCACTGATATATATAGCTTTGAAATCACTTTTTCCTTCGACTCAATCTTCAGAGATGAATCAGAAATGACAAAGAATTCTCCAAAACTCTACCTTATTTATGGGTTCTCAAGGAATTAATCATATTCATGCATAGATAAACATCCTCGCTTCTTATTCTAGGATTTACGTACCCGCACGCTTATTCAATTTTCTCGAGCTTCTCTAGTCTTCATCCACAGTGTTATCTAAGCAATAATACTATGGCATGACATACTGGTCGTGCTACACAAAGTACATGATATGAATATCCCAGTTCCTAGCTATGTCTTGTAAGACTGCCCATAACCTAGATACTACCAGGCCTCATAGGTAGTTATATATATTTGGCTTCCCTCAAACTAGTATTTACATACTCTTGCTTCAACCGATTGCCTTAAGAAGTTTGAAATAACCTACACGGTTTACTTCATTAATTTATCAAATACTGATGGTACTGGTCAGGCTTTTCTTCATACATTCACATCGCTTTTGTTTGGAGACGTTCAGAATTCTGCTTTTCTCTTCTTGAAAATGTGCGGGATAAACATCTAACAAGTAGAGTAATCGCACCCTCAACAGAAAACTGATTGTCTTATCTAAGGATCTTGGAGAACTATGGTCGGCTCCTAAACGTTCCCTGAATGAACACTAGTCAATATTGTTCACCTGTACAGTATTTTTATCCAATGCCGAGGTTATTAGAAAGCGTGCTGTCGTTTCGTGAAGCATACTTGCTCTATATATTATAAAAGGATTTTCGCGGAGATCATTTGAGTAAATCGAGGTCTTGTTCCAATTTTATTTGTTTCAAAACACCACAACGGGCTAATCAAGCAAGATTTTACCAGGAGCTAGATAGGAGACCTATTCAACTATAAACAATCTCCGAACCCAATATGCATATCTTGTAATGCTAAAAGTATTCATCTATTTCTTGGTATCAGCACCGTTGAGGCCTACTAACTTATATCATGCGTACAAACGGCAAAAAATAAAGATTAGAAAAAATTGTCTATTACCTTGTCTACTGGTACATGAAATGATCATTGAGCAATGCCCCAGATAAGTAAGTACCTCAAGATCTCACTCAGAATTGTCTCATTCACAAAGTCAGATCTAGGGTACTAGCCATCCTTGCACGCTTCCTCCTCGCATCTCCTTCGTTGAATCTTTTAGGCTTTGAAGATGAACCCGAAGACAAAGAAAGAGATAATATGCTATCCTTATCGTCAACCATCAGATTTTTCTCAACTTCCACATCTTTTACTCCCACTTTCAGAGACAAATTCAAGTCTAGGTTGAATTCCTGATCGGAATTTCTCCTTTTTAAGGTTTGAATTTCTTGAACTCTCCTCCAATTTTTGTAGCTGGAGTTAGCATTATCCAGACAATCCAGGACTTGCTCTATCCCTCTTTCTTGCTGCTTGTTTTTGAAGCTGTCATCCATTGAGCTTGTTCTTTTTTCGGTTTGCCAAGATCTGCACAATGACTTCAATTCCTCGAAAGATTGATGAGGTGTATAGGTAGTCTGTCCCCTGAAAGGTCCTTTAATGATTGAATCGTAATCTATATGGTCACTGCATCCAACAAGTCTCTCGGAGACAGAGCCATAAATACCATGTTTGGTTCTATTCAGTGCAGTTCCTCCCATGTAAGAGCCATAAATCTGGTGCTGCTGACCGCTCCAAGAAGCATCCTCATATCTTTCAGAGAGCAAGAAGCACTTGTTATATATGGCACTAATTGGAAGTTCAATTAACTGCTTTAAACCGGAAAGTCAGACAAAAATTTGTACCTTAAACTAGAAGACGGCCTTTGACCGAAACTCCGTAGCATGGGAAGCTGGCTAAGGTTATAGATATGGCGGTCTCGGCCTTCGGAGATAAGTTGCCCTGCCAACGTCAATCTCTTTCCTTTAGGTGATTGGACTACAAACCCTAAAGAAACCCTAACCATTTGGAATACTAGGATTCAGAACAGTACCTTGATTGGGTTCATCAGTCTTCTTGCTTCTATACATCTGATCAAAGAACCAACGAGAAAAATTTTGGTAAACTAGGATCAACACATTTTTCAATTGACGTAATTGATTTGGAAACAAGTATTGTGTGAAATTCCCTTAGATCAATATACCTGAAGATGACTTTTCACATGAGCGATGCTAAGTCCTTTGATGTTCATCAATTGAAGAACCAACTTTGGGGTTGCTCCTGCATAAATGAAATTGCAACCGCTGTTAACAATTGGCCCAAAAATTTCTTCACCATGAAATAAGAAACATGAACCGAAAGGTATATATGAGTCGAGCGTAATCAGTTGATTACTAACTCTCTTGTCCGCCTAGTCTTTCAACTGCATGAAGAAAGCATAAATGAAGATCAGGAGTCCATCGAAGCCTAGGCAACTTAGAACGATTGTATTGGCGTACAGATCCAGGGGTTGCCCTCTTTTCATTCTCTTCAACTGAGCTGTCGCTTATGCTCTCTCCATATTTTGGCTTGGAATTACTCGGGTTCACCTCCTCCTCACCCTCATCTTCGCCGACTTTCTTGTTATAATAGCTTGACTTGGAATCTTCAGAACTTTCACTTCCCTTCATCTTTTCTATCTTAGCTGGATTCCTATATTCAGCTCTACGTGTGAATGATCAAGAAACTATAGTGCGTCTTAGAAATGACTTTGGATGTCTCAGTTTCATCATTCTTACCTAAGACAAAAGGAGAAAATAAAGAAAACCTGTGTCCCTCTTAGAATAAGCAGCAACATATATGTGCACAGCACACCCCTTGGAATTGAAAACCCTAGACCTTGACATGTGTGGGGAAATAGTCTACCCATCTTTCACTTTTTCCCTCTCTCTCATTTGTCAACTTTTTTTATACTTTACATGCATGATGTGATTTATCATGTGTGCATGTGATGTATGATGTGTATTTATTGGACATGTACGATATTAAATTAGAGTAGTTGTGAGGCAGGAATAATGAGATTTTACATTAAAACATTACAACATCAACATTTTGATATAAATTAAGATCATGAATCCCTAGCTACTCAATCTTTTACTCAATAGAAGACTCTAGGATTTCGAACCAAAGTCTGCAAGTTTTTTGGCAGCACTCGTCAAGAGAATGCTTTTGTCATTTGGGATATTTGAATTTGGTAAGTAGCTTCATTAAATTTCTGATGTCTAAAATTAACAATAAAAGAGAAGAGGGTCGTCCATGTGTGGAAGAAAAAGGGATTATATATATATAGGTCATGAATGTGAAGAGTTGGCCCTATCAGAGTTTGCTGGCCTGTCACTCACTCCACAGAGAGACTTGGAAAAAATAACCTCTCTCTTTCCGACGAGAATCACGGAATTTTCTTTGTCTCCATCCTTATCTTCTTATTTCAACAACAACTCTAGATGTCTCTACATGTGGTCTTTGCATTGTAATTAGGTTACATATATGTTAACCTCAGTTCTGATATATCAATATATATTATATGTCCAGATTAATCTGTAAGAACCCCACCAAATTGCTAAACCATGCAAAACATGACAGGGTCATGTCATGTGTAACACATAATGATCAGTTCAGTTCTACGTTGGTGGGCCACACCAATAAGAAGAGAATGTTGGTGGAATATTTTTGATTGAAAGTGAAAATCAATTTCACTGTGTACGGCAGTTAACATCGTGGCAGTGGCACAGCTTGGTTAGTTTAGTTTAGACCTTTTAGCGTTGTCTGGCTGGCCCCTTGTGTTTCTTTCCAATCTCAAATAAAATAAGGCAAAGATTCTCTAAACTCACTTCCTCTATGACCATTGACTGCTGGGGAAAAGTTAAAACAGCGTCAGGATAAATATACCATTTAGCGTAGGAGTTAAGTTTAGGGGAAGCAAATCATTATGAAATGATATGATACCCGGTCCAGAAACTTTTTTGAAATCATACGATTTACATAATAAATTTGGAAATTAACTAATATTTTATTTAAGATAAACCTATGGGCACATAGACTGAAATTAAGTATTACTTGAGGGGGGCCTTTACCATAATAAAATTACATCTCGTTTTATTAGAGTAAATTTCAATAAATATAAAAAAAAAGGGGCAAAGGGGATCATGGTTTTAATTTAACAACCAACTTTCTCGAGATTCAACAATTGTCATCCACATAATTAAAGCGGAGTAGGAATATAAATTCTGTGCGAGACCTAATACTTGATATTCCATCCCCGCGTTTCCTAACAGCATTTATGAGCTATATTTCGCAAGTCTTTAACTTTGACGTACAACCACTAACTAAAGCTTATGCTTTTCTGTAGGTGAAACCCAGCTTGTTATCACGGGAATCCCTTGGGAGAAAATCAGAAATTCAAAGCCGTCCAAGAAATTAATTAACGTTGCTTTTGAAAGGTTCGTATGTGGGTAGTTGCTTGAATTTGTGGAGCGTGTGGATGACTGCAAATGCTAAGAATGTCTCACCGTACCAAGCAAGAATTGGCACATCGTAGAAAATAGTTATATGTGCTATTGAAAATATTATTAAAATCTATATTAAGTCTTGATTTCTTATTTATAATTCAAAACATATACCATTCAGTTTTGTTTAAATACGGACCGACCATTCATTATTATAATTATAAGCATTGGACTAAAACTATCACATATATACCTAAGATCCCCTAAATACGTTTTTAGAATTTTATATCACAATAAAAGCAAACGAAATTCAAATTATTAATTAAGCAAATAAATAGTTAAAATTTTGTCTCTTCTTTTTTGCTCGTTCTTATCGGAAACACACAACAGGGTAAATCCATCACCTAATCAAATATAAGTAATGCCCAACTTGTCGATTTACGTGCATATACAGCATCCTGGAAAGATCTATAGTTAATTTAAAATATCAAGGATCGATGTTTTGCAATTCGGAGATCGTCAGTTCTGAGCAATGGTGGGCTGGTTCCCTTGTGAAGACTATTAAACAAAAGGCGTAGGCCTGAGAGATTCGACATCAAGCACCCAATCTGTAAAGTCAACTCTTAACAGGACCTCTGTTTTCTTCTTTCCTCTACTTTTATAATGTGCATGAGAATACGTGAACCTATTAATGCGGATCTACCGTCCTCCCAGAATGAGGATGTCTGTCCTTTTCTACATCATAGTTTAACGTATGTTTTACATGTAAATATACATTCATGAACCGTCATCGTATGTGATCATGCCATGCAATTACCATATCATTAATGCATGCTGAGTGGTTAATGATATACCGGTCATCCAAGTTAATCAGGTTGACGCTTTCAATTTCGAAAGAAGCTTTATCTTCACACAACTGCCCATTTATAGAATTAGGGTAAGGATTTTATTTCACCAGTATCAGATCGTGAGTCTTACATATATACATAATTGATCGATGGCTTGATATCATCCCCACGATCATATAATATCTACCTCTTTGTTACCAGATTTATAAAAGTCAAGGGATCCTTTAGTCCCAGAAGCAATCAAGATCAAGTGGCCGACTTAGACCAAGAAGGAAGGTTAATGCACAGTACTGCGGAGCTAGTGTGATCAGGAAAGCAAATAGAAGAAAGAAGAAACATATACTTATTGATGGGTAGCTTTCAAACAGGAAAACGTTTGCATAGACTTGAAATTCATTATTATTCAGTAATATATATATATAGATCGATAGAATGGTAAACCCATCTCAAAGGTATTTTTTGTCTCATTTTCAAGGCATATTTGCTGGCCAGCGACATTGACGCGTTACCTGTCATCAGATGTATTCACCAATTACATACATACATACATATATATTATACATATTCTGTGTCCATATCATTTTTGGTGACTTGCATGAATTTCATGGTTTGCAATTCTAGGTGATACATATCGATCGATCGTACAAGGCTTATATTTAATATGTATATACTCTCCATGTCGCTCTCCAATTCTCTTTCTTTCCTTACCTAACATGAAAAGTTTGAATCCAACTTGCTTTGAACAACTGTTGTTAATATATCATATGTGACCATGTTCAGCCACAACCTAAGAATCAAATTAGATGAATCAGAATTTAGTACTATCTCTTAATTTGAGACTTGTACAGAACCTGTTAACGTCACAAACTTCGTCAACCTAATTCATTGGTACAGCCGTGATTTAATTTTCTTTAGATCGAATTCCTGCTGAAGTAACCATACGTCCGTATTGACTTGAATTTTTCATGCTTCCTTTTTTCTTGTTCTTTGATTTAAGTGCACAATTAAATAACTCTAAACTTTTGTACAATGTCTCATGTTACACTGAATTATTGTCTACATTGGACAATGTTTATACATCCATAGACATCGTATGATCAAGTTATTGCTCGGGCTGTTTATATATATATAAGCACCTTACTAGTTATATTATTCAAAACATCGGATGGATTGTATCAGCCACACACTATCACTCTTTCAGTACAAAAACGCAAGCTTCTAGATGGCTTCATGCACTGTTGGTGAAGAATTATGAGTGGTATTATTCATCATATTCTTAAATATAATGTTATTTACCTATTGTCTTTAGAATAACAAATAACATAGTTTAGATCTCTTATTTAAAAATTCTTAATAAAAAATAATAACCATCTAAAACTAAATTAGCACAAATGAATAAAGAATTAAAAAATCATTACAAACCATTTTTATCATTAATATCAGAGTCAACATATTAGGAAGACTAAATGATCAGGAAATGAATTTATTTTTTAAGAAAATAAGTTTTTCATTGAGGATAAGGAGCCTCCATGTAATTTCTTGTTGAACAGTAAACCTATTAATCAACTTAAGACCCATAATTGGAGAGACCCAAAATATATTTGTTTATAAGAATTAAATAATTCTCTAGTGTCTCATCCTTGGTAATGTAAGATTGCTAATAATAAAGAAATTGCAATAGAAAATTTTTTAAAAATCTATAAATAATTGTGAAATTCTTAAAATACAAAAGATCAAATGTATAGCTAAATAAAATTTAATTTCTTTCAAAAATCATATTAAACTATTAAAGTTGAAGTAAAATGCAATCCCTAGCAAAACATTTTGAAATGATGCATCTATTGTCACAAAACTCTTTAAAGAAAATATAAAGATAAAAATTACAATTATATTCATATATGATTAGCATAAGTTAGAATTAAGATCGTTCCTAACGTTTTATATACCCGGGACAAAGTAGAAGAGCCCCATTAAATCGACAATATGTAAATATATATCATCTAAAGAAAACACAAAATTCAATTTTCTTATAAGCTTTTTACAATTAAAATTTTCCTTATTTCACTATCAATATTATTCCAATTTTTAAGATCATAAACTTCAACAGAGGGATTGGTTGCTCTTCTACTCTTAAACTTTCTAAATGAGATGCATTTAATACACGTTTATACTTACTAAAATTGCTAACATTCTCATGAATATGAATCTTATCACCTAACTTTTTCATTAGATATTGTCCAAACTATCTTCACATAATTTCTCATAATTCTCATTAAAAGAGTCACTCTTTTAACAAATTTATCGATAATTTCTTTGTAGGATATTAACTATTCTACTTATTTCTTTTTTTTCACTTCTAGACAAATGTTTTTTTAAGCAACATCATATAAAATAATTATGACATAATTGAACTAGAAAAAAACAAAAGTACATGTATTACACTAAAAAGAAGCAAGTAGGCATAACATAATTACAATAACTTGACCTTTTATCACAAAGATATATCAATGGTATTATAAATATGCTACAAAGAAAAAAACAAAGAGGTAAATTTAATATCCTATATTAAAAATGAAAAAAAGAATAATAAACTTTTGTAATAAAAGCTATCATATTTAGAATTCATTTTTATTTTTATTAAGTAATTCTAAAACATTAAAAATAACATTGATCTACTTTTCACAAAAGAGAATAGAGATTAAAAATAATATCAATGTTATAGAAATATTAAAAATAGATTTATAAAAAAATTACAAAATTAAATTTATACATATGAAAACAATCGAACCTATAAATTAGAAAATATTAATTATGACTTAATAAGAAAGACAGATAAATTGCAATTGAAGAAGGAAATAAGAGATAAATATTATCAATTATGATCACTACAAGAAATTGTATTTTTAGTGAAAGCAAAAGTTGTCACTAAAAGTAATAATATTAGTTACTACTATTAATAGTGTTCAATTTTCAAAGCTGATACCTCCCGTCACAAATATCTCCGTCGCTAATACAATAGTGACTAATTTAGAAAAAAATGTTATAATCATGCAACACTTTTGTGACAAAAGAATTGACAATAAAACTATGAAATGTGTGACAAAACTACTTTTAATATAAAGTAGTAAGGAATAAAGTTCTAATAATACTTTATTTTATTGTGACAACATTATCACTACTAAAATAATAAAAAATAGTGACAAAATATTTGTCACTCGTGCTTTTTTTATCAGTGTCCATTACTTCTTGGTTACTAATATTTTAAGAAAAAAGTGTCAACATTATTTTGTCACAAAAATGAAAATTTTGTTCTCACAAAAAATTGTCACTAATGCATTTATTATTGTCACAAATAAAACTATCAATTCAAAATGGAATTGCATTAGTGGTAAAATAAAATTGCATCAGTGAACATAGTGTCTAACAAATTTCGTCACAAGTATGAAAGTTTATGTTACAATAACGTTGTTACTAAATAAAGATTATATGTTACAATAAATTTATCAATAATGTGTTCGTATTCGTCACAAATAATATTATTAAATTAAACAATTTAATTGTTTAATCTATAAATTTTTTTGCATTGGTGGCCATAAAATAGAAATTATTACGAATGATACGAATCTTTAGTGCCAAGATATTGTCACACAAGCAAATAAAAACTATTAGTATATATAAAAATATATATAAATCACCAAAATGTTACAAAATTTTAATTTCCAATATATAAAATTGGAAAATTTAATATCTAAGACAATTATATTTATTACAATTATCTCAAATTATTATGTACTATTTTAAGTTAAAACTCTTCAAGATAAATTTGCCTGGCTATTCTTTCAAATGAAGTTCACTATTAATTTGTTTCCTACAAAATAAATAAAAAATAGAATCAATTAATTAGTTTATAAAATATTAAACTATAAATTTAATACTAACATTTTATAATAATATAATGATAATGATAAAAAGTAGCACTAACTATTCTAAATTTTATAAATTTATAAACTCATATAACTCTTTAAGGTATTTGATGTTGTGGCACGTGATGGATCTTCAATTGAAGCAGAAGCATTGAGTAACAAATTAGGAATTGCTCCAATAATTTCCAAATATGCAAAAACAACTAAAATCTGTTTCTTTTTTGTGGCTTGCTTCTCAATAACTGCATATTGAGCTTGAATCTTTTCATTTTGTGTTTATGTGATTTCAGTAAGCCTTGTAACTTCATCATCTAAATCACTTGTACGTTTCTTTGCAACCTTAGCTTTAGCTAGAATTTGACTTTTTTCTCGGGACTTAGATATTATCCCTTTAGCACCTAAACCACGTGAATAGCTTGACTTTCTTTCTAGGATAAGATTGAAATGCTCAACGAGTGGTGGAGGTGCAAACAAAACCTTTTCTTTGTTTTTCTCTCCCTCTTCTTGTAGTTTATTATGCATATTTAGATAGAATTTGAAAATTTATTAAAGTAATTTTAAATTTATCAAAAAAATCTAATTTGACTTTAATTTCCATACCATTATTTCTTCTCCATTTGGAACATATCAAGTTCAATTTCGCTTTTTTCACGATACCTTCTAAACTTTAACAGCGTCGAGCCACTCATCGAAATCTTTATCTTTTTAAAAAGAAAAAAAGAAAAGACAAAGGAAATTAATGATTAATTGGAACTTATTTTTTTAAGAA
Source organism: Erythroxylum roigii (assembly GCA_027576455.1). Classification (NCBI taxonomy): domain Eukaryota; kingdom Viridiplantae; phylum Streptophyta; class Magnoliopsida; order Malpighiales; family Erythroxylaceae; genus Erythroxylum; species Erythroxylum roigii. Next base: position 11,895,563 of record JANZXV010000212.1, on the reverse strand, counting down.
AAATATAATTTTAATTTTAAGTAAATAAAATTTTGCTTTACCATCTCATATGCAATATGCACAATCGACTTTGTACCATAAACTGATTTCATATGTGGATTTCTCCTGTTACTTGTGTTTCTTCCGCTTTGTTCCTATACATCGATAATCAATTTACTTTTAATAAAAGAAAACATGTTGGAACCCCTCCCAGGTGCAACACGTGTCCGACGTCCTATGTGACATCTAGACGCGCATTTCACAAGGGAGGTATTCCTCACTACGAAAATTAACTCAATCGAACTTATCTGAATGTCATCCGAATAGGTCTTGAAAGATTCACTCTAATAACCGTCAAATAAAATTAATCTTCTTAGGGCCCACAATTAAATCCGATTCCTAAGCTAAAATGAAAATCCATGCCTCTAGGT
>JANZXV010000212.1:11861798-11872315 GCA_027576455.1 Erythroxylum roigii | reverse complement strand
AGTATTCAAAAAAAATATTTATACTGAGTTTTGTCTGACTGACTGATGTAGTACGTCACCCTCGCGGGGCACGGACTAAAATATCATCGACGATGTTGAGTTCGGGTCACGCGGGAGTGGAGTGTTACACAATATATGATGCACACTTATGTTGTTAGATCATCAAGTCGTAACATGGACCAAATGAGAGATTGTTAGATTAATTTAATAATCATAAGTGTGACCCATATTACTTTATTTGATTCCAATATAAAGTGAGCCCAAAATAATAATTATTGGACTTGTTAAAGGAAATTAGAGTCATTAGGGTTATTTAATAAAGAAACCCTTCCCTCTCCCTTTAATTTTAAGAAATGTTTACAGATATCAAAATACATACGTTCTTGCAAAATGGCAGAAGGTGAGAGTGGATAAAGTTTTTCGTAAAGAAGGGATTTGCTAACAAAAAGAAATTACACGAATATGGATCAAGGTTAGTATTTCTCTCTTTTCTTTATAGCACTAATTTTAGGGTTTGAAATTGTTGAATTAATTGTGTCATAAATGTTATTCTATGCTTGTAATAATGCTTAGAATATTAAAGTTTAAATCTTACAAGTTACAAAAGTCCATTTAAGAATTTTTAAAAGTATCACTGCTATTCTAAAGAAATATAAATATCAAACTAATTTCTTTAAAAATCAAAAATAAACTTCTTCTCTGTGAAAGATTTATATACTAATCACACAACATATAAACTCATAATGGTTGTGTAACATTAAACTCTTAAAACATTAAGATGAATATGATAAACATTACAAGAAATTTATATTGAAATAGTCTTAATCGTTTTAGATCTTGATCCACTTACTTTATATTGTATTGATTTTATCTTAAATTATATTTACAATTTACTTTACTCATTGTATTCATCCTTTAATTTATTGAATTGATTTATTTACTTTATTTGCTTTTTTTATTAAAATTTATATTTCACATGCTACATAATTTTGTTATAATTAAGCTACCAATATTATCGAAAGTAAATTAGTTAATAATAATAAATTTTATTAACACCAAAATTATAAATTATAAATTAGGATGTCACTTAGGGAGGTATATATTTTATAATCTAATAACTAATGATTGGGGTAGAGTAATTATATAAAGAAAGGGGCTTGTAAAATTTTGAGCACTGCCCTGATATAGAGGTGGGCTCTGTTCTTATTTAATTTTTTCGGTATACCCAACAAGCCCAGGGAAGTAGGCTTTTCAAAGTGATTCAAAGAAATGGGTTACCCAGCCCAAAAGACCGAGAAAGATGCTGGCAACATGCGGCGTCGTTTCGTTTTTCTTTTTCGGAAAAAAAAATGCAAGAATTGATACTTATATTCATGATATTTCAAATGTAAGGGAAACAAAACAATCATGGTATAGCAAATGTAAGGGAAACAAAACAAAGTAATACGGCTTGTTACACTACTAAGTGAAGCCACTGTATATACATTATGGAAATGGACAGAGATTAAAGGGATCGACCTACAATGCGAGCCTTAATGTCATAGCGGATGATAGAGACCAACCCGAACAAATCGGGCTACAATGCAAGAAAGAAAGCAAAACTTTGGTAACAACAGTATAAAATGGTGATTGGTTTGTGGAGAACGCTACAGTCTAGGATATGCTGCACAAATAGAAAAAATTAGGACGCAAAAAAAATGCTCCCTGAAGAGAGACGGGTTGTACCCTCAGTATGAATAGCTTCTAACCAGTTTCAGGGGGTTCAATTCCTCTTTCTGTTGAAGGAAAGTAATAAGCTGAATCACAGAGTCTTATACAACGCAAGTCTAAATTACAAGAAAGACAGTAAATATGAATGAAAGCAGAAAATATAGAAGTAGAATAGACAAGGCACTTCATCAGTCGAGATGCTGACCTTAATAAAGTATTTCACATCTTTGCTCCTTTTGATATGAGAATCTCTCCATAAGGTACCTTCTGTTCAACTTTGAGAAAATCACGAGAAGCCAGTACTGTAGCAACAAATTTATTATGGATTCAATGCCAGATTAAATTGTCTGTAAGGCTTTTTAGTTTTAGAAATAGATATTTGATTCTGGACAATAAAATTCGACAGCGTTGCTGATAAAATAATAGTGCATTAAATTGTCTATAAGGCTTTTTAGTTTTAGAAACAAGTGCTTATGATTACCGCAAGTTTGATAAAAGAGTAGTGCAGCTCCTTTTCGGTTCATCCCAGCAGCTAGATTGTTGAGGGACTCTTCCTGAGGGGCTCCAGGAGTTTCAAAATGATTCTTCATCTGGCTGTTGGCATTCAAGTCCGGTTATATGTAATCAATTATTAGTATAGAATAGAAACCAAAAATGAATCCTAAAGAGCCATACGTTCTGATAGAATCAGTTATCTTGTCAACGGGCGGACTAATTATTGGGTTCTGGGTTTGTGTAGGTCCAGTTTCCATCAGCACTTCTGTGAAAATGCTCAGAAAGCTTATCAGCAAAAGGAACAAATTTACAGCCCAAGCAGCTGCAACTCTGAAACCAAAGTCATAAATAGGTTTCCCATTTACCTATATCAGGTGTTAGGCCGTTCTCAGACAGCCTTGATAACTTGAAATCCGGCTCAGGATGTTTCCCAAAATTTTCTTCGGCTACAGGTTCAAGGCCACTGCCATTATGACTAGAAGCTGAAAAAGGCCTTTTCTTATTGGACCTGTTAAGAAATAGTAATCCAATTATTAGAACATTTTATACGAATCGTTCCAACACTATATTGCTTTGAAAATGGTAAAAATGAAATGGTCAAATCAAGCAACATGATTCTTGCATAAATCAATTTGTCAATCCAACTCTTTTTATATGACCCGTTTCCACATACCGTTCTGAATTGGTTTCCGAAAGCTGCGATAGAACACCGTAGCCTGATCCCAAGCTTGGGATCGATCTAACGTCATCTCCTGTGAATTTAAGGGAATTGAACTATTAACAATGTCTTCTTTACCATCTAGTTACATTAAGATTCTCCACGTACAGTTGAAATACAAAAAGTCATTGGAAACAGATGTAACATACCGGAGTTTCCAGGTGTGACAGAATTCACTTCATTTATCCTCAAGCCATTCTTAAAAAGATTGGCTTGTAGTTCCCCCATGAAGATTTCTTCGTCGTTGATAGGATATGGTCGCTGCTTCTCTACGGGGAGTGGAAAGCCCATTGGCTCAGAGCCTAATCCACGACCGAAATGTTCAAAAGCCTTCACATCAAACAACTGATCAGGCTGCATTCATGTAGAATTTCTGCAGCAAAGAAGCTTACTAGTGAATTGACTTCCTTACATTTTCAATTGGATCTAGAACAGGAACTCTCTCTGGGGGTGATAAAGATGATAGTTCTGGGCGTAGATGCGAAGAATTCCTCTCTGCTCAGGGAGTACAAAACAATTAGATAACGGACATCGTCTTTTGGATAACAAAATGTAAGAAACAGTACGTATAATCTTACCAGACGGCAAGTCGTGAGGAGGCTTTGTACTTTTTACCCAGAGCTCCATAAGAGGTGCTGGGTAATGCACTCCCCAATTTTCCATCGAAGATAAATGATCGATAAGTAAAGTAGGGGGCAGGTCCCAAAGTTTAGTGACTGTCATCGTGGACATTATGCCACTACGTGCCTGCAGAAAAAGGATACATAATAACCTTTTCTTCTCCCATCTTTCTGATTCCTTTCTAGCAACATAAGAATATTGAATCTTGACAAAAGTTAATTATGTTCTCTTACAAATCCCGCCACAGCACCTACTTCGAACAACTAGGGGTAAGGTAGAGAACTTGTGACAACAATGACACCCAGTTGAAACGACTTAAACTTGAAGTTTTTTTTTTCCACGTGTTTAGTTGCATAACTACATCGGAATCTTCAATATGTTAGAGATTAGGGACAACCTTTCTCTTTCTGCCTCTTCTTGAGGCAATGTCGGAAGCATCTTGAAGCCATGACTGATATATGTGGCCTGGGATAATGGTTTGTTCATAATCCATCTTAGGGGCCTCTCTTGTTTTCCTTTTCACAGGCCTTTGCTTCTGTTGGTTCTGTCTCATCCATAGTTTTACGTTGGTTAAGCTTCATTGATGTATTACCACAACAGTACACAACGTACTTTATTTAGAGAGGATAAATTACCAAAGCAGCTTCTTTACATTCATCGGACTGTTGATTGACAGCGTTTTCTCCATACTGACCTACATCCGCTGCAGAAGTGTTTTCTTCATTAGAAATTATCATTTATTCTTTCACCATTTTTCTGTTCTGATTTACCTCAATTTCTCAAAATTGGAAAAATAAGTTGATGGGTAGAATAAGATTGGCAAGAAGAAATTTAAGTGTATACACACTAAATCAACTCCTTTGTCATCTTATAAAATACGCTATGTAGTCATCGTGTGCTATGATTTGTAAAAGTTTTAGTAATTCAAATTTCCCTTAATTTAGTTGTTTTGAAAAGTTTTTATACCCATCAAATTTCATATTAACAAATCAGTATTTTAGCCTAAATTAATTGAAATAGAAGTTAAGTAATGATTTAAAGACTCCTAACCTTACTTTTTGTTAGAATACGTTTGGATTAATACAAAAATCAACTAAGCTTTTTTTTTTACTGTTTTTCTTTTCTTAAACCTTCGTTTTTCCCGTCCTCTATTCCAACGTTTTTTAAGTGGGATATAATGTTGCTCACCTCTTGTAGTTTCATCTTTTGGCGATGGGGATAATACAAGAGTATTTGGGATCTCCACATGATCCCCTGACGTGAAGTTAATATGTGTCTCTTCTTCACCTTCAATATCAAATCTATTTCAACAAAGAGTGGTGAACAAAAGTTAAAACCCCTTATTCTAAAAAAAATTTAAAATAAAAAAATATTCTAAAAGAAAAGTTTAAACTCCTTTGTTCCTAGGTATGCATATTAGACATCAAAATCACATTATGCAAACGTTGAATGAGAAACAAGGATCACTTGTACAATCAATTGAGTTGCGCCTTACTCACCGTTCGAAGCGATTGAATATATTAGTGCCGGTCTGATACGAGTCAAAACGTTCGAATAAGTTGATGTTCTCCGCATCAGCTGTTTGAGTAGGAGAGATTAGTAGGGCATGATTCGAATATCGTTGAAAAGGATATCGAACGAAGAAACAGGACAAACCAAGACCTCGATGAAAATTCTGAGCTAAATCATCATCTGAGAGACCATTATTAATATAGGGCTCACCCACACTGTCAAGCCGCTGGACATGCAAAACCATTTATGCATAGATCAGCTGAATGAGGGAAATGCGGCTGACATGTTAGCAAATTTCTCCTTAACGATCTTACGAACTAAAAATTCAGATATATGATCAAGGGCAATTTTATCTCTGGAAAGTCTCCATCACCCAAGCAGTTAACGAGGAATATGTGATGATTGAGCGTGGATGCTTTGACAAACAGGACAAAATTGTGCACCCTAATGCAAGTGTATGCTTCATAAGATCAAGATGGCGGAAGTATTTAGAGGATAAATCAACATAAAACCCAAGTACGCCATTATAGGAGAAGTATTTGTCATGTGCATTGCATGTTATATGACATCATGTTCCGCTTCAAGTGGATTAGAAAAAGTCCAAATAAAATATGCAAGCCGTTGCAGATACGATAAGAAGGGGATGCAGAACGCGTTTAGCTATCAATTAAATTGCGCGTATAAATTTCATGAGCTAATTGATATTAACTTTTAGTCCAGGAAACATTTCTATAAAATATAAAGATTTCTAAACTATTGTACCATGGCAAAATAGGCTGTTTGTTGGAAGCCCATGTTGGCTGTATTTGAGATATTAAGGGACTGTTCAATGTCTCTCACATCTGCTTCAGTTTTCTCTGGCAAGGTCACGGCTTCTTTCCTACAAGCAGAATCCCATAACATTGCTTAGAAAAGCATTCACGCTCACTTCACGTCAGAAATGGATGCGGTTTTATAAGCTGTCAACCCACACAGTTAGAAACGGGGACTGACTTGGCCTGTGATTTTCCTTTGGGAAGAACAGTTGGGTCTGGAGCTGCTTTCACTTTCCAGGCTTCATTTATTTCGACCTTTCATACATTGAGTTACCAAACAATAATCAAACAGAGGAAGAAGAATTAGTAGTCAGATAACCAAGAAGGAAAATTGAAAAATAAGATCTCCTCTGTTAATGATCTCTTGGAGATACCAGCAAACGAGTCACATCATCTGCAGAGAAACATGGGTAGGAAATATTATAAATACTTGCACCTAGAAAGAAAACTGAAATTTGAAATTTAAGTAGCAGTAAATATAAGGACTGAAAAAATTTACCATAGAACAGTTTCACCTTTCTCTCATAAACTATAACAACACCACCTGAGAAAGGGTAGTAATTGATATCATTAATACTTGAATTCCATAACTGATTAGTAAAAGATAAGAGGAAAAAGTACCCATAAGAATTCCAGAGAGCCTAAGAGCCATCGGGACAGAAGGATTCAGAATTTGTTCGCTACAAAATTAGAGCAGAAAATTTAAATTAACGTACAAGTCATTGGAAAAAAAAAAGAAAAAAACTAGAAGTGTAACAATCCCGAAATGGTTTACCAAACATGGATGATATTGAGCTTGTCAAGCTTTCGTCGATTGATCTTTGCGTGCATAGTTGCAGCCATCCTTGAGTTTAGATAATAAAATCAACGTATTCAACATAAACAAATTGAATCTAATCATAAACCAAGATTTGCTTGCGAACCCATAGAAAACAAACAAAACAAGTGTTCGGTAAACAAGTGTTTGGTATACTTAAAAGACAAGTATAAAAAAGAAGAGAGTAATCGAACAAAATGGAAGTGAAAAACGAAAACAGAATACTAAGGGGTAGATGATCACCAAATCTGTCCGAGAGGGGCTTTACGAGCGAGAAGCTGGTGAGAGTAGAACATTTTGGTAATAGCAGAGAAGAGAAGAAGGGCATTCAAGCAAATGAAAGAGAAGGCCTGGAAGACAATATCAATTCGTTTTTAAGTGGAAGCATAGAGCGATAGTGTATAATCAATGCCTCTCTGTTTGTTACTTGTTACTCTTAGAACCAACTCAGCGTGCGAAAGAACTACGCCGGTAGCATTTGAAAAAATCCTGTCACAGTCACACGTATCAAATAAGATTATGAAACGTAGAAGCCTGTTAGTCACCAATTGTTGACCCTATAAAATCCCGCTGCAACGACTTGTGGTTCGTTATTTTGGTCTCAGCTTGCTTCGCACTCTTTCCCCTCTTTGTTTTTACTCACTCACTCCGTGTCCAAACGGCAGCGTTTGTCCTAAACCCGGTTGATCTCACTCATTCATTGTCTCTATATTCATGGTTCTACAGTCTCCCTTGTGGCCATGGGTCCGTTCAAGTTGCTTTTGTTGGTCCTCCCTTCTTGCCCACGCTACTATTAATTGTCAAGAAGTTGTCGTTCAAAAACCGAAGTCAATTGTCGACGAAAGAAGTGCATACTGGATTGTAAATTTTGCAGTACAGTTTGAATTAGGAGTTATTATTTTCGAGCACCCACTTACGGATTGTATACCTTTCCTTTTAGAGGATGCATCAGGGATTTATCACCGTTAGAGTTCACATGTAATTATTTCTTTTTATAAAAAATAATAAAAAAGAAGCTAAGTTGCTTGATCGAGTCGCCACAGGTTAACCGACTCGGAGACGATGGTGATCTACGAAGAGGGGCTAGCCAAAAATTGACGCACGTGTGGATGGGTTATGATCATTATGTGGGACTCAAAATGGCAATTTAGGGGCTGGAGTGGTCCACACGTAGCATGACGTTTGATCAGATGGACGAGGCTTTGGATTTGGTTATGTGTGTGAGGTTCGCATAGGACAATAATAATAAGAATAAATATAGCAAAAAATGAAAATAATAATTATAATAATTAGTTAAGACGAAGGAATGATTATCATTACTATTAATAATGGTTAGTTCGTTAAAAATTTCGAGAAATAAAAATTTATTAATTTTTATTTTATATTAAATTTTAATATATTTTAATTAATTATATTTAATTTATACACTCATTTATAATGATATAATATTTAAAATCAAGTATATTACGGTATTTTCTTTCTAATAACTCTTGAAAAAAAATGTTTTAGCATTTGCTTGCATTAACATGTCATAAGCTAAATAATGTTTTCAAAATACAATTTAATCATAATATTGTGTTGCTAAAAAAAGAATTAAAAATTTGTTTACATTATATTTTAATTGATTATATTTAATTACTAAAAAAGAAAAATATGATTAATTAATTATATTTAATTGCTAAAAAAGGAAGTGTGAATGACACTTCTTCTTGTGTCTGTGACACTCTTCTTGTTAGTTATCCCATATTGAAAAGAAGAGAGGGAAGGGGGTGGTTCATCAACTATAAATAAACCCCCTCCCCCCTCTATTTAATCCATCCAAAATCAAAGCAAATTTATTAACTTTTAGTAAGAGTAGTAAATTTTGTGAGTAATTTTTTGGGGTGTATTAGGGTAAGGGTTTTAGAGAGTGTGTAAACACTAGTGAGTTGAGTGCAAACACTTGTAAGTGTTATTTTTCTCCCTAATAAAAGGGTGTGCAGTAGCTCCGGAGAAGTAGGCACAATTTAGCCGAACTCCGTTATCAAATTTTGTGTTCTGTGTGTTTACTTTACTGGCATTTTAGTTGCGTGGAAATAGTCTAATTTCCTAACAATTGGTATCAGAGCCTTGGAGAAGTGAGTATACTCTGTAGTCGCCACAGTAGTAGATCTTCTACATCAGAAAACTTTTTTTGGGTGTGTTGAAGTTTGGAGTTAATATGCTCTGCAGTTGCCACAGGAGTGGATCCTCTGCATCAGAAAACTTGCCTCAGGTTGTGATAAATACACCGTGCACGTAATTTCTATCTAGGAGGCCAAGTTTTAAGTGAGACCATTTATGACCCCTCCGCCCTTTCCTGGGATTTTACATAGAATGGTAATACTGTCTTAGGAGTCTGTTTGGCGGTCTTTCCTGGGTATTACTGAATCGGTTCATTTCACTAGTCAGAGGAAACTAGAAACCAGTGGGAGTGATGGCACCAGATGATATGCTCAACAAAATCGATAAGTTCGATGGCACAGATTTTGAATACTGGAAGATGCATACAGAGGATTATCTGTATGAGAAGAACCAGTTTCTACCGCTCTTTGGAAAGAAGCCAGAAAACATGTCAAATGAAGAATGGTTTATTCTTGACAGGCAGACCCTTGGAGCAATTCGAATGACCTTATCCCAGAATATAGCCTTTAACGTGTTAAAGGCAAAAACCACAAAAGGCATTATGGAGGAACTGACGGAATATTATGAAAAACCATTGGTAATAAACAAAGTACATTTGATGCGGCGTTTGTTCAACTTGAAGATGATAGAAGGCACCTCTGTAGATCATCATATCAATGAACTCAACAAAGTCTTAAACCAGTTGAGTACAGTGAATATTGATCTTGATGATGAAATACAGGCCTTAATACTTTTTTCATCCCTCCCAGAGAGTTGGAGTGCTACAGTCACATCAGTGAGTAACTCAATGGGAACCAACAAGTTGAAATTCAAGGATATTAGTGTCCTGATTATTAGCGAAGAAATTCGAAGAAAAGAAATAGGTGAAGCTTCATCCTCCTCCGCCCTTGCCGCAGAATCAAAAGGAAGAAGCAGAGGATGTGGGAAATCTAGACACTGTGATAGATCAAAAGACAGGAGGTCCAAGTCACAGAATCCCACTACTTCCCAAAATTCAAAAAAATATCGAGTGTTGGAATTATGGAAACACTGGGCACTACAAAAATCAATGCAAGATTGGTTCGAAGAAGCAGGAGTCGAACAACCACGAGGCAAATATAGCTTCCACCTCAGGTAGAGATGATGCCTTGATATGTGCCTTAGAAAACAAGCAAGAGGCATAGATACTGACTCCGGAGCATCGTTCCATGCAACTTTGGAGAAAGGTCTTCTCGAGAAGTATGTGCCTGGAAATCTCGGCAATTTGTATTTTGGTAATAATCAACCCTGCGAAGATTGTCGGTAAAGGTGTAGTAAAACTTAAGTTGAATGGAGCAATCTGGGAACTGAAAGATGTCAGACATATCCTTAATCTGAGAAAGAACTTAATCTCAATGGGGCAATTGGTAAGTGAAGGCTACATCACAACCTTCCGTAGTGATGAATGGAAGGTGTCAAAGGGAGCAATGATAATAGCACAAGGAAAGAAGAATGGTACTCTCTACCTAACAGTTGGAGCATGCTGTTCAATTGCAGTTGCACAAGGGAGTGGAGATTCCAACTTGTGGCACCAGAGACTTGGTCACATGAGTGAAAAAGGAATGAAGTTAATGTAGGAAAATCCCGGGAGGAACATCACATGCTCCAGCAGCGGAAAAACAAAAATTTTGTTACCGGGACCTTCCCG
>JANZXV010000212.1:11823241-11855971 GCA_027576455.1 Erythroxylum roigii | reverse complement strand
ACCGAAACTAGCTCATCTTCACCTTGAGTTTGTGATGAATTTTGCCTGCTTGGAGGGCTAGTATAATCTGGAGTTTTTAGCTGAATTGTCAGCCTAATAAGTAAGTACCAATATAATCTTTATGGCATGCTTAGTAGTATGTAAATCATGTTTGAATTAGAATGAAATGCATGTAATGTTGGTAGTGATATGTGCTGGAAATATGTTGATTGAACTTGGAAGTTTTCTATGCTTGCTCTTGGTGGATGAAAACCGTGGGATATTGATTGATTCATGGATGAATTAGGTATGGATTTGAAGTATAATGAAAGTGGATTTATGCTAAAGAAAGATGTTAATTAAGTGTGCTTGAATTGAGAAATAACTAGGACTATATGCATAATAATGTAATAGTTTCTAGTTTGATTTTTGATGCATGAAAGACAATGAGTTGTGAGCTATCAATTGAATAATTTTGAACTAGAATTGGAGATGAAATTGAAAAGGAAGTAGAGTATGATTCAGGTCTAATTGAAGCATGAATAAGGTGTAAGACGTAAGTTAATTGTAGTGGTGTCACTGAACAGACATCAGTAATTTGGCCATAACTTCATCTGTAGATATCCAAATGGGGTGATTTTAATTGCAGATTAAACTACATACATATGTCTACAATTTTCTTAAAGGAATATAATTTTATTTTTGACTCTAAGGGTTCGAAATTTGACCTGAAATTGAGTTTTGGATTATGTCACTGTTTGTGAACAATCTGTAGCATTTTAGGTATACTCTATGAATAATGAACCAAATTGTATGAAAATTAGTTCATCAGAAACTTAAGACATAGAGAAACATTTGTTTAGAATAACATATTATCTTGAAACCTCCATTTTTATGCCACAATGGCCATACAAAACTAACCCGAAACCTGTCTTGGGAAAATATGGAAAAAAAAAAACTAACGAAGGAATTGGATGAGGACTTTTGGATAACCCATACTACGATTGTGGGAAGCCATAAATGATTGTAGAAATGGCATGACAATAAAGAAAATGTTCTTTTGTGTGATTTTAGAACCAATTAAGAAAAATGTACTTAACTATGATGCATTTGGACTTGATTAAAGTTTAAAATGAACATAATTTGATGTTCGAAAAGTTGGTTAAATGTATGATAAGTTTTGATTGATAATTGATGTTATATTTTAAGGAAAATAATGTTTATTAATAATACATCTAAGTTTGGAAGGAAGGAGTATTAAAGGAATGGAGAAATTCATATGAATGCAAATGTATTCCAAAGGATATTAATAATACATTCAAAATGAATGAATAAGAATTGTCAAATATTTGTTATGCTATAAAAGAGTTACTAAATGTATGGTTAATGAATGGAGCATGATCAAGTCTACTTAAGGTATTAACCTAAATGCAAACAAGACATATCCAAGTGACAAATGTGAATGATTATGAATTTTGATTAAGGAAACATACACGAGATAGTCATTGTGCATGCATTGAACACGACATATGTATATATGTGCACAAATGAATAAGTATTTGATTGATCAACTTTGTAATGTGAATTGTGTGTGAATTTTGATTAAGGAAACAATGTCGGACCATCAAGGTAACAGCATAAATTGGAGCGTACAATGAGTCAACCTAGATGATCTTCTTAGGATTGATTTATTCTATTTAACTTCCAATTATTGAACTGTTTGTGATTTTTATGTGAATTTGGGAATTTAATAGTCCAAGGAATTTGATATTCGGGAATATTTTGGAAGTGTTCTGTTTGCATCTAAAATTTGAACGATATCTGTTTGCAACTGAATTCTGAATGATTTTAGAATACTCAACGAAAGTTGAAAGCTAGACTGAGGTTCGATGAATATAAGATTCTGTCTGTGCATCATAAGTAAATGTTATTCATGACATATTTTGTTATTTGATGTATTTCATAAAATGCATGTTCAGATAAAGGCATTGTGATCAAAGTACCCAATCTAAAAGAGCTTTAAGTTCAAAATTCTGCATGTAGAGCTTTGCTCCATGATTTCTATATTTGACTGAGCCTAATGGGCTAGTATTTGTATTTGAAAGGTGCTCGGTCATAACATATAATAACAAATCTGGAGTCTTATATGCATTTGCATTTGTATATTTATGATTATGAAATATATGATTATGAAATCTTTTCTGAAATTGTGATGATAAAGTGATATGCAATGCTAATGTGATTGATTGGGTTATACATGTTCTGAAAGAATGTATGTGAAATGTGTGTCATTCATTATGTCTTATTGAGATGGAAAATGTTTGTGAAATTGGTTGGTTGCATCTACTACTAGTCACTACTCTTCTAAAGATAATGTATATTGACTAATCACAAAAGTAAAAGTACATAATCAAGTTTCCATGAATTTTTTTAGTCAATTCACTCTCTAATTATGACTATATAGTCTTAAAAGCAATAGAAAAATTGATGAATGATTTCGAAATCTGGTTCTCGGATCAATCTCTGCCTACACACAAATAAACATATGTCATTGCATTAAGAAAACAAAGTAAAATTGAACATATGAAGCAAATCAAATTAAACAACATAAAAGTGAGAAAATTGATGAATGATTTCGAAATCTAGTTCTCGGATCAATCTCTGCCTACACACAAATAAACATATGTCATTGCATTATTGTTTTCACACCTTTCTTAGAACTATTGATCGTTAATTAGACTATTTCGTGATAGTTACTATTGTAATGAACCGCAAGTGTACGACATAGCTATAGCTAGTACCGAGAAGTACGGGTCAATCCCACAAAGACTATGAATGCTAACAATTACCCTTCCCCTATTATCTAGAGATTGATTTTAGATTTTTAATAAAAAGAAAATAAAAACTAAACAATTAAAGAAATAAGAAACGATAATGAATGCAAAGATGAAAGGGTGCTTGTTCTCTCAATTGTTATTTTATCATAAACCTTTAATATGCCATAACTTTTGGGATATTTTTGGATAACATGAAAAAAGATGAGAGGTTGTTATAAGGATGATTGATGCATTGAATTGATATATGCTTGAGGACAAGCATGAGTCCGATATAAGGGAATTTGATAAGATATTATTTGGTTATGTTAATTGAAATTATTTTTTTGTTTTGGCCAAATTTTGGTGCTTAAATATGAAAATTAATGTTTGTTTTGTTTTAGGAGATAACAAGTGAAGATTGCATCAAATTAGAACATTATTGGTCAATACCACAAATTTAGGAAAAAGTAGACAAATTATTGCAGTACATAAGGCGAAGTCACGCCTAATGCCAAATTCACTTCAAGGGTTTGAATTCAATTAGAAAACTTGTTTCCATCTCTATTTTGTACAGATCTCGATTTGTTTTAGGTAGGAGTCTTTGCAAGATAGAAGTACATTAGGTTTTCAGTAGGACAACAAGAGGATAACACATCTACCACCTTCTTTAATATTATTTTTTCTTTTCTTTTTTGTTTTTTTCTTAATCTTTCATCTTTTATTTTATTTTTGGTGTTAGAAATAAGACGATGTGTGGCTAAACCCAAATATTTTAATTCAAGGGGATCCAAGCCTCTAGTTTTAACCTTGTGAGGTTTTGTTCTAAACTTATATTTATGTTTTTCTCCAAATATTTCTTGTTATGTGTTCTTATACTTTGTGAATAATTAATATTGATTAATATAACAAATTACTTTAATGTTGATTATTCTACAACTATTCATGAATTTAGTGATCTGTAATTGTTATGAAGGATTGATACAAGTAGCAAATATTTTCTTTATGAATTTACATATTTAACTTATGATAAATAAGAAAGCTAAGTTGAATAGTTGTAATTATCTCAAGTATTTAATATAGGCTTTAGTCTTTTTCATTAAGCTAATTGCTATCATTTAATTGATATAGAATACTATCATAACCAATCAATTGATGGTAAGTTTTGGTTTGAATGCTATGCTTGAATCAATCAATTTAAGAAAATTTGAGAATTACTATTCTAATATGTTAGAGTAACTGTTTAAATTGTGAACTTTATGCTTTTTAAATCAATAATCAATGTTACAATTAGATGAGATCTTTCCCTTGAATTAGCATTAAATACTCTTAAATTTATCACTTTTATATTCAGTTGATTTATTTTGATTCCTTGTAAATTTTATTAAATTAGTCAATTAATTATAAACCACCACTCTGTTTTCTTAATTGAAAGTACGAAGCTGGTTTTTAGTTCCCTTGGGATTCGATCTGGTTTTAGGACTACAACAAAATTAGAAAATTAGAATTAATTTTGAGGGCTTCAATAACCTAATTAATTTCCATTTTAGTTCATCTCTATTTACAAGTATCCATTCGGCAACCTCTTTACTAGCAATAATAAAACACCAAAAAATTAGAGAAAATATAATTTAGAATCTAAATAAATAAATAATTGTATCTTAATCTTTTATATAATATTAGATAGTAAGTACTAATAAAAAATTCATCTTATTTTACTGAAGAGTAAGTATTAAATAAATAATAATATGTAAAAGTTTATTTATTTAAATATATTTAATTTAAAAATTAATGTGGATATATAAATTAATATTTAATTTTTAAAATGTTTTGCATTTTATGGATGTTTTAAACGTAAAATATATTCATCAAGTATTACGAAAATTTACATGTTTTAATTTTTCAGAATAATTTCTATTTTATATTTTAACAAAATAATTACAAAAACTAAAATAAATAGAATAATTAAATTATACTAGTTATAAAAATTAACAATAAGATATTATTTATTTAATTAATAATAAAATGAGGTTCTTACAAAAATAAAGATAAAAAATCAAAATCACATTTTCTTCTTAATTAAAAAATAAGTAGAAACTGAAATTTTTTTTGCTTAATTTAAATATAATATTAAAAATATTAAAAATATAAGTAAAACTCGGGCTTACGGGAAGTAGACTAGAAGTCCAGAAACGCGGATTTACAACATCGGCACGCTATTTGGGTGCTGAGCTGTTTCTTCAAACTTCAAAAGATAATCCCATATTTTTCCTTCAAAAGTCAAAACTACCCTTGCTCCCATTTCCGCCCCCAACTTTACTCCATGCATCCAGACAGAACCTCCGGACTTAGAAGTAGACAACACATATGTCTTTTGACCTTGTCCGAACTCACACTTTCCATACCAAGTCCAATACAATACCATTATACAATAGATACATACACAACACAAAAATAGGAAGCAGTCAGGCCTCTGAGCCAGCGTTCCAGGGATGCCCTGTCCATTTGGTTCTGCTTTTTAACGCGTTCTGTTTTCTTGCCCAAAACCAAGAATCTTCCCTTCCCTGTTCGACTCTCTTTCTCTAAAATGGTATATTAATAAAAGCTCATTACATGACATGAACAACGGGTTTCGTATAAAATAACTTGAATAAGCTGCCGTAGTGCGGACAAAGCGCGTTGTTTTGAATATGTATTAAGACTTAGTGCTCGGTAATTGCTGTTCACGACCCAGTCTTCCAAATCTTCTCCTTTATCTCTCCATCCTACTTCCCCATGGGTTGCTTTTTCGTTTCATGGTATACTTCGTTTGGCGATGACTTCGAAGCGTTCCTTTTGAAGATTGTTTCTACATTCTCCACTTGTACTCTTTTCTAAGCGATAATCAGGACAATACGATCTGTTGCATTGCTTCCTTATATTTGCCGGCTTGTAAACTCTAGAGAGTGAGTCCGCCCTTTTTCTTCTTCTGGTTTGATCCATAGCATCTGGATTTTTGTTACACGGTTTGGACCCTTTCCTGCTCACCAACGATGACACGGTATATTACTGAAAATGTTTTTGCTCTTTTGCTCTCTCTTCTCTTGCCCTTTTCTTTGCTTTGATACTTTTTGGGCAATGAGATTCTGAATCTCGAGTTTTTCTTTTGACGGAAAAAAAGCCACTAGAATAGTTTTCTTGATGAGATATTTGTGATTTCTGCTTCAATGTGTTTTTTTTTCAAATGTTCATTGCACGTCATTACTATGTGTTCTTCCTTCTGAATTGTTAATACTTATTTGGTTTTAGCTAATTGTAACATTTTCTTTTCTTTCTTTCTAAATTGTGATGAATGGTGTTTGATCGCTGAGAAAAATTCGAAGGGTGGCTTGGTTCTTGCGTTTATGTTTTTTGGTATGGTCAAAAGGGCTTAACCAGTTAAGTCCAATCCTAGTATGCTGTCTTTTTGATGCATAGTTTTTGGCGATTGCTGATTGTCTCCCCATCATAACATATTTTTATTTGCTACCAACCAATAAGCAAAGGCAAAGAAGTATAGAGATTCAGTTAATCTATAATTCGTTTGTTCTAATATTCCTTGGTTGTGAACTTTCTGTAGCTTGAAAGTTTTCGTTTTTAATTTTGATAATCCAGGATCTGATAATTTTCTTTCAATTTGAAACGATTTAGTTCAATTTATTTGTTGCTTTCAGGATCTGAAGTAAATCAGCGTTATTGTTGTTAAACTATGGCATCAAATTCGTTCAAACTTAGCCGATCTAATCTGTCAATAAGTTCTGATGCCACTGATTCTCAAAAGCCACCGTTGCCTCCTACTGTGACATTTGGCCGGAGAACTTCCTCAGGCCGTTACGTCAGCTATTCTAGGGATGATCTTGATAGTGAACTAAGTAGTCACGATTTCATGAATTATACAGTGCATATACCACCAACCCCGGACAATCAACCTATGGATCCATCCATCTCACAGAAGGTTGAGGAACAATATGTGTCAAATTCACTCTTCACAGGTGGTTTTAATAGTGTTACTCGTGCTCATCTCATGGACAAAGTGATTGACTCTGAAACTAGCCATCCCCAAATGGCTGGTGCTAGGGGATCCTCTTGTGCCATTCCAGGTTGTGATGCAAAAGTAATGAGTGACGAGCGTGGAATAGATATCCTTCCTTGTGAATGTGATTTTAAAATTTGTCGGGACTGCTATATTGATGCTGTGAAAACTGGAGGTGGAGTTTGCCCAGGTTGTAAAGAGCCATATAAGAACACAGAATTGGATGAAGTTGCTGTAGACAATGGGAGGCCCCTTCCACTTCCTCCTCCAGGTACTGTTTCCAAAATGGAGAGGAGATTGTCATTGATGAAATCAACGAAGTCAGTACTAATGAGGAGCCAGACTGGAGATTTTGATCATAATCGGTGGCTGTTTGAAACAAGGGGGACATATGGGTATGGAAATGCTATATGGCCAAATGATGGCGGCTTTGGTGGGAATGATGATGATACTGTTGAACCCAAGGATTTGATGAACAAACCATGGAGGCCTCTTACTCGGAAACTGAAGATACCAGCTGCTGTAATCAGCCCATACCGGTATAGTGTTTTTTTATTTTATTTGTTCTCCTTCGCAACGTACAGTTGAATGTCATGGGCTATCACTCGTTTCCGAAGTTTTGTATTGAAATGTTAAGTCAAACATTCCATATTGACGCACAGCAATATCTATTGATAAAAAAGTTCTGTTGTCGGGAGAGATACTATACATTTTTCCATGTCAAGAACTTTAACAAGGGAGATCAATTGATTTTATCTGCACAGAACTCTCTAAAGAACCTTCCAGCTGGTTTGCTGGAGAAATTACTGACCTGTAGATTTTTAATTGGTATTCTAAGTTTATAATTTTGGTTGTAATTTTATATATGAAAAAATTAGTATTCAATAAAACGTGAAGATAGATTGTAGGAAATGCCATTCTTTGCTTGGACCACCTATCAATACTAATGACTCTCCTTATGATTTCTGTGCATATATTCAAATAGGCTTCTGGTTTTTATTCGGATTGTTGCTCTCGCATTATTTTTGCAATGGAGGGTCAGCAATCCCAACCGCGATGCAATTTGGCTTTGGGCAATGTCAATTGTTTGTGAGATCTGGTTTGCTTTTTCATGGCTTCTTGATCAACTACCAAAGCTGTGCCCAGTTAATCGTGCTACCGATCTTAATGTCTTGAAGGAGAAATTTGAAACACCTAGTCCCAGCAATCCCACGGGAAAATCTGATCTCCCTGGTATGGATGTCTTTGTCTCTACTGCAGATCCGGAGAAAGAACCGCCTCTTGTGACCGCAAATACCATCCTGTCAATTCTAGCTTGTGATTACCCTGTTGAAAAACTTGCTTGTTATGTTTCTGATGATGGAGGTGCACTTCTAACATTTGAGGCTATGGCAGAAGCAGCAAGTTTTGCTAACATATGGGTTCCTTTTTGCCGTAAACACGCTATTGAGCCAAGGAATCCTGAATCTTACTTCAATTTGAAGAGGGACCCTTACAAGAACAAAGTTCGACCAGATTTTGTTAAGGATCGTAGAAGAGTGAAGCGTGAATATGATGAATTCAAGGTCCGAATTAATGGCTTGCCAGACTCGATTCGTCGCCGCTCTGATGCATACCATGCTCGAGAGGAAATCAAGGCTATGAAGCTTCAGAGAGAAAACAGGGAATATGAAACCGTGGAGGCTGTAAAGATTCCGAAAGCTACATGGATGGCTGATGGTACACATTGGCCAGGGACATGGATGAGTCCTTCATCTGAACATTCTAGGGGTGACCATGCTGGCATAATACAGGTACAAGGTTAATTGCAAAATTTTCAAGTTTTCAAATCAACTGAATGGTCATCCAAACTGTAAACCTTATTTATTGCAGGAGGAAATCGTTATAATTTTTTTCTTATACAATGTAATACCAAAGCATCAATCATGCATGGAAATCCACAAACAAAAATGCCACTGTATAAGATTTTATTTCACTTGATGTAGGTAATGTTGAAACCTCCTAGTGATGAACCACTACTAGGAACTGCTGATGAGTCAAAATTCATGGACCTGAATGATGTAGATATACGACTCCCATTACTTGTCTATGTTTCTCGTGAGAAACGTCCGGGCTATGATCACAACAAGAAGGCAGGGGCCATGAATGCGCTTGTTCGAGCATCAGCCATAATGTCTAATGGCCCTTTCATCCTCAATCTAGACTGTGATCACTACATTTACAACTCTCAGGCACTCAGGGAAGGCATGTGCTTCATGATGGATCGAGGAGGGGACCGGCTCTGTTATGTCCAGTTTCCACAGAGATTTGAGGGTATTGACCCTTCTGATAGATATGCTAACCACAACACTGTTTTCTTTGATGTGAACATGCGTGCCCTTGATGGTCTTATGGGGCCAGTCTATGTCGGAACTGGATGCCTATTTAGAAGGATTGCAATATATGGCTTCGACCCACCACGGTCAAAAGAGCATCACCCAGGATGTTGTAGTTGCTGCTTTTCTCATCGCAAGAAACATTCTTCAATTGCAAATACTGCAGAAGAGAACAGGGCACTAAGAATGGGAGATTCTGATGATGAGGAAATGAATCTTTCCCTGTTTCCCAAAAAGTTTGGCAACTCAGCATTCCTCATCGATTCAATTCCCATAGCAGAATTTCAAGGTCGTCCTCTTGCAGATCACCCTGCTGTTAAGAATGGACGTCCACCTGGTGCTCTTGCCATTCCCCGTGAGCCTCTTGATGCGTCAACTGTTGCAGAGGCAATCAGTGTAATCTCTTGCTGGTATGAAGACAAGACTGAATGGGGACAGCGCATAGGGTGGATTTATGGGTCTGTTACTGAAGATGTTGTCACTGGGTATAGAATGCATAACAGGGGATGGAAATCAGTATATTGTGTGACCAAGCGTGATGCATTTCGTGGCACTGCTCCAATCAATCTTACTGATAGGCTTCATCAAGTCCTTAGGTGGGCTACTGGATCTGTTGAAATTTTCTTCTCCCGCAACAATGCCTTGTTAGCCAGCCCTAAGATGAAAATTCTGCAAAGAGTAGCGTATCTCAATGTGGGTATCTATCCTTTTACCTCTGTCTTCCTGATTGTCTACTGCTTCCTTCCTGCTCTTTCCCTCTTCTCGGGCCAGTTCATTGTTCAGACTCTCAGTGTGACTTTCCTCACTTACTTACTGACAATCACTGTGACTCTATGTCTACTTGCTGTGCTTGAGGTCAAATGGTCTGGCATTGAGCTGGAAGAGTGGTGGAGGAATGAGCAATTTTGGCTGATTGGAGGAACCAGTGCCCACCTTGCCGCAGTTCTTCAAGGGTTATTGAAAGTTGTTGCTGGAATTGAAATTTCATTCACCTTAACTTCAAAATCAGGTGGTGATGATGTGGATGATGAGTTTGCTGATCTGTACATGGTAAAATGGACATCCTTGATGATACCACCAATCACCATCATGATGGTCAACTTAATTGCGATAGCTGTTGGATTTAGCCGAACAATCTACAGCGTTATACCACAGTGGAGTCGTTTAATAGGTGGGGTTTTCTTCAGCTTCTGGGTCTTGGCTCATCTCTACCCCTTTGCCAAAGGCTTGATGGGAAGAAGGGGTAGGACTCCTACCATCGTGTTTGTGTGGTCTGGCCTTATTGCCATCACCATATCCCTTCTCTGGGTGGCAATCAAACCACCATCAGGTACCAACCAAATTGGAGGTTCTTTTCAGTTTCCTTGATTGGTCATTCTTTTCCATGAGCTGATCATGTTCATTGACTTTATCGTCTTCACCCCGAAAACCTTTATCATCCTAGCCAACTAGCCATGCCTCTTTTCTTGCATCCATTTTGTCTAGTGTGGACTTTCACTGCCGTTTCTGTAAAGATGGATGCAACTTAGAAGATGAGAGACCAGACCAATACTTGGTTTCTCTGTGATAATTTGTTACTTTAAATAGTGCTGCGATCTTTTGTTCATTTGCGTCATCGCTAGGTCTGATGCTTGTTTTATTCTTTTGTACCTTACACAAAGACGAGCGCCTACAGGGATAGTTCTCTTGTTTCCCCTCCATTCATGTGCTTGATTAGAGGACATCATGCTGTATTCTGTACAAAAAAGGAAACCCCTTGACTTGGTCTATTCTTTAAACAAATGAATGAAAAGTTTTGTGTTATCTCTCGTTCGGACATCCAGAATTCAGAATCCTCTTGTATAGTGTTGACATGCGATTTAAAATTGTTTATAGTGACGGCGTCTTAGAAAGTAGCAGCGATTCCCATGTTTAAATTTCTTAATTAAGTGACCGTTTAGTTCTACGGTTCTACCTCAATTTTTATGTCGTGGTTTTTTATTTTTTATTAGAAATAAAAACGTATTTAATTAAAATTTATAACGAAAAACTGAGATAAAAACTTGTTTTGTTATTTGGTTTCATCATCTTTTTTTTTAATCACCTGTAATTTTTATTCTTGTTATATGTTAATATCAATTTTAATTTATTTTATTTCTTATCATGTAAAATTTTATTCTTAAATTAATCAATTATTATTGTTATTAAAAATAAAATATGTGAATATTTATTATGATTAAAAAATGTATGCAATTAACAACAAATAAAATTGACTGAAATAATTAATAATCTAGCGTTGTATCATCACTAATAATTAAAATATTGTTGTACAAGTTGTAGAATGACTTCTATATTTGGAAAATGAAACTAACATGGAAAAAGAAAAAGAAATTTGTAATTATCTTACAATTGGAAACCTCAGAGGGGGAAACAAATTATTCTCTACAGGGGAGTACGATGAGTTAATGGGGATAACTGATGGTTAAACTACTCAAAACACTAAGTTAACTCTATTGATATCATCTTTGAAAGTGAGGCCTAGCTTAATAATCAAGACATGATTGAATCTATTCTTGTAGAGGAGAAGGGAATTGCTGATGCTAAGCCTTTAAATAGTGAGCATGAAGAGGAGGCACCTTACCAAAGCCTATCTGATGTGAGATGAGAGTTGAATGATCAATTCACTCCAGCTTCTAATAGAAGATCAGGGAGGAAAAGGAGGAAGCCTAAAGGAAGTTAATAGTCTCATCATTCATATATTTATGAATTTTTAGAATATTAAAGACTTTAATGAACCTTACAACGTATAACCTGTCAAGAATCATTTGCTATAAAGGAATCTAATTTTAATTGGATTACTTAAATAAGAACTAAAGTTCAAAAGCTTCATAATGTTATGAAAATCTTGGGAAAAGATTGGAAACATGGTTTCAATCATGATCATAACTATAATGGTAGAAGCTTATTTGCTTACAATGTTTAAATAGTACAGGTTACTGTGCTAAGCTCATTGAATCAACTCATCCATCTTAATTGCAAGCTTATTGACTTAAGGATTGAGTTTGAAATTACAATTATTTATGCTGCTAACTTCAAATTTAAGAGAGCAAAGCTTTGGAGGATTTATATTCTATCCAAACCTCTATGAATAAGCCATAGTTGATTCCAGAAGATCTTAATTATGTTTTTCATCCCTCAGAGGCTTAGGGATACAAGATTAATGTTTCCAACCTTGGTAAAGAATAGAGAGTGATACTATTAAGCTAGAAGTGACTGATCTTAGATCAGAAGGGAGTTTATTCACTTGAAGCAATAAGTAGCCGAAAAATTGTTTCATTAGGAAGAAGTTGGACAGTATTCTTGTTAATCAACTTTGGCTGAGTCAATTCCTTGAGTCATATGCCCACTTTGGAACTCCCTTATGTTTTGATCATTCCAGAATGGAAGTTCTAAATTTCATCTCTTAAACTCCCTCAAAGCCTAATTTAGATTCTTCAACTTTCTTATCAACAAAGATGGGTTTATGAAACTAGTGCATGAAGTTTGGAGTAGCATAATCCTAGGTTGCAAAGCTTATCAACTTATGACAAAACTTCAGATTCTTAGAAATATGCTTAAGACTATTCATAAGGCCAATCAATCCATTACCTATATCAAGTTTTTTGAAGATAAGATGGAATTGAAGAGAGCTCCATAGGCTTGCTATCATCATCCTGACAACATTGTCATTAGAAATGTTGAGGCTAAAAAGTAGGAGCATTACATAAAGGCTTTTCAGGATTGCCATTCTCTACTTATGCAAAAAGCTAGAATAGCCTAATTGAGAAAGGCTGATTGCAATACCAATTTCTTCCACAATTCTGTTTTATCAAGGAAAAATGCTAATAAGATCAACTATCTCCTAGATTCTGGTAATCATATGGTTATTGAAAGACCTTCTTTGAGGAGAATGATTTTTAGTTACTTTGAATTCTTATTTAGAGATTCATGTACATCTGGTTTAACTAACTTTCAAGAAATTGTGGAGCTAATTGGTCCTCATATCTCCTTAACTCAGGATGCCTTGTTAAAGCTCCAACAATCATTTTCACCCTAGAAGATCAAATCATTTCTTTTTAGTCTCAATCCTATGAAAGCTCTAGGCCCAGATAGGTTTAAATCCCATTTCTTCTAAAGAACTTGACATATTACAAGTAATCATCTTGTGGAAACTATTTTAGAATTTCTAAGTTCAAGAAGAATCTTGAGGGAAATTAATGCTACTCACATCTGTTTAATCACTAAAATTTTCAATGCAAATTGCATCAACGATGTTCACTCAATTTCATGTTGTAACACTGTGTATAAGGTGATCTTAAAGCTTCTTGCTAACAAACTCAAAAGGACCTTGAATTAGATTATTCATGACGTTTAAGGAGCCTTTATACTTGGCAGATCAATTTCAGATAACATTCTCTTAGTGTAACAACTAATGGGGGATTACAATTTTGGCAGATCCATTAAAAGTTGTGCAATTAAAATTGACTTCTCCAAAACTTTTGATAGGCTTAATAGAATTTCATCTTAATATGTACGAAATGGCTTGGTTTCCCCAACTTTTTTAGAAATTGGGTTCACTTTTTCATTTTTACCCCATCTTATAGTATTCTCATCAATGGGGCATCCAACTAAGCAATTTAGAGGCTCTAATGGTATAAGGCAAGACTAGATCCTATCTCTCCTGACCTTTTTGTCACTTCCATAAAAATTTTGAATAGGACCATATGCTTCAAAACTTATAGGAGTTATGAGTTCAAGTTTCATTATAAATGCAAGGAGTTGTCTCTTACTCATATGAGTTTTACAAATGATCTATTACTATTCTATAGAGCATATCAGGATTCTATTTCAACCATGCATCAATCTCTTATGATTTTTTACAATATTTCTGGTTTAAGCATCAAATTGTGCAAGAGTAAAAAAAATTTCTCCTTAGACATCTCTAACACCGAAAGCCTACAACAGATGTTTACTCTGAATGTGCACAACATGCCTTTTAAATATCTTGGTCCCATATATGTTAAAAAGTTAGAATATCAGGACTGTTTGAGAATCTTGGAGAAATACAAGAAAATGATTAGCTCTTGGCATAATAGAGCACTTTCACAAGCTGGGAGAGTACAATTGATTATTTATATTCTAAACAATCTTTACACACATTGGAGCTCTCATCTACTCTTACCGAAAAGAATCATCAAGGAGATTAAAAAATGCAGCAGAATCTTCCTTTGGTTAGGCAAGACTGACAATTCCAAAGGATTTAAAATCAAATGGGATCAACTTTATTGGAGGAGCAAGAAGGGGGGATTGGTCTCACCTCAATCCAAACTTTAAGCCATGCAAGTGGCTAAAAGGGCTAAAAGGACTTGCAGGTTGTTTAAGGATACACTTTGGAGCAAACGGATAACTGAGTTCTATCTCAAGGATTCCAACTTATAGCAAACTATAAAAAGGAAAGAACAATCTTGGTTATTCATTTAAATTCTTAGAAAAAGGCAAGTTGTTTATCCTTACATTAATATTTAGGTGGGGAATAGGGAGGATATATGGTTCTGGTTTGATAACTAGACTTTTTTAAGTCCCTTCTACCTTACAAAAGATATCTTTTTAATTTTTACTAGAATCTCTTCTCAGGCTCAAGTAAGGAGTGTCATAGAGCATAAGTCTTTGCATTTTCCAAGTGAGGGAGGGGGGTTGAATGGCTCCAGAGATATTTTCCAAACTATTTGTCAAATCTCTTACCGATTAATAAACCTACATGATCTTTAAACAATAGCAGAGACTACTCTAATTCTTTATGCATCAAATCTCTTAAGGCCTCCATCTCACCTATTCCTTGGTTCAACATTGTTTGGAAAGGATCCTTGAATCCTTCATCACTTAGTTTGCAGCTAAGAGAAGATTAACAACTAAATATAGGATTGTTAATCTAATGATGCTCTTTGTGAGCTATGTTGTATTGAAAAGGAAAATATTGATCATCTTTACTTCAATTTGGGGAAGTATTCAATATACTCAAAGTTTGTACTGCCATGAGACATATTGGAACAATATATCGAACTGGGCAAAAATGAATTTCCACCCTCTAGGGAAGTCTTAGCCTCAATTTTGTAATTTATGCTATTTGGAGGGAAAGAAATCAAAGATTGTTCAACAAAACTAAAATTAACAAACACGATCTAATTCACAAGCGACATTGTTGGATAAAAGAAACTTCGTTAGCTCATCAAGCTACTGCTTACTTGAGCTCCCAGTTTAGAAGACAATGAAACCTTTAACTCTCTAGCTTCTTCCTAAAGATAATACGAAGGATATTGAATTTATTTTTGGCTTTATAGTCTTATAATGTCCCCTTTTGATGCCTTTCATAGATTTTAATGCATTCTTCAGATTAACTTTCAAAATAAAATATTAAAACACCATAAGTATATTAACCATAGTAAAAGCAATGTCACCTTCCAAGTGAGTTAAAACAAATCTATAGAATTTAAATAATAGTCTTCAATCAGAGACACATTAGGTAAGGGGTAGTTTAGGAAGTGAAATATGTTAATTGCAGTAACAACTATATCTTCATTTTCTATGAATTTTGCTAATTTCATTGTTTGTGATTTGCCATAACTTGTCTTACCTGAGATCAATATCTCTTTTTTCAAAGTTGAACCATCAACCAACTATAATAAATATGGTATTAAAGTAAAATCTTATTAGGTAGAAGTATAAATAAGGCAATGTGTTTATGGCAAGTTTATTAGTCAAGAAAATGCTAAAAATAAAACACAAAAAAGCACTAAGAAATTATTGATAAGATAATTTAAGATATAGGTAAAAGCTAGCTTTTGCTACTGAAAGGTGTGATCAATATAAACGAACTTATAGTCATCAGTTATAAAAGATTATCTTTCCAAAAGAAACTTCTCGTTTTATGGCAATTTGAATCAACTGAACATGATATCCACTTTTCTAGTTATATTGTATCTTTAAAGAATTAAGAATTAATCTAAATATATAGTTTTGGAATGATGATAACTTACAAGCCTTTAGAAAATTATACATTTATACACAATAATAAAAATTAAATTATGATTTTCTTAATGACAACATCCCCAAATGTACTGTTAAATGAGATATTCCTTAATCACAAGCACTTAAAAAAATTTCTAAGAAAAAAGAATGGAAAGTTACTATTGATTATTTGTGTATGCCAAAAATAAAGCACACTATCTATGGTAGAATAGTTATTGGCCTCAAATTTGAAAAGTCCTTAAAACTTGCTCTATGTTGAAACAATTTAGTCTTCGGTTTCATATACTTTTCATCTTATCTCACTTATACCTTAAAGTAAATATCAAGGAGAAACAATGAGAAGCCTCTTGTGAATGGAGGAAATTTAAAGATCATCATAAATTCAATGTAGTGAAAATATGAAAAAGAATACAATAAAGGCTTTTCATAGAAAAAATAGTATAGTAACGTAAACTTTTATTGTATGACCAAAAAAGGTGCTTCCCTTGGTAATAGAACTCCAACTAGATAAAAAATGAAACCTTAATAGGCATTTGTTGAAAACTAAGAGAAAGAAATATGTTCTTCACAAAGTTACAAGTTCGAAAAAATCCAAATATTAATTTGTTAAGAACTTCAGGAAAAACAAGTAAAAATTATAAGAGAAATAAATATGTTTTAGTAGCTTACAAGGTAGAAAAGAACTTGAGAAGCAATTAATTACGTCAAGCTATCTAAAACTTAAACCAGTCTTTAAGTAATACCTAATTCCAAGACAAAATTGCTGTAGCGACCCCTGTGTTATACGAAAGTAACTAATTAAACCCTGAGATATAAGTACGAACATGTTAGCCAAACATTCAAGAAGGTGTGTAGAAAACTTTAAAAACTTAAAACAAATATACTTAATGACATAAACAATATACAAAATAATTATAAGAAGTGTTTTTGAATTTAGTAAATGACGTTGTTATACCAGAGATACCAACACATGCAATATTGACGTTTTCTTCATCTTTTGAGCTAAAATTTTATAGTCTACTTTTCCAACCTATAATCTAAATGAAAAATATGTACAAGGATTTTATCTTTTTACTTATAAAATTATAAGTATTTATCTTTTTACTGTCCAAATCCACATGGTGTGTATCATTAGCACATTGTGAACATGATTCTCTTTTCTGTTTTCTTTTTGTTCTGGTATTAAATGAGGTAGACATTTGTGAGCTTGATGTTATCCCAGTGAAGGTAATGTTGCAGCTTTTATGTGTTGCATCAAAGTGTGCTTTGCTTTGTAATTATTGAACTGGCAAAATCAATAACTAAAATAAAAAACATAAACAAAGGGGAAAATAAAAGGTGGGTGAGTAAAAAGGACGAGAGATTGATGGCGGGATTGGCGTTTCTAATTCTAGGTTGCTTGGTCAGACAGATAGACTTGTAGACAAGACCGTGATAAAGCTACATTTTGGGTTCATAAGCTTATAAAAGTAATTGAATTATTTGGTCGTTGAAGACAGGGCTCAGCAATGTCAAGAAGTTTCTGAACCAAAAAAAACTCCAATCCCACAAATTTCTGAGCTGTAGTTGTCTTGACATAGCTTCTTTTATAGGTACCAAAAGCAAAGGTTATGGAAACCTCCTTACTTTTCGTTTCAGGCAGAGTCATTAAATACGGTAATAAGTGGAAGACATTGGTGCATTAAATCAATATGATTAATACTAAAAAAACTTTATTGCATAAGGCTCCCTATGTGGTATAGTAAGGAGATGGGTCATCAATAATCCGTAAGATTATAAAGGAGTAATCTTATCGGTTGCTTTAAGTACACCGTCAATAATTAAAAGGAGATATTTTCAAGAATTCCACTTCGGATAAGTACGAGAGTATTTAATAATTTATAATTATGTATAAACTTCTCCCTCTTAAGCTAGCTTTTAGGAGTGAGTTAGGCCTTTCTAACATGGTATTAGAAACTGCTTGTCTCGATAGTTTGGGGTGGTGCTCGATTTTGTCCATTTACTCAATATGTCCATTAGATGTTCAGCCCTGCTCTGGGCTAAGGGGATGTGTCAAGAATTCCTCATCGGATAAGTATAAGAGTATTTAATAATTTATAATAGTGTGCAAACCTCTCAGCTAGCTTTTAGGAATGAGTTAGGTCTTTCTAACATATATTGAATTAAATTGATTATTTGATTTTGTTTATTAAGTAATTTATTTAAAATAGATTTTTATGAATTATTATGTATTTATAAGAATTTATTTAATGCATACTAGAAATATAATTATCAATTTTTAATTACAAAAGTCTAATTGTAATTTTTATTTAATTAACTCATTTTATTAAAAAAGTTTGAAAGATTTTACACGTCAAAATCTAAATCTAATTTCTATCTAATTAAAAGGAGAAGATCCTCCCACTTGAAGCAGTTTGACTTTTTACGATTTATCATAATATAAACGAACAATGTGTATTTTTGGTTTTAATAAATAACTTAACAAACCGAACCTACCTTCGAAATACATTAGATTTAAAAACTCACTTCTCAAGAATGAAAAAGTAATTAAGGATGGGAATTGTCAGCAACAGTTTTTGTCCGGGGTAACTCAAAGCTTCGTCCTTTTGAGTTGTTCAAGATGGGAAATGATGCTTTAACATTCCAAAAGAATGTCAACTTGGACTAATTTAGGCGACAAGGCAATCTTAGAGCTGCTTTAAACTTTGGATTCCTAGTTGTTTTACCGGGTTTCCTTTCTGTGTGAGATTGAGAAGTTTCACCAAGCCGTTCGTCTGAAAAAGCATTGCCTTTAATTTTCCGCTTCATCTTACTCGTCATCAATCAATTCATCAATTAGGATTGAGAGTTAGACCAGAAAAGCATGATCGAATTTCCATAATAATTGTCATAAGTTTGTCCGTTGAGGTCTTAAATCTGCTATCTAAAGATGATATACAAATTAATAGGGTCCTTAGTTCACATTAAGCAATGATAATACGAATGATAATGAATACAGTGAAAAATAAAAATAGATATAATCATTATTGGTTAGGTCAGCTGTGCTTTTCGCACGTCCACGGCCCGTCCGGCCCATCAGGAATTAGATTCCCATGCAAACACAACGACTCACGTAAAGACCTAAACTTAGCGGCAACTCCAGGTATATAAGGTACTATTCTACCGTGATTCAGGTATGAGATTACAACCATACTTTTCTCTACTTTCAGCAGCCAAAACCTACACCAAAGAGACTGACTTGAGCGTCGAAGGGGCCTCCCGGGAGTCAACTCCCGGCCCGTCTTTATTGTTTTGTAGGTATTCCATAGCCAGAGTCGCAGAGATTATGGATCAGGACAACGACGTTCAACCTCAGCAGAATCCGGCTAAACCAAAGTTATAAATTTAAAATTCAATATTTCTCAGCATTTGGCATTACGTATATTTACAAAAAATTCAGTACTATAAAATAATTCGGTATATAACTACATTACGTAATTCATATATGTTCGTATTGAATGAGAAATATTATGAAATTGTACCAAAATTGAAACTAATTTTGAATTAATACAATACAATAACTATACCGGTCAATATATAATATTATTTTGAATAATTTTTTAAATTATAAAATAATTTATTAGTTTTTATAAAAATTAATTAGTAATTAATTAGAGGCGACAATAAAGATCAAATTTAGGCTTTTTAAAATTTTTGAATTTCTGACCAAGTAAAATGATATTTTTCATTTTAAATTAAAAAATTAAATTGAGTCAAACTTTAAATCGTTCAAGCCTGATCACGCTCAGACTTGTATCGTATACCTCGAACTAGATCAAAGCTCTAGCTTGACTTAGACCTAAGCAAAATTTTTTAAGGCAGCTTGAGCCCAGGTTAACCGCACTTGGTCTATTGTCAAGCTTATGGTTAATATTAAATAATCAAGTATTATTTATTTATTTAGTAATAAAATTAATTCATAAAAACTAAAATAATATTTCATACGGTAAAAATAGGTTTAAAATATATATTTAAATTTAATAACTTAAAATATGATTAAGATGTCAAAAAATACATAAAACAAAATTTAAACAATACATAAAATATATTTTTAATTATATAAAAACTCATTTTATATTAAAAATTAATTACATACTATGATTAAAAATTTTAATTTTATTTAAAAAATTTAAGATATACTTTTGACTCAATGATTCTATTTATTATATTTTAAAAATATTTAGCATAACTTTTATAATTAAGATAATTTATAAATTTAATCTCATATTTTAAATAATTCAGTGTATAACCCATACAAATTTAAAAGCTTTTTTTTGATACAATCATATATTTAAATAGGATAAAATATTGAATAATTTAGTACTTGTATCTGATCGATACAGTTGCCCGGTACCAGTAGGAAATTCAAAAACACCGTTATGGCACTTAGGCTGTTAACAGGATACATTCTGCGCCTCAATTCTCGTCTGGTCAATTTCCAGTTGCATGGATCACATCTACAAGGGAAATCCCACATACTCATGGGTCCAAGTATAGAAACTGGGATACATACCTATGAAACCAAAGAGCTTCCAGCTCTAAAGGCCAACAACTGAACTGGTATTGCAAACGCGTTGTAAGACTACTGTTCTACTAGTACTTGCAATCCAGCGTTCATTTCACATTACCAAAAGGAAGTCCCTTACACCTCATACAGAATGCAGCTACTCAACTTAAAATTAAAACCAAAAAAAAAAAAAAAAAAGGAAGCAAGCCTAAGGATGGGGATCATCGTTTTTATTAGGATGGATCCAAGTGAAAACCACATTTATTTGAGCTAACTAAACCCCCAAAGTCTCTGGACAACGGAACTACAAACTCCCAAAACATTAGCATACATAGCACAGCACAGACCAACCCCTACAAACTGACATTTAAGAGTAATCAAAGCTATGCCACAGCCTCCTCTTCTTCTCTGAGAAGCATCTGGTCGAAGTGCCAAACTCCTGTTACAAAAGATATGGTCATAAAACCATCAATACCATCATCATCATCAACACCCACCCAGTCCCGTTGAGGCGTGGAGTCTGGGGATAAACATACAAGACAATTCCAAATAGCATGGTGACAAGCTTGAATAACCAGCAGTTTTAGATGCATACCTAGTCCCTTGCCAACTCTTCTCAACTGAGCAACGTATTCTGAGATTTTCTTGATAGCTTCTACCTAACAAACAAAATTATTGAAAATGTCAATCAAAATCCATCATCACACTACTTCCTGTAATACCACCACAAACATAGTAGAATCAAGTCCCTATAATCCTACAACATACCTGCTCGGGCAGATACTCACTTTCGACAAAATCAGCCAACTGCACATCATTGTTTCGATCTGCAATCTGTTGTGCAAGGATACAATTTTGAGCAATTGTTTGACAAAAAAAATTAGCAACTTCAAATTACATTGGTCATTACAAAGTTGGGGAATGTATATTGCAATGCAATAAGAAACACCATGCTCCAGCTAAAAAGATAAAATCAATAATTAGAACCACTTACACAGTGTAAGTTGAGGAGTTTTTCATTAGTCAGTTTCTCCAAAGACAAAGCCAGCTCCATTGCTGGACCAAGAAAGACAAAAGTTAGAAATAGATACAGTTAACTAAAATGTTGTGGAAAAATCTAAATCCTACTAAATGAGCATTGAATAATTCATCAGCCTTTCAATAACAGTTAACAGGGTATCATCAATAATTTCACCCCTAAGCCTACATCATGAGCCTCAGGAAAAGCTGAATGGCATTCTTGCAAAAGATGCAAGTAAAATGCAACATGAGGTTACAGAACAGAAGAACATGAATTTATGGTAAACCTCATTCTGAGCCACAAGACAGCAAGTACAACAACATGTTACCATGACCAACAATTTTGCGCAAGACAACATGTAAAGTAGTAAATCAATGGAAACTACTAAAGGTTAAAAAGTCATACTGCAGAAGGAATTTAAAAGAATCATCTTTTGCATGCCAAGACAAGATTTAATCTCACCATATAAAGCATCTCCTTTATCAGAATGATCAAATTCAGAGAGAGGCATTACAATTGACTGGAGCTTCACTCTTCCACCACGTTTGTTCTAAAAGATACCACAATTTGAGTCAAAACTGTATTCAGACAATACAATTTTTAAATCTTAGATTCCAAAAGATGCAGAATGTCCAATACCTGATATTCCATCAATTTCTGAGCATGCTCTCTTTCCTCATTGCTAGACTCCTTGAAAAATCTATTCCGAATTAAAAACAAAGGACATAAGAAGAAAGGTGACATAAAATGATTGCTTGTAGAGTTTGAATTCCATAAAAGCTTACTTAGCAAAACCCCTGAGCGCAACGTTGTCTCTGTCGAAGTAAGCATACATGGCATGATACACATATGAGACATTGTACTCCACGCTGTCATCTCATAAGGCGGAAGACATCATTAGAAAAGAAAAAAAAAACGTATAAGCACCCGATAAAGATAAAAGGACATGTTCAGTAAAACTGGCATACACAAGTGGCTACTAAAACTGAGTGAGTCCAAAAACCAAACAAGATCAAATGGAGGAAAATTTTTGACCATAAGGAAAAAAACCCATTGCCAAAAAAACACCTTTTGTAATCAACCCATACTGAATTTATAAAACAACCAGAGGAAATAGGTCATAAATGATAACAACAGACCTGTCCCCCGAAAAGAAGTAAAAGAAAAGCAGGATTTGTTCATTAAAAGGAAAGAAACCCACTTGATCTGTTCATTAACAGCAGCTTCGCACTCATCAACGTATCTCTGCCTTGCAAGGGAAGCTTCCGGGACAGTGGGCACAAGATTGAGCTCCTTCTTGACCTCTTCAAACGGCTCGAAAACGACACCAGTTAATGGTTTACTGTTGGCTCCCTTGGAAGCACATGTAACAAACCCAGCCCCAGTTTTTGACCGAATCATCGGAGAAGAGATAAGATGTTGATTGACAGACGAATAGGAGGAGAACAGAGGCCTCCTTGCATCTCCATAAGAACACAAGATAGAGAAAGCTGGCGCTGCCTTGATTAACATCGTCAGGGAAACGTTGAAACTGCTGGTGTAAAAAAGATAATTGACTCTCTAACAACGAAAAAGATCTAGTCTAGAATCCTCCACGAAGGGAAACAGAGGGGCAATGAGTTAAGCTGTAGGTGACAGGGAAGTGTATAATCGAATACAAGTGTGTGTGTGGACCATACGATTTGAAGACACGTTGACGGTACGATTGAGGTGTGGGTGTGGGAGCGTGTCGGGCTCGTGGAGGAACTTTGTCTGTGTGGAGTGAGTCACGTGAAGACTCTGGCCTCATAAAATTAAAATAAAAAAGTTATGGGGTAGATTTTTTTCAATGCGAGGAAATAAAATAGATTACACAACAAGTCATAAAATGCAAAGTTTCAACGTATCCTTAAAAAAGAGTACATAGTATTTAATGAGTAGAGTATCAAAATAAATAGTGCCTATATCAAAATATTTTGTATAATTTACGAGACAGTCAGTACATTAGTTACTCTCGTGATATATATGCCGATGTGCTACTGTCCAGTTGCGAGTGAACAGTTCATTGATATCCTAAACGATAGGGTTGAGAGCCTGTGATCGGCTCGCCAAGGAAAAAATGTGATTCGAAAATATCCGAAGTTTCACACGAGCTTGAGCATTGTATACATTCTTCAAAGTTCGGCAGACACCGATAAGCACCACCTGAGATTCTGGATGAAACTACCAAACCAAGTACCTGTACTATCGCGGAAGCTGCCTCCGACTGTAGCTAATAATGCGGAACGTTTTACTCGCATCATCCATGTTAAGCTTGACATACCCACTGGGAGGTTTGCATCAGCCGAGTAGTTGCTTATGTCGAGGACGAGGACTCGGAATAGTAGTTTTCTGTCAATCCGTTGACAGAAAACTACCCTCGTCCATGACTGGGGGCCCATAATAGTAGTTTTTTGTCAATCCGTTGACTTCGGTATGTTTATTACGATTGCAATTGCTTATTACTCCCAAATACATTTTTTGTTTATGCCTCCAGTCCTTCCCTGTTCTGTCATGCTTTACTTTTGTTGTTGTATGCTTCGACACATTTACTCTACCTTGTTACATTTTCAATTGCGATTGCTAGTTCTTCAATGGTACATTTTATATTTCTGCTTCCTTCCTTATTGATTGTGAGGCTCCTACTGTAGTTGCCTAGTTTTTGCATGCATTTATAGGCGTTTCTTCATTTATCAATGGTTTTTATTAGGCTTGTTATTTCCTTCATTTGTTTAACAGTTCTAAGCTTATTGTGGCTTATTATTTTTATAAGATAACTTGGGTGTAGAAGTTGATATAATTGTGCTTAAGAGTATAGAATTTGATATTCTTCTCATAACATAATATGGAAAACTATTGAAGTAGTGGAAAATTAATGCCTTCGTTTGTTTCAAACCATTGATTCCCCATTTTCTTTTATCTAATACACTCCGTTTGTTACTTTTAAAAAAAAGAGAGAAATAAGTATACATAAGGTCATTTGTCACTGCTTCATCCTTAACTTTCTTACGAGTTAATTCTTATTTTCTTTAATATGGTGTATATTGCCATTTGATGCATCATATTCATACATTTTAATTTGCCTTTTCCTTTGAAATGCATTATTTTGGCCCTATCATCTTACTTTATTTACTCTTGCGCCTATGCTTTACTCATAATTTTAATTGGGTTTGGGATGGAGCTTAGATTGTATAGGAATATAAAATAGTTTCAGAAGTAAATGACAAGAAATGTAATGATATAAAAGAAAGAAGTTCATTGCTCATAGGAACTTTGCAATGTGAGATGTTGTGTGCATGAACATGTATATTTGATGACTAATACTGGTCTACTAATTTTGTTTGTTTATTTTCAATCATATTTATAGTGCATTTGACGTAGCAGGGTGAGAAGGAGTTTCAGGAACAAGATATATATATGAATTGGGAATTATTTCTTAGTGTAGTTAGTACTCAACTAATATTTTATATGCATATATTGATTGTTCATTCATTTATCCCATGATTAAATGTGTACATATAAATGTAAAAGGTTAAAAATAGAGCAAGTAACAAAAGTTGAATTGCAAGCTAAAAGCCTACCAAGCTATAAGAAGTTAAGAAATCAGGTTACTAAAACAATCATTGATTCTCCGAATATGCTTAGTACTTTTTTAAAACCAAGTTTAACCATATTGTGATAATAGATGATTTATCGAGTGGTTAGAGGGCATGATTTTTCTAAACACTTTATGTCATATGCAATATGCAATTGTTGTAAGTTAGATCTTGGTGTTTCAGTGGTTCATTGGATACGCCAAGCATCTTCCGTGTACTTTTTACTCGGTTTCTAGGTTAGAAAGAACTACTACCGATAAAACTGTCCATGACTTCACTGTAAAGGTCTGGTAAGCACTCTGCTGTCCTAACAAGGTCTGGTAAGAACTCTGCTTATAAGTCCTTTGACATTTTTTTGACGTTTCTTTATTATCACACTTTGTGTTATTATTATTATTATTATTATTATCATCATCATCATCATCATCATCATCATTATTTTATTATTTTTAATTTTTAATTTTAGTATTTTCTTTATTGATTATTATATTCATTTTATATTATTATTATTATTATTATTTTGTCTGTTTTTACGTATTTACGTTTTTAACCTGCATCACTATTATCCTGTAACATCTGCATTTGGGTCTACTGGAAACAACTTCTCTACAATGTAGGAGTAATATTGCATACTATCAGGCCCCCAAACCCTGCTTCAGTGCGGGACTTCGAGGTATGATGATGAATATTTAACTACAACATGTGTATTATAAAAAAAGCTACAAATAAAATGTTCCTGGCTTTGTTGCATGTGCACCTAGTATATACTTGATATACTTTTTTTTTTGAAATTGCACCTAGTATATACTTGATATAAGAAAAGTGTGAAGGTGTTGTTAGTGGATTCAAGAATTTTATTTATTGTTCTTTTTTGACAATTTAATAATTTAATAAAAAGTGAAAGGAAATACTCTCAATTTTGCCAAGAGAAGGGATTATGTTCAATGGTAAAATAAGATTGGTAATTTTTGTTATTATATTTAGTATATAATATGGATGTCATTATTCTAACAATTTTTCATGTTCCCTATATTGATTGTCCTAACTTAACAACAAGATGAAGTTATAGATATCAATGTAATAATATGAATGGGAATATTGCCCTTGTATTTTTATTAGTTCATTATGATTATTTCAATTATAACTTATATGACGTTAATGTTATAAAGTTGAATAATGATCATTCAAATTGTAAGTGTATTGTAGGTATGTGTTATTGGTAAAAGAGTTAAGGTTTTGTTATTGTAAAAAAAATTCTAGACATCTTCTATATGAAGAGGTAAGACTTTTATCTGCAAGATTCATTGTTATGCGCAAGAGGTAAGTTTATATAGTAATTCATAAACATTTTAAAATTTTACATAAGTTTGATATGAGTTTTTATTTTCATTTTGTAGGTTCCACGTGACTATTTATCGTGGGCATTTGATGCATCATTCTTTGAGAAAAGCTTTTGTTTGCTTATATTTTATTAGTTTATATTCGTGTTATTGAAAGTTTTAGTTATGTATTTTGAGAGCATTGAATGGATTTATAAATATTTGTTGACATACAATTATGTCATAAGTCCTTATGAGTTATGAAGATGCATTATGGCATATGCCTTAATTGTTAAAATTGCAATACAATATATCGATTTGCAAAAGACAAAACAATGGTATTTACAAAACACATAATAATATATCAATTTACAAAACAAAAATTACTCAATCCAACATAATATACCAATTTTGTAAAACACAACACAAATTACAAATTCGTTAAAATTCCAACACAATAAGCCAATTTACAAAACAAAAATAAACCAATCCAACATAATATACCAATTTGCAAAACACAATACAATATATCAACTTGCAAAATACAAATGTATGAATCCAACATGTATACCAATTTGCAAAGTTCAAATCTATATCCAAATTCACAATACAAAGTTCAAATCTATATCTAAATCATAGCACAATATTTGAACACGGTTCATTTTGCTACAGAGTCATCATCATCAACTTAAGATTTTCTTGGACTTGATCTTTTTAACCTTACTTCGAATCTCTTTTTTTTTTAAAATTTGTTTTTTGAGAAGCTTAAGTTGATTCGAATACTTAAAATGGACTACCACCCTCTATAAAAAATTATAAACAAATAATATATTATTAATAATTACTAATAAATAACAAATAATTAGCCAAAGAATTATAATTTGGTAATAAACCGTAGAATAAGTGTTTCCACTAACTTCTCTAAATGTTTCTCCATATCCTTGGATGGCCTTTATACACATAAATAT
The DNA here is from genome assembly GCA_027576455.1 of Erythroxylum roigii. Classification (NCBI taxonomy): domain Eukaryota; kingdom Viridiplantae; phylum Streptophyta; class Magnoliopsida; order Malpighiales; family Erythroxylaceae; genus Erythroxylum; species Erythroxylum roigii. The sequence goes on along the minus strand of JANZXV010000212.1, from coordinate 11,828,241 downwards.
TTAGAATATGTAAAAAGGTTAAGGGAAATCAAAAATTAAGGAGGAATATTCACTTACCACCCTCTTCTCCCTTCTTAAGATAGACATTGTGGTGTCGGATCTGTAGATATTGATTGTTTGTCTCTTCTTCTTGCATCACAGTCAATGTTGGATGTAGACGCCAGATTTTTCAATGGTCTTACTCATTTTTACTACATTATATACATATGAATTGTAAGAATATTTAGCTTGTGTATAATTATAAATAAGTATATAATTACCTTAGCAATTTTAGGTTGCCTCAAAGGTTGGTCCTTTTGTTTGCGTCCTCTTTTATTGTGACTAACTTTAAAACAATATTGACATTTCATGCGTGCTTCAACTTTGCTCAACTTATTTAGATTCCATGGTTCTTCATCTTTGTCCCTTCTTCTAGCCTTTTTTGAGCTTCCATGCATCTTCTTAATTAGTAGAGGGAATATAGGTTGCAAGTTTTTAGCTTTCGACTAAAATTTTGAACCACTAATGGGTTTATGACATATTGATAACTCTTCAAATAACATCAACATTTGTCGTATTGGTTCATATACCCATCAATATCCTTTCTCTAGTATGATATACAAGCAAATGCATGCTTATGTGAGTTTCCTGTTAAATTCCAAACCCTACATTGACATGTTCTTGCTTCTAAATCAACAATAAACTTATCTACATAATTCATTACTTCAAACTTCAAAGCTTTCTTTTGTCTTGGCCATATAATGCCTTGCTTCTCATCCTGTAGTCTCTATCGTCTTTCTCACCTTTGGACATATATCATTGGTGGATCTAATCATCATATCTCTTTTTTCATAAATTTTATTCATTAAAAAAACTCGAATACCCTCTGGCCTATTGATTAGGCTTTTTGATTGGGCATCACATATGAATCCATTAAATGTCTCTGGTATATTTTTCTGAACAATTTCACACTTCGGCGTTGTGTTAATAAATGCTTTCACAAAAGTCTCAGGATTCCTTGCGTTGAAGTCATCATAAGCCTTTTCTGAAGCATTTTACAATTAATCCATTATTTCCTCAAATTCCGCTTCCATTGTGCAATTAATTACTTGCCAAAACAAGCTCTTATATGTGTGGCCTTTATGCAATTTATAGACCAATTGGCATAGACATGTCATGCGCATTTTCTATGCTCAGCTTCTGGGAAGAGATTCTTCGATGTATCCACTAAAAGAATGAATGAACAAAATAATATAATGTAAGTATGATAATACAACACATATATACAACTAAACAGTATAATAAGTATGATAACTTAAATCATATATACAGAACAATAACACACCTTTTGTTAATCAGTTACAAAGGCTATGAATTCCCACTTATGTTTAGATCTTCAATAAGAAGACTTAAAAACCAATGCCAAGATTGGTAATTCTCTCCATTAATTGCATCTCAATATATAGGGTACTTCTAATTGTTTTCATTATGCCCAATTGCAGTTAACAAAGCACCTTCAAGAAAAGTCATAAAAAAACATCCATCCAACCCTATTATTTTTCTACGACTACCGAGGAAATTATACTTCAATGCACTAAATTCCATGTAAAACCCCTTAAACATTGACTATCCAGACTTTTCATTAAGTTCATTTTAGATAATGAATTGGCCTTCTTTATCAGCCCATTATAATTCTTGTCAATAAGACCATAATTTCACATAATGTCCTTCTATAGATCCTTGTAGCATCATAATAACTTCCCTTTTCACCCTATAACATTGAAATTTGGTCATTTGCAATGTATACTTCCTTTGAAGATTACCTATCATCTTACTAATTGGCCAATTCAAGTTCCTCCGAAACTTATGTATGAATCCTTTTATATTCCACTTCTTACTAGCTTGCTTGTTTCTTTTCCCTTTTTTCCAAGTATGTTTGTTTTCTAATATTTTAACTGAAAAGGTTTTTTCATTTTCAATCCAACTAGCATAAATCCTAAAAGGACAATGTGGATCACGAGCAGCCTATATTCTTATATCATATCTCATTATTGAAACATCATATCCATTTGAAATTGCATAGTTTTTTGTTGCCTTCATAAACAGAACCTTATCCTTAAACTTCATGCCAACTTTAAATTGAAAATCTTTTATGTCTATCTTTGGATTAAAAACAATATATTTCTTCATTCTGTCAGAGGGCTCGCACCCACTATCATCACTGCATATTGGTGATTAAACTTTAGCATCACTATCTTCATATTCACTACACTAACCTTGTGAACTCCCTTCTACTCTTTGTAAATTCTTTGAATAAGTTTCCTTTTCATTACTATATTTGCCACTGCTTCCAACCACATCCACAACTTCATCACATTCAAACCCACTACCTACCTTTTTCCCATATTTCATCTCATTAGCTCTCACACTAACATATTCTTCATCATCAGTTGCAAAAAATTCATCAACACCCTATATCATTTCCTGATTCACTCATCTCTATAACAACAATCTTTATCATCTTGTTCCACCTTAATTTGGAATAAGTCCTCTTCATTATCGATATCAGAATCAATTTTCTCACCATTAGTACTAACATACTAAGTTCATCAACAACAATATCCTTTTGATCTTGCCTCCAACATATTTGTTATCATTATTTCTTTCCAATACCCCACCATAATGAAATTAAAAATTGACCAACATCTACATTACAAAGAATTTTAGTATTAGTTTTGAATAAAAGATTTCAATAGTAGTTTCTAACAAAACATATTAAATGATAAACATAAGATATAAGTTAGGCTATATTTGTCATTAATCATAAACTAAACATGAAGGTTATCTTAGTTCTCATTATGACCAGCACTAGGTATAATGATAGACTTTAATGATTGAAGTACCACCAAAATCAGGACCACTAGTATTATGCATGAAACTTTGACTCCTTTAAAGTTAGAGAACAAGTTTATAGATTCGACAACATTTTAAAATTGTCATAATAGTAAAAAGGAAATGGTGCTAACACCATTAGAAGGGGGATGCATACAATATATGAATTACTTGTGATTGAACAAACTTTGTTATACTTATCATTCTTTGAACAAAAATTAAGGGAAGCTAAAACAAATGTTTTAATGAAATTTTATTAGTTTAAAATTTTTAATTCAAATAAGAAAAAAGAATTTAGAACTGAATTTGATTGGAGTACAGGTAATCTAGGTTAGAACCAATACTTTTTGTTCAATAAGTGTATCTAAAAAGAGGCTATGACATGACATATAATCAAGTAACAAATTTGAACTTTCCAACCTTATTGTTTAATAAAGGAAACATCTTCTTCGTTTATTTATTTATCATAGTATTTGCATCAGATTAATATATTAAACAAAAAACTTAAGAAACTATATGACAAGTATAGATTTCTAAGTATTGATAAAACATAATTCAACTTATTTTTGTAATATTAATAAAAATTAAAAGTCTTAAGGTATTATCCATTTTTTGAAGCCCCAAAAAGTAGTGATTTGAGTGTTATTACCACCAATTACTGTTATATAATTATCAATAATTGGTAGTAAGATTACTGTGAACTTAAAGGTGTAGTATTTATAGTACTCCTTTTAGTTTTTTCTTTGGACAACCAATAATTCGAAAAAATGGAAAAGATGGGACAAATTTTAGCCCACTATAAAGGTAAAAATCTTTTCAAAGTTGTTCAAATAGAAAAGGTACTACTTTAGTAACGGTTATCACAATAAGAAGTCAAAACCATAAATCAATTAGACATCAAAATCCATTACAATTCATATTCAGAAAGAGGGTGGGAAAACATAATAGTGATAAAGCATTTCCCTAACTTATAACAGTAATAAGTTCCTATAATACATGTCATCAACTCCAACTAGATTACCACCAACATATTGGTATAATCATATATCAAATGATAAAATCATTTAGCATGTACAATCTTAAACTCTAATACTACTGGCTAATACTAATATTTTTAATTAATTGATGACAAAAAATTGGAATGAAGTTGAAGCAAATAATCTCTTTTTTGGGGTAAGTAGTTGAAGGATAAATGAATAATTAAATGCAACAACTTCACAACTAGACTATCGAAATCGAAAACGAAGCATGATAGAATGAGGAAGAAAGTAAAAGTAAAAAATATATCGAGAAAGATGAAGCAATCACAATTATAATAAACGTACCAGAGCAATGACAGGAAGAGAAACAACAAAAGAACCAGGGTTAAAGCAATCACAATTAGAGCTCCACAATCGATAGTGAACCAAGCAGAAAAATACCAATAAAATTCACACCGAATTAGTTTTAGGTATTTAGCAAAATTAGGTTTACAATTTAATATTTAATAAAATATATTAATTAGTTTGAAAATATTATATACGTGGCAACCATGTAAACATACAAAAAATGATGTGACGTGCTATATTATCCTGTTAACGTGAAGGTTAACGTCAGGTTGTTTTTGCAATAAATTGAAAGTTCAAATATTTTAAGGACTTTTTAAACTTTGGGCTAGGATTATAAAATTAAGATAAGTTTGGTATTTTCTTTTTGTAATTTACCCTTTAGATCATCTTTAGGGACTTCAACAGTAAGTTACACCCATTTGAAGCTGAGGGTCACTTCTACCCAAGGTATTATTTTGAAAACTTGAGAGAATGCACTAAAAATATTCATGTAATTGACCTAAGTATATGTGAGAAAATTTTCACTTGGTGTAATAAACAAAAAGGATCATGGTTTCTGAGGAAGAAATTGTATAAGCTATGGCTAACTTTGACTACTTTCAAACATTCTCGATTTGCAAATGAAGGGATTTCATGAAACAGATTAGGTAAAATTTTAAAGATTTTAAAATCGATAACAATAAGGATCGTTTCTATTATTGCTAATTCTTCTTGTATTTTGTTGGCATCACAATCAAGTTTATATTCCTACAAGAGGAATTGTTAAACCATACCTTTGGTCTCTAACAAAGTTGTATTCCT
>JANZXV010000212.1:11811246-11821959 GCA_027576455.1 Erythroxylum roigii | reverse complement strand
CAATAAATCACAATTAATGCATCTAACTACCAATTTAAGAACATACAACTTAATTCTCACCTAAACAAGCTTCAAATCTTCAATTCTTCAACTACTACAATTTCTCTACCTCTCAACACCACATACGACCACCACTCACAACAATAATCATCATAAGGCTTAAGTTTGGATTTATGTGTGAATAAAGGAGGAGCAAGCAAGTAACAAGGGAGAGGTTTTTTTTTGTATGGTGGATGAAGAACCAACGAAAGAAGAAGAAGGAAGAAAGCACTTAAAATCACCTTTTCACTCTTTCTCAATTTGAAGTGTCATGGAAACTCTACCAACATTAGGTTAATTATATAACCATTAAGTCTAAGACCCACCAAGGCAAGTGACACTTGTCTTATTTTTAAGCCCTCTTTTATTTCCTTTCCAATAACAATTCAATTTCTACTCCAATTTCTTTCCAAATTCCAATGGCTCAAAGTAATAAATCCTAAAATCATGTATCTAATTTTCCAGTGCCTTTGGACAGTCATTTTCAGTACCGAAAATCCCATGAGTCCGCCCCTTGGCAATTTTTTCGGTTCGAAATTTTTCACCGAAAAATTTCTAAAATTTTCCAAAAATGTAAAACTCACAAAATTTCACTCCAATTCACTTTTCAAGCACAAAATCATAATCTTTCACAAAAATCACATTTATAGACACATGTGCCGGGAAATGTCATGAATGCATATACAGTCATGTGCATATACAAAAATTTCCATTCACATATATATAAAGGCCAAATTATGCATGAACATGTCGAGATACGTATACACACTCATAACCCATTCCAAATTACTATTTTACCCTTCTCATCGGTGATGGGATGTTACTTGATAACTTATGAGGAAGTTGTTCTTCTTGTTAAACCTTTCAATGAAGCTATTGTAGAAAAAAATTATATTTTTTTTAAAAGCACATAAAGCTCTTGGTTTAGATAGGTGGAATGCTAACTCTTTCATACAACCTAGACTCATACAAAGATCTTAGTAACATATGTTGTCCTAGAGTTCTTTAAAGAGAGGAAGCTTTTAAAGGAGTTGAATAGAACCAACATCTATCTTGTTCCTAAAGATAAGGCTCTTAAGTCGTTAAAGGACTTTAGACCTACTTCATATTGGAACACAATATGGAAGGTTATTTCTAAACTCTTAGTTGATATACTAAAATTGATATTACCTACTTTCATTGATGCTTCTCAAGGAGATTTTTTAAGTGGAAGACAAATTGGGGATAACATTTTGATTGCTTAAGATCTCCTTCTCTTCAAAAAATACAATAAAAGAATTGCTACTATGAATTGTGCTATTAAAATAGACTTATATGAAGCTTTTAAATTTTTGGAGTGTTTTTTAATTCTCAGTACTCTCAAAGCATATGGATTTCCTTCTATCTATTCAATATAGATATAGATAGAAGGAAATAGATATAGATAGAAGGAAATCCATATGCTATTGTTAGTCTCTATACTCCCTAGTTTGCCTTTATTACTAGCTTACACCTATTAAATTTTCCTCTAACATATCTGGTTGTCCCTATCTCCTCTAATAATCCTTCCTATAATGAATTTAAGTCACTTGTGGAGAAAATATATGATAAGATCTTTAATTAGTGCACTAAGTGCTTGTCACTTATAGGTAAAGCTTAGTTAATCAATCTTGTTATAAGCAAATTGCAGACATATTAGGCATCCCACCTAGTTTTCCCTTTGAGCATTGTCAAAAATATTAAGATATTATTAAAAATATTCTTATGGATAGGGAATTACATAAGGACCCTATAATTAAGGTTAAATGGTAGGAGATATGTACCTTAAAAGTTGAATGAGGCTTAGGAGTGCTACCTTTAAGAATCACTAATAAAGTTCTAATGATCAAAATGATTTGGAGGCTTCTTAAAGACAAGGAAATATTTTGGGTTAAATGGGTTCACATTACTACATAAAGGATGAAATCTTTTGGAATATGCAAAATAGGTCTAACTCCTTTTAGAGTATAAAGAACATCCTTAAATTTAGAGAGACTATTAAGTTGGAATTCGAACATCCTTAAATTTAGAGAGACTATTAAGTTGGAATTTATGCACAAATTGGGAAATGGTAATAGCTTATCCTTTTGGTTTGACAACTAGAGTCCTTTTACCCCCTAGATAGACTAAATGAGCTCTCTTATTTGAGATCCATAGTCCCCGCTAAAGTCACATTCAAGGAAGTGTTATGGAACAAGAATGTTTTGCAAAAGATTCTTTTTAGTTCCCTAATTAGTAATCAGTTATGTAACATATCCCTAGAACCTAATAAATAGGATATGATCTTTTAGAGTGGCACTTTCTTACGTAATTTCTCAGTTGCTACTTACAAGAACTATTTGAAGCCCCCATCTGCTAAAGTAAAATGATACAATCTAGTCTGGTTTAAGCATGCTCATTTGAGAGCTTCCTTTATTCTATGCTTAACAATTAAAAGCAAATTAAGTACCTTGAACGTATTAGCTAGAATATTTACATTTTCTAATAAATGTTCTCTATGTCAACTTAGGTTGTAAACTCTAAGTCACATATTTTTTAATGTGAATTCCCCTAATTTGTATGGAATACTGTCTTGTCACTCTACAACTTTGCACCACCTCTTAAGGAATGATATGAAGTCACTGAATGGTGAAGTTTGAAGTAGTATATGAAAGAGGGAGACAAATTGGTTCCTAGAATTTCATTCAGCTACCTAGTCTATAACATATGTAGAGAGTGAAATAACAAGATCTTTAACAATCTTGTGGAAAGTAAGGAGCTCTTTTCGGAAAACATGGTTGATAACATTATATTCACTTATCCTCTCTGTAAAAGCCAATCATTTGCAATCCACTCATCAGTCTCAATTGCTCTAACTTATTCAAATTCCCTTCAGGCTTTCTATGTAGATTGGTTGCCTTTAGATTAGTTGCTCCCTTGTAAATGTTAGGCCTAATTTATTTTTCAACTTTGACTATAGATTAGAGCTTTGTTTGTCTATCATCTATTATTAATTCATTTATTTTCATTTCTAAAAAAGAGAGAGACAAACTAACTTATAATGGTTTGACCAAATGAATCTCAACCCACATATACTTCAAGATTTATTTAGGAATTCATTATCTTTTTCATTTAATGAGTGAAGAGACACCCTCCCTATAATTTCTTTGTCACATGTAAACGGTAATTATTTATAAATATTGTTCAAGGTCAAAAGCAACCATCATAATATATACCTCAAGCAATTTTACCAATTGTAGTAATTATACAAACATATAACTAAAAAAATTTATCTCTTGCTCACACCAATGTTATATCGTGCATACATGCAGTTTCTAACTACTTAAGATTCTTATTAATTCCTTAATATACCAAAGATTCTTTTTACAACTTATATGTAGCCCATTTATACTCAAAACAACCTAAAATAGTCTTTATAACTAAAAACTAATCGTTATAATAACTACTAACAACAACATTAATCGACTAATATATTCACAAACTCACAATATATGCTTTTAAAAGATATTACTGGACCATATTGTCACACTAGTCAGCTAGTCTATCCAAAACCATACTATTGATTGCTCAAATCCCTATATTGACCGATCAAACTTCTTAAAACAAGTTTTTCAAAAATTTTCAAGTTATTTCAAATATCAAAACATGCTTCTTTGAAAAAAATTTATTTAAAACTATTTCAAAAATTCTAAATAAATAATTTAAGACATCAAGATAATTTTCTTTAAAACCTTTCTAGATTTTCTTTTGACTATGATAAAAAATATGTCATATACCCTAAGTATAAATTATCATTAAAATAATTAAAATAAGGTTATAAAAAGAACTACAATGATTTGTTAAATTTTGATGTTCTTAATTCCTCCTTATTTTTGACTATTTACTTCAAATTTTCTTAAACTTTCTTAAGTTGCATATATGGTCTCCTTTTCTCATTCTTTTTATCTCTTGATTGCTTAATGATTTAATTATCTTATTTGCCTATTTTACTCTTTTATTAAGCTTTATCTTTCACATATTAACTTCCTAATATCACTAAGGATAAAAATATTAGCAATAGCATATTTTGTTATCATCAAAATTATAGGTCAAAAGCTCACTTGGTCTAATAGTGTCCTAGTTTTTGATGATGAAAAAATATCTAGTGATATTGTAATAAATAGCAGACAATAAGTAAGCTCCCTTTATATTAAAGCAATATGTGATGCATGCTCCTCCTTAATTTATGCATAATAAATGATTAGCTTTAGTATCACTATTCTATCCCTTTTTCTTTTTTTACATTAAAAAGATATATAATATACAAATTTATAAGGATCAAAAGAAAAAAATCCTTTTCCCTATTCAAAACCTTTATATATAGTTAAAGAGTATGTGTAAAGTGTTTTCTAAATAAATGAGCATTTTTTTAGTAAGTTAACGTACCAATTTAAAGATCAATATATCTTTCTTCCCTTTATATATATGTAGCAATGATTTCTCCCCCTAAATATGTAGGCCAAATCAATATATTTAAGTGTTACAAATAAGAGAGCAATTATCTACCTCCTTTTTTTATGCATTATCAATGATTATCTCCATTTTGTTTCTTAATTGGTTCAATGGTTGGTCCAATAATTGGTCTTTTAATATCAATTTTCTCACTTGATTCATGTGAGGGATTTTGGTGATTTTCCTTTTGAGGTCAATTGCTAGAGATATCATTATTGTTCCTTATTTGATATCAATGGATTTTGGTAATTTTCTTTTTCAAGTCGATTGTTATAGATATCATTGTTATTCCTTGTTTGATATCAATAAAGGTGATACTAATTGTTAGTATTCATTTGATGTCATTTGATATTGACCTATAAGACAAAGAAATCAATATGTTTTAGGTAATCATATAGACTTGGTCCTTGAGAATAAGTTCCAATTAAAAATTTTTCAACTCATATCAAAGGGTAATTTCTATATATATGTCCATAATCTTTCAAAAGTGATATCTCATATAGGATAATATGAAGGTATGTGAATCATATGAGTGAGATCTATAATAATGTGACATATATACATTTCTAGGTCTTTTTTGGATGTAACAATAATTGGGAAGCTCTACTTTATATATGTGAGATAATAAAACCTAACAAATGATTTAGCATATGACATGCTGTTTTAGTATAAATATGGTCTATAAGAATTGTGAACATGTTCTAAGTGCTTATATAATAGGTATGAAAATTATGAGCTTATTTTTTTTATGTTATTTGATAATAAAGAGACAAATACTACATGCTCTCTTGGTGTGGTCTTGCATAAAATTATACCTACTTTTTCCCTTGTGAAACATGTCTTCTAGGTTTAAAATATGAACCACATATAAACGTAAAGAATTTCATTTTGGCTTAAGACCTACAAGAAGATGTATGAGCATTAAAGTTTTTATGTCTAGAATTGGATGTTATATGCTCATGGATGATTTAGGCATAAGCCAATCATCTAATTTTTTGTCACACATAAAAATTATCTTGGTATTAGATAATGCACTTTTATAAGTGAAACCAAGTCCATGCTTATCATTAGAAATCTTTTGGTCTCCAATTCAAACTTTCATTTACTCAAGCGAAACTTAGTCAATTAATATTTGAGAAAATTGATTATTTTTCAATGTCTCTTCTCATATCAAATTATTTTCATTATCGGTAGCTATAATCACACATTTAGATTCTATCATGTCATGCACATCAAATTTCAATGTTTCATTTTCAATCATTTATTGTATTTAAGAGTTTTTGAAGTTCTTTATAATTTCATATTTTTCAAGCTTATTATTTCCATACATTCAACAAATTATGTATAAGACAAATCATTATCATTATCATTATCATTACAATCATTATCATTAAGAGTGTTTGAACTAAAGGATACCTCATCATTATTTACAAAAAGGACTATAGAGATTTATTCAATGTTGATGTTCTTAGTTTCTCTTTTTTATTAATTCTTCACTTGAATGCCTTGGAATCTTTCTTAAATTGCATATATTTTCTAATTAGCTCATTTTCGTTATCCTTTAATTGCTCAATTGATTTAACTGGCTCTTTTGCTTACTTTACCTTTCTATTAAGCTTGGTCTTTTACGTATTATCTTACTAACATCACCAAAAACAAAAACAAATAGTAGCATTAAACTTATTATCATCAAAATCATAGGATAAAATTCCACTTAACACATTATCAAGGCATGAGAACTATCTTTTGTGAAACCTCTGACCTCTCACTAGATTTACCCTTTTACCCTTGACTCCTCCCCCCTTTTTTTGGTGACACTATACTACCCTCTCACTGGTTGGAACCCTAGATCTAACTCCATGGTGGCTTCACCCACTCCTCTGATGGGGAGTTCCCTTTTCCCCTTAGAGTGGACGATGTAGCTCCTCCTTCACAGGAGAACTTCCCCATCCTCTCCTGTAACGCCCTTTGTGGGTCTTTGAGCGGTTAGTCTTTAACAGCTGCAGTCACTAAGGAAGGGGCTCCTCCTGCTCCTTTTTCCACTGCTGGTCCTTGGGGCAAAGCTCTCCACAAGCAACATAATAAGGGTGACTTACAACATTTCCAAGATGTGTTGAAAGAGGGGGTTCTCTCTCCTCCTATTGATGTGCTGAAAGTCGGGGAGGATGTTTGGTCGTCGACTCTCGTGGGCTTTTTCTGGTCTAAGCGACCAGCATTTTCGACAGTTAATGCTTAGGCAAAGGCGAGATGGACGAAATAAAGACTCTAGAAAGTTATGCTTTATGAGGACGGTACCTTCTTGTTCAAATTTTCTGTTGATTCTAATCTGTCTGAAATTGTTGAGCTTGGTCCATGACATTTTGTTGATCAACAGTTGTTTCTTGAGCAATAGGGGCTGAGATTAGACTTGGATTGAAGTCTTATAGATATTATTCCCATGTCGGTTCAATTCCACAACCTATTGTTGGAATATTGGACCATTTCTGGCTTGATTTATATGGAAAGTGCTCTTAGATGCCTTATATGTATGGACTTTTAGACAGCTTCTATGGAGCATATTAGATATGCGAAAATGTGTATTGAAATCCCTAAAACAGGTACATTGCTTGACAATCTCCCTATCCTTTGGTTGGATCATAAAAGTGGGGTGGAAAAAATGGTTATCCCCATCAACTACCCTTGTAAGCCCATTGTTGCAATTAGGCAATGGGTTCCTACTGGTCGTATGTTGTTATCTGGTTAGCATTCTGATCTTGTTCTGAGGTTGAATATGTGTCGGATATTGGTACCCGACATGGTAAGGATGGGGATGATGTTGAGTTACGAGGCCAACCTGTATGTAGTCCCCAATTGCATGCGGTCGGTGTTGACCTTGTGGAGAGCCTTACTGCACAAGTGGAGAAGTCTAAGGTTCATAAGGCAATCATTAGGGATATTGAGGCTTCAACCCCTCTTCTTGAATCCACAATTGACTTGGAGGTTTGTGATAATATGGTGGACGTTCTTGGTAACATGGTGGGCGATGATGGGAGGTCTGATTTGTAGGGCATTGCATTACCACCAGCGGATCCTTCTCATGTTTCGGATGTTGAACCCCAGACTGTTCCCTCCCTTGTTACTCCACACACTTGTGGCATGACCTCTATCCTTTTAGCTCCCTGTTTAGTACCTAAAGCTGGTTTATTTCCGACTGAAGGCTCTCATCCCTCTCTTGAGTTGGAATGTAATTCATTGACAGAGGAGGATAATTCCCCAGCTATCCCGGGGGATTTCAGTGTGCAACCTCCATAGCGATGGTCGGGAAAAAGGCATAAGAAAAACAAAAAATATGGGGGTTCTTCTCCCCAATCATGACTGTTCTTATCTGGAATATTCGTAGGTTAAATGATCCTGTGAAAAAAGTTTTGGTCTAGGAAATGATACAAGAACACAAACTGTGATTAATAGGGATATTGGAAACTAAAATAAAAGACCCCTCCTGGGGGGGAGTTTTGGGAGCTAACTGGGAGATCATCTCCAACCACTTTTCTCATTATAATTGCTGGATAATCTGTTTATATAATTGTGTTCTTCTGGCAGTTCAACTTTTGGACTCTTTTGACCAACTTATACATCTTCACTGTCATTTAAAGGTTCATACAAGTTGTATATCTCAGCTGATGTGCGTAATCAGGACCTTGTTTGTTAGACTATGGGGTTGAATTCTCACCTTGACACATATTATTATTTGGGTGTCCCCATCTCCTCTTTTAAACTATCTTAGTTAGAGTGTCTACCTTTGCCGGAAAAAGTTACAAAAAGGGTGCAAGCTTGGCAAAACAGGTTCCTATCTTATACTGCTAGACTTACTCTAATTATTTCTGTCTTGAGTAGCTTGCATTTATATTGGGTAGCCCATATAGCTTTACCCAAGGGAGTCCTAAAGGACGTAGACAAAATCCTTAAAGCCTTTCTTTGGTTTCGGAGTTTCGACAAAGCTACAAATGCTAAAGTTAAATGGAGTGCGGTGGTAACCCCTAAGGTGTTTAGAGGTTTGGGTATTAAGTCTATTGACTCCACTCAAAACTTCTTAATGTGTAAGTACTCTAGAAGTTATATACTGATCATAATGCGTTATGGGTTAAATGGCTTCATGAGTACCATTTCCACAATGGTAACTTCTGGCAAGTAGGCATTACGAAGGAATTTTCTTAGATTCTGGTCCAAATGCTGTATATGCATGACATAATTTATCCTTGCATTAAGCACCAAATCAGTAATGGAAGTTAGACCTAGTTTTGTTTTGACAACTGGGTAGATTACAGTCCACTTATTTCGTATCCTCGTATTCGACATTTGAGTAATAGAATTCCTCTAAACCTGAGGTTCTTTTCCCTTATTTGTAATGGCCAATGGCACGGTCTCATCTTCTACATACTCGGGGATTAACTAAGATACCTTGGTCTTCTCTGTTATGGCATAATTCTATCTCTATTAAGGCATCCTTCATAACGTGGCTTGCTATCCTCAATAGACTCAAGAGTAAATGTCGTTTGCATGGAAATGTCGACACTACTTGCTCTTTGTGTAATTGGAAGCTGAAGACTGTGATCACCTCTTTTTCTTATGCTCATACTCAAAAGTGGTATGAAGTAGGATCCTACATTTGTTACCGGGAATAGGCTCTCCCTACTCTTGGGACCATGTTTTTGCTTGGGCTATTAGATACCCCCGAAAAGGTTATCCTAATGCTATTATCTATCAAGGTGCCTTTCTTTCTACTATCTACGACCTTTGGAAGGAGCGTAACTTATGATTTTTTGCCCATAAGGAAACTAGAGCTTATCGGGTTGCAGAGAACATAATTAATTGCATTCGATCTTCATTAATAGCAAAAAATCTGCACACTACCTTATTTGATGACATGAAGTATAGTTGATACCTTTAGCTTGGTTATTTAAATAAGTTGTGTTATATTTGCTTTTTATTGTTGCATATAGTCTTGAACACATTGTAATGTTGGTTTAGATATATATTTTTCTTTTATTTTTCAAAAAATGTTAAATAATATTATGCAGTATTGAAGTCCTTAAATAATTTTAAAAAATTTAAAACTTTCAAGAAAAATGCATATCTAGTAAATTATTTTCATGAAAAAAATTTGAGGAGTAAAAGATGTGAAATTATTTATTAAAATTATTATTTTAATTATTTTAAAATATTTTATAATTTTATTTTTTAAACAATATATTTTATTATTGTCCTATCACATGGCTATATGTTCTCTGTATATTGGTGCCCTAATTTGATCATACTTTAATATAACTCGGCTTCAACTCACTCACCCTATATAATAAAAATTTTTAAAATAATTTGATAGACACATTTTTTAATAAGATAATTGGATTGTAGTTAGGTTGATTTGTGATATAATCAAATCTAAAAAGCTATATAAAAAATCTCATATATCAGTTATATAATTTAAAATAATAATAATTTTTTAAATAATTGAAATTATAAAAAGAGTTTGCATCTATGCATCTAATATATTAATACCAAACTTACATTTTTAGAATATTTTATACATATCATATTTTTATTTTCCTTATAGTTAGTAAAAAAGGCAAATTTATTACAAAAGTTACTTGTATCCTACCATTATCCCAAAATAAATTGTAATCCGTTTATTTTATTTTCTCAAACTGATCACATAATGATATCATACAATCCACATGAACACATACTTGCAGTCAAATGCAAAAGACAAGGGTAAATCTCCAATACTAACTAAACTTTGAGATGAATGCATCTATGAATAATCTCGAAACTCGTAAATTATTGCAAGACTTTTATGTTTAATGGCTAAATGCTAAAACTTATGCAAACTAGCTAAGAGCACGAGTACAGATTCATGACATGCAAACTGTTGTAAAGTATCATAAAAGTTCCATCGTCTGTCTCTTTAAATTAGGATTTAAGCATGTAATAGTCAATGTAGTTTAGAGAAAATTCTAGTACTAGTTGTTGATATACAGAGAGTAGTTATGTTTTCTGTTAACAAAAAGCACAGTTTTTGGGTTGAAGTGTAAAATTTGATAAATATTATTCCTTCTGATTCATAATAAGTGTCGTTTTAGATACATTTTAATTATTCAAAATAAGTGTCATTCTTGACTTTGTATGCAT
>JANZXV010000212.1:11792632-11807442 GCA_027576455.1 Erythroxylum roigii | reverse complement strand
TAGATACATTTTAATTATTCAAAATAAGTGTCATTCTTGACTTTGTATGCATGTTTATAATTTTACTTCCAAAAATAACCTTTAATTTCTCTCTCATCTTAATTACACAGATCACAATTTCAAAGCAATTTAATATGCAATTTCTCTCACATGCTACTTTCATTAAAGGTTTCATAAGGTATATCTATAATTTTATTAGCTTTCTTAATAAATGTGTATTTTTCTAAAACGATACTTATTATGAATCGGAGAGAGTAGAACTTAAATTTCCCCGATGCAGTATCGGTAGTTAGCTAGGAGCTTAGTTGCTTCTTCTGCAGGGATTAACAAATTTCTTCTCTAGTTTTGTAGGTTGTAGCTCACTTTGGTCTAACTCCCGAATTACATGTCCAAGTTGCCTTAGAATCTTGCAGGCACGACACGTCCTGGACCTTGAGATTACCAAATGTTAAAAAAATCAACAATGCAGTCACAAACAATATTATTAGGATGATAGATGATAGAAATCTATGCATCTCGAAAATGAATCTTTATAGCCACGATCGATGCTCTCATTAAATGCTTTGCATTGAAGCTCTCACGTTTTTTCCTTTTGAGGTGGTGAAGATGTCTGTTTTTTCCTTCTAATTTATTTGTGTCCTCAGACCCCGTAATTAAATCCCACAGAATCAAAACAAAATGGTTCTTAGTTATTAGACCCAACATATTAATTAACATGGTCGTCTTGCTTTCGTATCCTATTCCTAGAGACGAGTTGCTTAGGGTTCTGAAACTCTGTATCTAAAACAAATACAGATATTTATAGGGGCACTCGTTCTTATCCCTTGTGTGCTTGATTTGCAGATTTACCCATCAAAGCGCTTTGTCTTAAAGTGAGCTTGAATTGGAATACATGGCTTCACAAATAGATTAGGCCATCAAACAAAGCTTAAAATGGAAAGTTGCAGAAAAAATGTATTGCACAGGTATCCAGGCAAGTTAACTTACAATCATTAATTAGTGTTCTTCTTGTAAATGGAACTTCTCATCGTATTTGACTGGTTTGTTATAGTTCAGTTCAAAACCATGTTGGTAAGGGAGAAATTAGTCCTTGCATCTGGAGGGAAGAAGAGTGCCCAAATTACTCTTTAACAAAAAGATTCTGAGATTGTGTTGAAAAACCACAATGAGAAGGCTCTATACATAGATTATTAGAGAGACCAACATACAATGAAAAGAGTGCTGTTTTATTTTGGAAGACAGGAAAAGAAGCGTGGAATCATGTGAGGAACATTAAATGCTCTAATAGAACATAGGGGTTCTACAACTCGTACAAGTCTCAATATTAATCTCTCTCGAACTCGGTTTCGCTTTAATAAATCCTATACAAAATGAGTCTCATGTCAGGGTCATTAATGTCCTGGTGGAGTATCCTGTGCTGTCTTTTGTTTTCATTTATCACCTCTCAATATATTCAAGTTCCAGCTTACAATAAGCTTTGCTTAATATCTATTAATGGCTGTTAACTAATCCAGCTAATTAATAAAGAAACGTCATGTGAGGATGAGTACCAAGCATGGCTCCATGCCTCCATATGTATAACTCCTGTATAGGATCCTGACGAGAATGTACGATATGGATACAGGAATCACCAAAACGCCCTGTTATTGTTTACAACTGCTTAAGTTTCTTGTTGGAAATTGGAACAATCACAGCTAATCCTAGGTTATAATGATATAAAAATTAACACCAACGTGAAACTCATCATGATTTGCAGTTTGAAATATAATACAAGTGTTGCAGAAGGTTTCGTTCTTTGCCTAGTGAAAAATCGCATGTTTAGACATGTTTTTTAGCTTCTCATTATGGATATTTTTTGGGTAAGATTCTCATTATGGATATTGACTATCAACTAAAGGCAACTCTTGGCCAACTGTCAGAACTCTAAAGGAGACAAAACTCATGATGAGAAAAATCTCGGCATGCATGGGCTGATCTGATTGTTTCCTCCCACTTATATAACAAGAAATACGAGCTTCGCTAAACTGCTAGAGAATGTAGGATGAGAAGAATAATTGTGCAATATGTAACATGGGGAGAACACGGTACACGTCAAACTTTTGACATGATTGAACTCTTAAAAGTCTAGTTCATCAACTGAGTACAAGTCGAAGCCGAATTTTCTTGTTGTGTCTGTGTACGCGTTCACGTGAATGTTATTAATTTATCGCTGTGCTAGCAAACATTCACACATAGAGTTTCTTTGGCCTTGGGCTAGCTAGGGTTTCAAATACAATGAACGTACTAATTCTAGTGTTTGCAACCCTAATCCTAATAACTTCAACATACCTCGTTACACGCCCACACATATGCGCACACTCACAGTTCCATTATCATTCTGCAGATTAAGAACAGTCAAAGAAAGAACGTGGAAGCCTTACATAGATAGAACACCGTTTGGCGGCGGGTCAACAGGAACTGTTGTTCTATGCCTTCAGTAGCGTTTATCGTTTTCTGATAGGGATGCCCTTTATTGTTGACCAATTATGTTGTTCCTAGTAAACATGAAGTGGCAAGCTTTTCAATCAGATAAATACAAGTTTGACAAACTTTCCTTCCTAGGCCAAACCCTGTCGTTGATAGGCTTTCTAATTGCTGGCTTGTTGCCTTCGATGAAGTTTGATTTAAAAAGAAAGGGGTTAACTTATATTAAGAAATAATCACTTTTCCAAGAACTCGATCGAGATTGCAATTTGGCGTAATTTTATAAAATTAAAATTTTAAGAGGTAAAAGTACTGAAGTTCTTAGCCATATTATGAAAGTAGAACACCGACTCGACCATTTGGATTTTAGAATGGAAAATGAGTAATACATTTAACATGTTATAGTGGACTTGGGTTTCGTCGGCTGCCAAGAACACTTCTAATGATATATAACAAGTGTGTGTGCTCGACGCACCTGTTGGCAAGTCCATTTTTAAATGATTATTATCCTTCAACAGTTTACACACTTGATCCATTGCAAACGTTCATGGCCATTATAAATAAGGGCATTCCCATCTCTTTCTCTCCCAGAGTTTTTATTCTCATCCTCTTTACTACCTTTCTTCCCTAACAAATTAACTTCCCCTCCACTCTGCAATACAAAAACTTAACATGGGTGGAAATTCACCATGCGCTTCCTGCAAGTTGCTTAGACGTCGGTGCGCTAAGGACTGTATTTTTGCTCCATACTTCCCTTCCGATGATCCCCACAAGTTTGCCATTGTCCACAAGGTCTTTGGTGCTAGCAATGTCAGCAAAATGTTGCAGGTCTCTACTTGTCTATATATACATCCTTCGACGTCTATGCACTCGCAAACATATCTTTCATTCAGTTCCGCGTGTTTCAATATTTGATATGCTCACTTTTGATGCTTAAACAGGAGCTCCCAGTTCATCAGAGAGCAGATGCAGTGAGCAGTTTAGTGTACGAAGCAAACGCAAGAGTGAGAGATCCGGTATATGGGTGTGTTGGAGCCATATCTTACCTGCAAAACCAGGTCTCTCAGCTGCAAATGCAACTAGCTGTGGCTCAGGCAGAAATACTGTGCATTCAGATGCAAAATGAACCAGTGACGGCAACCCCACAGATGGATCCAGATGACACGACGTTTCTTCTCCAAAACACCCTTCCTCAATACCTTAATTTTGCCTCTCCTAGTAATGTAATCCAGGACTCTCTCAAGAGAGAGAGCATCTTCGGTGACATAATTTCTTAATTACAGAACTTTCATGCTAGTATATGATTAATCAATTATCACTTCGTTTACGTTTTTAATTAAGAGTTGTCGTTTTCAGGTGTTAGTTAATGATATAATCTTAATTACTATTATTATTATGATAATTATTAAAAAAAACATCTGAGACTGCGAGTCTTAAAAGTCTGGTAACTTGATGAAGAGGTCAACTCTAGCATGTGACTAACGAAGTAAAGTCGAAATTTCCCTTTCAAGTATTCCACTAAACAAATTAAGGAGGTGTCCGTGGCCTCCCCATCAATCTGAAAATTAACTCTCGTAGGTAATTAGTTTACTCTGATCTTCAAAAGAGAAACAATATACACGTACATTAATTTGCTTCTTTGATGGATCATTGTTATGCTAGCTGCATCTGACCGAGTTCTTCATGAATCACCATCTCGAGTATGAGTACCAAAAGCAAAAACTTAGAAACACAAAGAGAGATTTGGTACGTCTTAAGGTAACAGGTAGAATTGTTTATGCCTTAACAATATCAAAGTTTTAACTTTCTTGGAAACGTAAAAAAGGTTCTTTATTGGTTAGCACTTGTGGAGTGCCTCTTCTTCATAACAAGGCATAAAGCCTACTGTTTATTATTAAGGGAATGACACTAATTTATGTTATTGCTTTCAGTTTCAGAGTCGAAGCGCATTATTACAGTTTACCTGGTAATATCTTATAGAGTAGAAGGGACAAGATTAAACGCCTACTGCTGTGTTAGTCTGGTCACAGATTCTTCTAGTTGGTTCACGTGCAAGGAAGTGCTCAGTTCATGGGAAGTATACAAAGGAAATTGCCCTTTTTCATTTAAATTTTCATGTCTTCTAAAGCCATCTCGATACAATTATATGTCGAATCAGAGCAATATATTTAGACTATGAAGAATAAGACAAAAGGAAACAACTGACCGAAAAGATTCCTCGATAACTTTTGTTTATTGTGGGAAGCATTTTGCAAGTCAAAAATGAAACCCCACCCATTAAATCGCAGCCCTTGTAGCTTGTAGCCTCTGATAATTCCTATGGGTATAGTTTAATATATGACAACAGTAAAGCGTTTCTAATTTGTGAATGCGTTTCAAAAGCTAACTTCTACTTGGATCGTGTCAACCTGGTTTTCAGGCTTCTACTCACTTGCGACTCGTCTTTTGGCTTCAAGTGTATGTAACTATCGTTTCTATATATATATATTTGTTACAATATGGCCTCCATAAATATCTGTTCCTTACATGCAACAAGAGAAAACACAACCATACGCACGATGATCCCCTGATATTTCGTTGCACCGAGAAAAACCAACTATACTGTGATTTGGAAAACAGGCCAGGACAGGACAATGATAACTGAAGGTACGATCAACAAACAAGAGGCTCCAAACTTTACAACTTTAATTCCAGAAGTCTGGTCTTCTTGTTATTTATGCAAATCGGGAAGAAATATACATCTTCATAATCTGCTATTTCTGGAGTAATTCTACCTTGCGAAGTTGTCATTGACAAGGACTGGTTTCTCATTGTATAGAGCAGCCAACAGTTGTGGGGTCTAAGATTTTTTGTCCTACTTAGCTCAAGTGCAATAAGCTGGCGATGCCTTCGTTTCACGTGACCAACACCTTTTCGTGTAGTTCTTTTGTCCTTTTAAACCCAAAACTTGAAGTTGTAGACTGGAACAGATGAATGGTAGCATTTGAAGGAATCTAGGAACATCCAAACGATCACTGTAGAGCTTCTCCAATGGGCTCACTTTCTTGTAGCTAGAAGATACCAAAAACATCGTCTCACTACTTTCCATCAGTGATGGTTATTATTCGATAAAATGGCATAACCTTCTTACTCTTCTGTTCAAGTGTTGTGCTATTTTGGTTGTGGGTAAGTTTGAATATGTAAACATCCACTATCATGATATGATTCCTCAGTCAAGCGACTAATTAACTCCAATTACTTTTGCGTTTCTTATATTGCAGGAAAGTGCCCCACGATAAAAAGACAAAAACTGGTGAAATCAGAAAGAAAGAAAAGAACAATATAGAAGCATGATAACTGAAATATGGAATGATACCTGGAATCCAAACCCACTTCGGCTTTGTAAATATTATACCCTCGAGCCCTCAAAAGATATGAAGGGATTCTCCCACCAGCCTTTCATGTCTCCATAAAGAAGCAATATTCGAGGTTGATTGGTAACGGAGATATGCCTTTTGTCTTTTTTCATAAAGCTTCCTATTTAGCTTATCTTGCCTTTCCTATTTTCAACACCATTTGACTGTGTCTTCCTCCCACCAGTTAAGTTGCATGTACTAAACCTTAAAGTGTCAAATCTTTTACCTGTACTTGGCCTGGAATGGGCATTTTCAATCATTGGTTCTCGGAAATTCCATCATAACCTAGCAATGAGAACATTCGACCACCTTTCTATCATCATCATCACCACTCAACTTCTGGCTTGCTCATTCTAATTGCAATAGAGTTATATCCAAATTTGACATCGTAGCACTTTCCACATCTACCTCATAATTGAAATTGAGACATCACGCACGCCCTCTTACGTGTACAAGCAAGGATGCCCGAGGTTGAAAATCCTCGTACTTCAAAGCCAATGTATAGGGGGGCTTGTTGCGAAGCATTTCACTTTTAACTGTCTTGTCTTTAGGTAAAATAGGGTTACGTAATCAGGATTTAAGTAATACCAAAAGGTGGTTATCACTAGTGAATTGCAAGCGAATATGTGTTGCTATCACAGTGGTACCGGTTATGTATCTAGGCCAGGATTCAGAGTGTACGTCTGTAATCACATCATAAACTTAACCAGATCATGCTATCTAGACATCTTGTTGTTGTGCTTAAATAGTAAGCAAAAGCAGGCATACAAGGTCATATCAGTAACTTAATACTAAAATAATCACCAGTACATCATCTGTTTAATGTATGTTAATAAGTAGTGCAACTTGACATGTTAAGAATGTGGATCACAACTTAATCTCGTGATACCTTCTCATCATTACTCAAGACTAAACGAAACATGAGCACTGACATTGAAAAACAAGTTTACTGACCTTCAAGATCCACTTTAAGAAAAGGAGAATCACTCAACTTCTGGCGTGCTCCATCAATGCCACATACTTGAACAATGAATCTGATACTAGAAGTATCGGAAGGAAGATGAAGATCAGAAATATAAAAAGCTTCAACATGTGCCAACCCAAGATACTTCAAATTGCAATGTAGTCTCCCATCTAGGTCTCCGTTTTTCTGTTCCGTTAGCTTTTCAAAATAGACATTGTACATGGAGAATCTACAGTCAATTTCCACTTTTAGTTTCCAAATAATTTTCACACTAATAGTCTTGAATCCCTCAGAAACATATCTGCATTCCAGGTGTTGACACTCAACAAGCCATGAATCTGAAGGAGGCAAATTTGAGTTCTTTACTGAACTTCTGATAGTAATATTACCAAGCAATGCAAAGAACTCAGAACTACTAGCCAATGTTTTTCGGTCTTCTGCTTCATTCTCTGACACCTTTTCACCCTCTTCAAGTTTTGGCCGATAACATACAGCATTGATATCGGTTAACATTTTTCCATCCATTGGGACAGCACCCTCATATATTACCCATCGTGGGGCATTTTCTAGCTTTCTAACTTGATGCGGCTCGATCACTTTATGGAATTTACTACAGAGCCGACTATGCCCCCTAGCAGCAATAAGTACTGATGTCCTCTCATTTCCGGCTGAAGTAAACTCAAGAGACAGGCCCAAAAATGAATCTCCTTCTGACTTCACCTGCAGATCACATAGTTTGCCACACATAAAGTTGATGAAAGTAGAAGATTCAATTATTATCTTTCATCTTTTTATCTTTTTTCACAATAATTGTGAGTAAATGATATTTTCTTCTCCCCTATCACTTTCGTAAATTCACCATTTTTAACAAAAGGTAATCAAATACCAAACAGTGGTAAAAGCAGCATTCATTGAGGAGATGGAATGCAACAGGTAATTTGATCCTTTTAAGAGAAATAGGGTGAGATCAATTGTGCTGGGCACTGCCTTTTCATTTATTTCAAGCCACAGAAGAGATGGCTTACAGAATATGTAACAAGTAGAGGCAGACCATCCAAAACAACCTCTCCCTGAAAGAGCTTTGTTATGAAGCAAGCATCATCGTGAAGAGTTCCCTTAAAATTAATGTTTCCTCCTCCACAGTAAGATACTTCATTGCAGCTGCATTGATAAAAATAGCTCACATTAGGGCAGGAAATAATGAGGCAGGAAGAAGCCTGCACCCAAACCCCCAAAAGATGGTGGCATCTTGGAACATGTACACTATGCTTGATTATCAGGGAGATAAAAAGAGAAAATGACTCATTAATGCATTAAACCTTAGGAAGCCACCACCAAAAGTAACATTTATGAAATTTTACTATTAGGTTCATTGAACAGTAGAAGAGCAGCAAAAAAATGGTCTTAAAATTCAGCTGTGACAGTAAGTGGACACGTTCAGATCAGCCTTTTTGTCCTGTTAACATGTTTGTGCCACATTACATTCGCTAAACTATTGCAATTTGTTATGATAAAAGTTTGTGGGACATTGTATAATATGGAAACAATAAGGCAAGTATTGATCTAAAGGATGGCAAAAACAACCACAGGAACAAAAACTTACTCGATAAGGACTTGAATGGTATCTTTAGTTGGGCCATCAACAAACTGAAGGAAAGGCTGCCAAAAATTTTGAAATATTGGAAAATGCGCACAGTGCAGAATAAGTATGGGAAGAGGGAAGCTGTGGCCTGTTTGAAAATTGGCTTATAGCTAAAGCAACGTGACTAAAACAATTAAATTTACCAAGCCTAAATGCAATAAGATAATATATCAAAATGCTAAATATACTTGGTTTCTTTGTTTCTTCCTTGCCAATAGTTTAGTAGAGTTACAAAACTATTACTTGTTGACAGTTTCTGAAAATGCATGCTTGCATTTCCAGCATAGGATTCAACGAAGGAAAAAGAATACACAATTGAGATCATAAGAAGATAAGAAACTAGTAGTATTATCGTGGCACTAGACCACCTTAAACAATTTTGGATACTACATGTCTGACAACTGGAAAATTTATCCAATGTACTGCAACAGTGCAAGTTTCAAAAAGCTATCAGTTTGATAATAATCATATAATTATTAATGGGACTAAGAATAATTTTCACAGAACTCCAAATTTAAATTAGTAAAAGTTGGAAAAGGATCGTGTCAAATTATCATCTCATAGTAAAAGTATAATATTTTATTGTTAACCTGAAAGCCTTGGCAAGATAAGTTGTTCCAAGGGGCATTCTTTACAAGTCTTCCCTCAACTGAAATATGATATCCAAAACCCTAACAATGTGAAAAATTGTCAGCGTAGAAAAAGTCTTAACACAGCATATGGTAGCTATCCAGGACCCCACAATTATTGGTTGCAATGTCAGGGTTCAGGACACCACAAAAAAAAAGGGTGAGAGAGGAGATAATTAAGCAACTTCCACACAACGTTCGTGGACAAAGTATGCTGAATCTTGCTGAGTATCAGGCAATTTTTTTCGTAGGCTCGTTTGAATTTCTCAAATTCCCAGATCACAACCAACTCCACCAACAGAATAACAAAAAATAGTAACATGTATTTTCTATTTGGATGTTTATATATTAGCAATGTTAGCTGTTTTAATTTGTCTCTCCTTCTGAGATGGATGCTCACTATTGATCTCTCTTCCATGAAGCTTGACTCTGGTTTCACGTCTCACAAACTTCACCATGTGGCAAGGTCGAATAATGAAAAAGGGGTGAAAATGGCCATACAAGGAACGAATAGAGTCACTACCTGATCAAAATTTGAGTGGAAGGGAAGTTCTTTAGGATATCTGTTTACTCTTCCCCATGATTTTTCCACGAGTTTCCACCAACTAGAAAAGAAAGTACTGGATGGTGAATCTCACAAAATAATAGCCTGGAATAGGTTGTAGGTTACTGAAATGTTATCTTCTAAGCTCTATACAACTAAAATTCACATCCATGGAAACCAACCAAAATAAGAAATCAAAATCACTGTAGAATCAATCAATGGACTTGTGCAAGCCAATAAAGGTTTTCGGATTATGCAGAAGAGCAATGAAATTGAAGTCCAGAAATGAGAAAGGAAAATCAATCTACTTTCAAAGATGTTACAGGACGAGAACTGAATTACTGATTTTGAGCAGTTCGAAAATCAGGCAGTTGCTCGGTCTCATAAACCCATGATGGGGCAAATATAGCCGCAGACACATTGTCCTCCTTTATCACATCGAGTGCTATATTTGTCTGGCATTCCAAAAATTAATGCAGTTTGTCAAGAAAAAGGTAGCATGGCACTATTCAATCGCATTTAAATATGCATCATAAGACCAAGGAATTTGTACTGTTTTAACTTCAGAATTCTTTCATTCAATCAATATGATAATTAACAACCTGTTAAACAAGAAGTAATACTTCATGAAAAGAAACATATTCTACCCAAACATTAATAACTTCATCATTTTAAAGACAAAACATTTAACACCACAAGCACAGTATAGGATATAAATTATCTTCAAATCTAAAATTAGTTAGTCTACCTTTATAAGCATTTTCAGACAATATTACTAAAGCCTTTTTTTTTCAAAATAAATCCTGTCCTTTGATTAGTCGTAATACCCAAATGCTTAATTACCTCTATTGTAAAAGACAGACTGGACACTAGGTCATCCATATTACATATGCAACATGATTGAAGTAACACTTACATTCCATTTTCCACCACCATAAGTGTTCCTGCCATGTACGTCTATTCCCATATAGACATCAAACTTCCTAATACCAGCTTCAGCGGCCGAAAGTTGTGGATAATGTTTCTGCATATATAAAATTTAAGCCCAGAAAGGAACATCAAACTGAATAAGAAATGGAAGAAACTAGAGAAGCCAATACCTTCCACGTGTAGTTCACATAAATCCCATCACACAAATTAAAGAAAGATTTATTCTTCTCATTCAGTTGATCTTGCCATTTGAGATCTCCATAGATTGTCACACTGTCATACCTGCATAACCAAATCATCCAAATATCAATTGGATAAAGTGTTATTGGTATCAATTATCCCTCTCCATACAACAAAAGATCCAAGCGCATGATTAACGCATACGGGGGTCAAATGGGTGAAAGCCTTTGATATTATGGGTTTGGTCCAAACTCGAATTAATCATTTAGAGTGGATTGTCACTGGTATGCAAACGGCTTACCATATAACTAAAGATCCAGGTAAAGAGGAATGCATAGTCTGGGTCAGATGGCTAACAAACTCTTTCAGATTAGGAATTTGATCCACGCTTAATTTGATCTCCATATTAATCTGCAAATGACCAATCCTCAACCATCATCAGCACATTTTAACAGTCTATAAACTGATGCATTTAAACTGCAATTCTTCTAGTAACAACCCTGTCAGGCTTGGAACAAGAGTTGGATAAGTCAAAAAAAATTCAACCGTAATATGCCGATTGCCACCCCTTCCTTGGGGTGATTTGATCGCTGTAAGCCTAACTTCAAATTGACAAGTGCGAAATCACTTGAACTTGTAACTATATTAAGAATGAGTATGAACGTATGAATTGAACGCCTTCGTTGTAGACATGGCCATGAGCTAGAAATGACGCTGAGATAATAGATGCACTAAAACATTCGACAATTAGAACACCAGAAAAATTAAGTCTTGAAACAGCAGTCACCAGCCATCCATCGAAGCCTAAAGCAACAGCTAGTTCTGCCAACCGCTCAGCGTACATATGAGCAGACTCCCTTGTCTTAAGCAATTCATTGCAAATAAGTCGCCCTTCGTCCCACTCTGTGATGAAAGTTCCCAACACCTTAGATGCCATTTACAGCAGCATCAGATTCATTAATTCCTTGTTCATGGAGCTTGATAAAAATATGAAATATCATCAAACAAAGGAAAAAAAATCTGAAAAACAGGCAAAGGAACCAGAAGTACCTTGGTACCATGCCTATGAGCAGTATTTGTCCAGCAAGGAGGAGGTAAACAAACCAAAGAGTGGGAAAAGTAAACAAAAATATCAATCAAATACCAATGCCAAATAGAGTAAGCATCAGGATTGGTGCCCCCTTGAACCCATTTATCATCCAAGTAACCTCCCTTCATGTCATGGCAAACAAGCAGTCGGGGCCTGTTGGGCAACGAAAGAGGGCCTTGAAGGGGAACAGATGCTTTGTTAAACGGATAGTGAAACGAGTTGAAATAAACGCGAGATTCAAGTTCTTCTAGGGTTTTGATCGGATAAGAGACCGGAACTGAGGGCTGAGTTGGATCAAATGGAGAAGATGCTTCTTCTTGTGGTTGCTGATCGGAATCGCTAGAGTGGGACATCGTTAGAAACGTAAACAAGGATTGGATGGTATTGTGGACTAGTTTGAAAAGATTGTAGAAAGACCCAAGTGTGTGGCGGTTTAGGTACGAGCGAATCATACCTATAAACACAGAATTGTTTTTTGAGTTTTTCCCTTGTGGTTTCTGGACCGGTGCTTTGGGGCAGGCAAAGAAATAAGCAAAAAATAAAAAATAAAAACTTCGGCCATTACTGACAAGTGACTGGGTGAGGATGGCTTGGAGGCTAGTACCGTATCCTTCTTGACTACATTAATATTAATGTGTATGTTAAAGATTTATTTTAAATACATCCTATCTTTGTTTTTGAAATTTTTATTGAACATGAGAATTATCATAAATCTTGAAGATTTGCTTTAAT
Organism: Erythroxylum roigii; assembly: GCA_027576455.1. Classification (NCBI taxonomy): domain Eukaryota; kingdom Viridiplantae; phylum Streptophyta; class Magnoliopsida; order Malpighiales; family Erythroxylaceae; genus Erythroxylum; species Erythroxylum roigii. The sequence goes on along the minus strand of JANZXV010000212.1, from coordinate 11,794,873 downwards.
TGGAGATTGCATATTGAAGATTACGTTTTTTAAATTGGGATATTCACTTTGCGTGGTCAATGTGAAATTGGTGTCATATACCACATAATTAGAATTTATGTTTCAATGAATTTCCATAGTCCATGTTTGGAAAGGAGTCTATTAAAAAGAAACCTAGCATGTGTGGGAGTGCCACTGTTGTCGTATATGTTATGTGTTCCTAAAGTGAGTGGGAGCTTGGCTGCGTATATGAGCTTTTGACTATACTGGAGAATAACGTATGATTGTGGGATTTTGGCTGCTGCTCTGTTTTTGCCTTTTTGCTGGGTTGATTGCGTGGGGTTCTTGATAAGCAGTCTTTTTCTATTCACAATTATGTTACTGTTGTGGAGTTTACGTATGGTGTGAAGTTGCTAATTTTCTCGGCCCTTGAAGTTGATTGTTGATTGTTGATTGCGGCACAAAGAAGACTTTGTTACTGATGAGTGCATGTATTATTGGTGCAGCAACTTGGCTATATCGGTGAAGAATTTCATATATGAGAATTGTCGTTTTCTTGTTTTATTTGTTTTTGCTTTTGAGTAAAAATAGTTAGAAAAATCCTCTGACGAGGTTAACACGAGATGGTCGTGTTATCGAACGTGAAAATCTTTCACGGGTAGTTAGGTTGTGGGTTAGTTACATAGATTGAGTGGTCCGAGGTTAGATCAATCTTGTGTAATTTTTGCGAACTACAGTGAACGTGATCAATCTGGATAAGGGTCCCGCAGACGTAGGCAAAGTGTGTCGAACTGCGTTACCAAACGTCGGTTTCTTTGTTATTTCGCATTTGCGAGTTCTTTGCTTTGCTTGCATGAAAAATATTTTTAGAAAGCCTGTGAAATATTCACTACTTAGGAATTTCAATTGGTATCAGAGAAAGGTTACCAGTTCAGAACTTGGTAACAAGTTAGTATAGATCCTAGATTCGCAAACATGGCTACAAAGGAAGGCCTCCACACCACTATTGAATGGATCAAATTATCCAAATCTCGATAAAATTCTTTATTCAAGCTCAGGAGACAAGAGCCTGGCATTCGGTAGTACACGGTTGGACTCATCCTATGATTGTTGATGATAAAGGAGAGACAATTCAGAAAGATCCATCTGAATGGACTAGACAGGAAGAAGAAAGTGCACTGGGGAAGTCACAAGTGATGCACGCGATATTCAGTGCCGTTGAAGAAGGACGATTCTCCATGATTTCAATGTGTCAAACAGCAAAAGAAGCCTGAGATGTTTTGCAAACCATTCATGAAGGAACAAAATCTGTGATATCTTCGAAACTACAAATGCTAGCTATGCAGTTTAAAGAACTGAAGATGGATGAGCATGAGACTATCGGAGAATTTCATGAAAAATTGAGAGATATTGCGAATCAAGCTCATAAATTGGGAAAGAAGTACTCTAATGTGAATTTGGTCAAGAAAACGCTGCCACCAAGATTTATTCCAAAAATTGCAGCAATAGAGGAGGCTCATGATATTGATAATTTGTCATTGGAAAAGGTTATCGACATTCTAACAAATTTTGAGATGAATCTCTTAAGGGGTAAGCAAGAAAGAAGCAAAGGATTGGCACTACAGGTGGAAGCTGGAAAGAATGTGAATAATGTGGAAGATGAGTCCGATGAGAATGAAGACATGATTTTGCTCACTCGAAATTTTGGTAAATGGCTGAAACGAAGGAAGAAAGACATATCTGATTCTAGACAATACGATGGTAGTTCATCTAGTAACAACCGAAGAAAACAAGTCAAAGCACAAAAAGGAGAACGGAAAACAAGAAGGATTCAGTGTCATGAATGTCAGGGGTTTGGTCACATTCAATCTGAGTGTGCTAACACATTGAAGAAACAAAGAGGAAAGTCCTTCACCACTACCTGGAGTGAAAATGATTCTGAAAGTGATTTTGGTAATGAAGGGGAATTGGCAAATAATGCAGCACTGGTTGCACTACACAGCAAAAGTCTAGTTACTTGTTTAGCAGCAACTGAGAAGAAAGTAACCGATAGCAGAACAGGGAGAAAACTTAAAAATTTCGGAATTAGTTTAGCTCGGGATTCAACATCACACTATGACAGTGATAGAAGTAGCTGTGATGATAAAGTTGGAAATACCTATGAGAATTACAAGGCTTTGTATGTGAAATGGTTGAAAATGCAGAAAAAGAATGAGAGTTTGAAAGAAGAGAATCTTCGTCTGAAAAATACTATACAAGAAT
>JANZXV010000212.1:11752985-11777210 GCA_027576455.1 Erythroxylum roigii | reverse complement strand
GCATTCATTGACAATTTTCGGGTATAATTGATATTAAATGTGATTTTATTGAAAATGAGGAGTAGAAAGAGTGATCTTGGTATGAGTTATGATAAGGAAAGATTTAGAAATAAAATTGGTAGTGATCTGGAAAATGTTCACTAAGTATGCTTCGGTCTGTTAGCCATAACTTCTCCTTTAGTTGTCCAAACGAGATGATTCTTGATTTGGATTAAATTAGAAACATATGGCTACATTTCTTATAAAGACATCGAATTTCAATTTTGTCTCTAAGAATCTCAAAAGTTGTCATGAAGTTAAGAACTGGGTGTAGGACGTTGTGAGTTGAGTGAAAATTCGCATTCCAACTTCGGGAGGAAATCTGGACCTAATTTAGATAGATTCTGGAAAAGTTGCCTTTTGAAGAGTTGTAGATCTCTCTTTTATCTTTCCAGCAGTATATTATATGAAAAATTTGGACATCAGAGTCAAAAGTTATGATTGTTACAAGTGGACACATTCAGAGAAGAAAAGCAGACGCAAAAAGTGAAGGTAAGAAAAGCGGACACAAAAAAATGAAGGGAAGAAAAGCAGACGCAAAAAGTGAAGGGAAGAAAAGTGAACGATAGAAAGTAGACAGAAGAAAAGTGAACGATGCAAAAGTGAGACGATATTGAAGTTAGACGATAGAATTGGCCTTTAAGGTCTTCATGAAAGTTGTAGATCTAGAAATCCTCTTTCCAATGGTTCAAAAACGAAGTTAATCCAACATCTTTAGCAAAAGTTATGGCATTCGCACTGAGACATGTACATTACAAGTAAGGGCATAAACATGTTGGAGTATTTTGGCCATAACTTCTTCTCTAGACCTCCAAATGACCTGATTATTGAACCATTGGATTCGTAAGATCTTTCTCTACATCTCCACCAGAAATTGAAGCTATCTGAAATATATGGAGAGAAATTAAGTGAAAAGAGTGAGACGGGTACAGTGAGTGTGTTCTTAAAGGATATGAACTGGTGTTATTCCACTGAACACACTTTGGTATTTTGATAATTTTTGGAGTTTTACTGATTCAAATGAGATGATTTTTGATTTGTGGTAAAAAGGAGACATGGAGCTACAAATAGTATGAAGAACTTGGAATCTAATTCAGTCTCTAAGATATTTAAATTTCATATGGAAGTTGTGTATAGTAAACTGTTATGAGCAAGAGTAGTTAAAAAATGTTTGAAGTGTATCTTCTGAATCACTGAACCAAATCGAATGATTTTAGAGGCATTAAAAACTTAGGAAAATGGAGGATATTTTCTTCTAGAAAGTGTTATGTCAGAATGTTTAAGGATATTTTTGGCAATACACTTAAGTTTAAAAGAACATAAGCCTATAAGGAGGGATAAAATGGACTTTTTGGACTCATTAATGGCAAAATTGGAAAAAAAGAAGTATTGTTTGGTTATAAATAAAGGGGAGAACGAAAATGGACAAGCATAGAGAGAAATATCATGAAGAAGAGAGAGAAATACGAAGAGAAGAAGAATGAATGAGGGAAAGAAGAGAGAACAAGCTAGGGTTTTCATTTCCTTAGCCTTCAAGAGAGATTTTGAAGTTGTTCAAGAAGAGAAAAAGTAAGAGGAAGAAAAGAGATTCCATTTAAGCTAAAGATCTCTTCTTATGGTGAAGAATCAAGGTAAGATCTTTTTGACTCTTTTGGATTTTTGGAAGGATTCTAGCTTATGGAGTTTAGAAATTGTTTGGGTTTAAATGTTCTAGAATCAAGTTTTGTGATTTAACATTGTGGGATTTTTAAGTGGATTCCTATTAAATGAGATTTGGTTTATTTTAGAAAACCAAGAGAATCCTACCCAAGAACAAGGAGAAAGAAAATCTTGACTTGGAGTTTGCAAGCAACTAGGTGGGTAAAATATTTATGGTTATTATGCAAAGGGGCAATGTTCCTAAATGTGTACATATGTTTAAATTGCTAAGCCATGAACGAGAATTGGATATTATGAGACCATATGAGGTTAGAAAAAAGTAAACAAGAAATTACGTTATGATATAAAGTAACCAAGTGTTCTTGAGGAATAAGCTAGATGCAAGCAAAAGGGTAAAAGATTGAAAGGAGAATTTATAAATGATCTTGTACGATGAAGTGTAATTCTAAGTTCAATGAGACATACATGAATGATGAAATGGGAATAAGTGTAATATGTGATTTAGAGCATATACTCGGGATTGTCATTGAACATGCATTGTACATAGATAAATGCTTATGTGTGTGTGTGCAATTATTGATGAGTGTGAAACGTGTGTTTTGCATACATGGGTTGTGCAAGTCAAGTGTCCGCACTTAGATGTTCCCAGAATCTGAAAGCAAATGCTAATCTGGAGCGTACTGTGAGTAGACCGAGATGGTCTCGCTTTACTAATTGTTATTTGAAATTATGTATTATATGATTATTGAATGTTTATGTAGATGTGATTGTGTATGTTGGATTCCGGACAGGAGGTCCGATGATTGTGACATTTGATTTGAATATTGAAGTGCTATTGAATGTGAATTGGATAAAGTATGTGTACTTATGTGTGAGTGTCAAATGTATCCGGAATGTGCATTGCATGCAAAATGATAAGTGAATACTCAACGATATGCTGAATGTTGAACTACGGTTCGATGATAAGTGAATGTGATCGAACAAGTGCATGCAATATAAGTGATGCATTTTATCTCATGAATGCATGAAATATAAAGGAGTTGTGACTTGAGTCGCCTATTTGAAACGCTTCCACGTAGAGCTTTGCTCCGTGATCTCTGATTCTGCGTATAGAACTATGCTCCGTGAACTCTGTTTTGACTGAGCCCTTTGGGCCAGTATTCTGTTTGATTGAGCCTACGGGCCAATTCTCTGTATATGTGTGAGGCACTCAGTCACAACAATAAGAACGAATGTGAGTCCCATCTAAATGGCATATGCATAATATAAATGTTTAAGTGCACTGAATGTGAAATTGGAATTCTGTATGATGTGTGATATATATGACTGGGTGAAACATCGATGATGGTCACTCATTGAGTTCGCAAAACTCACCCAAAATTTGCAACTATTTTTTAGGATCAGAAGAATACCCTGTTAGGCTAACGGGATTATACCTACAGTATACAAGTGAAAAATAGAGGTCGGGATCAGTTCGTGTCTGCATTGCATTTCTCTATTTTGTATTGAATTGTTTATTCCGCAACTTTTGTATAAATTTGTATTTTGAAATGACTCAAGAGTTTTGTAGTTGTGAAAATGTTTATGAATGAATGTGGGCCCTATTTGAGTAATGATTTTTGTAAAATGTGTCATTGATTTTTAAAAAAATTATACTGATTTTAGAGTGATTAAGTGCTTTAGAATGCCACCCTTGCGGGGAACGGACTCGAATATCACCATCAATGTCAGGTTCGGGTCTTGCAGGAGTGGGGTGCTGCATATAAAGCTTGATGGAAAAACCCATCTAAATTTTTCTTAGGCTAACCCTGTAGGAACCAATTGGAGACCCCATGACTTCAGGAAAAGGAAAGTAACTCACATGTTGCCTTAGAGTCAAAGTTTGGAGGTATTGAATTAAAGCTAGAGGCAAAAATGGAAGCCTAAGCTGCAAGGATAGATTCTTAACTTTCACAGTTGAGCTCCCAATTTTCAAAGATGATGGAAGTGATGGGTGCAATTTGATCAAAGGTGAACAACATCGAGGAAGCACAGGCACGAAGTGATCAGGCACTGAAAAGTTATCAAGGGCAGATTGATTAGTTGATTAAAAGTCAAGCTTTATCAATCTACAACCTAGAGGTGCAGATGGGTCAGCTAGCAACTGCAATATCAACCAGACCCCCAGCTAACGTTCCCAATAATTTAAAACCTTATCAAAAAGGACATTTAAAGGCAATTAACAGAACCAGTCTTAAAGGAAGTTACTGATCTAGTGGAGAAAAGTTAGGAAAAAGGTAAGGAGAAAGTCACTAAGGAAGAAGCCCATATGTTCCACCTCCACTATATGTTCCAAAATTACTATTTCCTGGGAGAGTGAGTTAGAATTCAGTGGAGACCCAATTCAACAAATTTTTGGAAAAATTGAAGTTGTATATGAGTTTTTCTTTGCCAAAAGTTTTGGAGCACATGCCTAAGTATGCTAAGTTCTTAAAGGAATTACTTTCTCGCAAGCAAACTTGGGATTCAAATCAAACAGTAGCATTTACAGCCAGTTGTAGCTCTGTGATCACAAACAATATGCCATCGAAACTAAAGGATCCAGGGAGTTTTAATATTCCTTGTATTGTTAATGGTGTTGAATTTTCTAAATGTTTATGTGATCTAGGAGATAGTATTAACCTGATGCCATTGTCTATTTTCAGGAATCGAAAATTGGATGACATAAAGCCAAAATCAATCAATTCAATTAGTTGATCAGTCCATAAAGAAGCCTTTTGGAGTTGTAGAAGATGTTTAGGTAAAAGTAGATAAGTTTGTGATTCTTGTTGACTTTTCATTCTTGATATTGCTAAGGACAGAAATTGTCCATTAATTTTGGGGCACTCATTTACTAATACTGGTTAGGTGTTGATTGATGTGAATAATGGTGTTTTGATTTTGCATATTAGTGATGAAAAAGTTGAGTTCAACATGAATAGGAGATTGAAAAGTAGGGAGGAGCCGAATTGTTATATAAGATGAGTGTGTCGAGGAGACAATTGGTAGAATGATAAAAACAAAGAGTGAGAGGGAGTTAGAATTAAATGAAGAAGATGAGAGTGGAAAGAGAGAGAAGGATGGAGAGGAAGAAGGGAAAAGTGATAAGGAACCTTTGGTAAGGACCCAGCCACCCGTACCACCTTCCAATGAGAGAGCACCCACCCTAGAGTTAAAACCTTTACCTTCACACCTGAGGTCTACATTTTTAGGTGAAAATCAAACATTTCCTGTGATTATTTTAAACCAGTTGAGTGATGAACAGGAGAAGAAGTAGTAGAAGTTATAAGGAGGAGGATGAAAGCGATGGGGTGGCAAATATCAGACATTCGAGGGATAAGTCTGAGTGTTATGATGCATAGAATAAATTTTGAGGATGGATGTAAACCAGTGAGGTATAGGCAAAGGTTTTTGAATCCGAATATGCAGCAAGTTGTAAAACAGGAGGTGATTAAGTTATTGGATGCAGGAATTATATACCCAATCTTAGAAGTGAATGGGTAAGTCCAATTCAGTATGTACCAAAGAAGGCGAAACAACAGTGATGGAAAATGAAAAGGATGAGTTGATTTCCACACGGACGATCATTAGTTGGAGAGTTTGTATTGATTACAGGAAGCTCAACTCAGTGACAAAGAAGGACCACTTCCTATTGCCTTTTGTGGACCCGATGATTGAGAGAGTTATAGGACATACACCTTATTGTTTCTTGGACGGGTATTCCGGCTACAATCAGATATTCATTTATCTAGAGGATCAAGCCAAGATAACTTTCACATGTCCATAAGGTACTTTTGCATACAGACGGATGCCGTTTGGACTTTGCAATGCACCAGCTATATTTTAGTGATGTATGATGGCCATTTTTACCGACATGATTGAGGATTTTTTGGAGGTATTTATAGATAACTTTTCATTGTATGGAGATTCCTTTGAGCAATGTAAGAAAATTTTGGATAAGGTTCTCCAACAGTGTAAAGAGGCCCATTTAGTATTAAATTGAGAAAAATGCCACTTAATGGTTCAGGAGGGAATAATCTTGGGACACAAGATATCTTGTAGAGGTAGTGAAGTGGATAAGGCAAAAACTAAAGTCATCGATAACTTCCTTTGCCAAGTAATGTTTGAGGGGTCCGAGCATTTTTAGGGCATGCTGAGTTCTATCACCGATTCATAAAGGATTTTTCTTTAATTGCTAAACCCCTTACTGTAACATCCTGTTCTCATACTAAGGGGGTAGAACCCTATATTTGTGTAATTGAGAAAACAAAAATGAGAGATTTGAAAAATACATTTTCATGCTACATGCATATTGTTAGCATACACGCATGTGAATTTGAATTTTTGCATACATTAAAATGACTGTACATGCATTCATTGACATTCCGGTTATAATTGAATTGTAATGTGATATTATTCAGAATCGGGGTTTAGTTGTGTTGAAAACTAAGTTGGGGTGTATATTTACTGATTTAAAATTTTTAGTGAAATTTAGGAAAATTTTGAAAATTATAAAGGTATATTGGACTAGGAAAAATGTCATGTGGCATAATAATTGATGAATAATGGTAGAAATAAATGTCAGATGGTAGTGGAAATTTTTATATGTGACATTAAGATTTAACGACTAGTGTCATTGAAAATTGGAAGACAATTAGATTAGAAATTGGAGATTAAATGGACTAGATATTATAGTAGACCAAATGGAACAATGGGAAAGTGACATTACGTTTTTATAAAGTGAAAGACTATATTTTGGTCTTTCACTTGCTAAAAACGACACTAGCTTACATTTTCATCTTCTTCATTTCTTTATCTTCTCCTTTCTTCTTCTTCACTCACGATGCTTTCTTCTCCAAGCCATAAGGTTGAATATTTCTTCCCTCCATCACTAGCCACTTAAATACTTTATTATCTCCACCTTGCTACTAAAAGACCCAACCTATTCCTCCATGAAAGTTGATGATCGTGGGGGGATGAAAGAGTTAGGGTTTGATGGTGATTTTGAAGATTTTGAAGCTAAATCAAGTAAGTATAAGCATTAACCCTTCTTGATTTATTAAATGAAGCATATTTTTTGATGGTTAGAAGTTAAAATAAAGTTGAATATTTGTAGGAAGTTTTTGATGAATGATATAGGCAAATGTTCTCTTTTTGGGATTAATGATCAATGATAGATCATGAATTGGTTTGTGAATGATATTGAATTGACATGAAGTTGAAATTAACTAGAACAGATGGTTTATGTTCAAGATGGGTTATATGTGAAAGGTGGGAGGTTAAAATTTGGAAAAAAAGAGGAAGACAAGTCGAGTTTCTGCGGAAGTTCGTCGCATCCAACTCGGTGGTTTGCCGCGGTGAATATTGAAAAAAATCAAAATTTGTCGCGGCCAACTTTTTGGTTTGCCGTGGCGAAGTTTTTCCTATATAACTTGAACATGATTTGGTATTTTGGGCATAAATTTTTCTGTAGTTATCCAAATGGAGTGATTTTTTATTTAGATTAAACTAGAGACATAGGGCTATAAATTGTCTAAAGAAATCTAGTCTAAGTTCAGTCTCTAAAAATTTAAAGTTTTGGATGGAAGTTGAGCACAAAATGTTGTTTTGGTGTAAGAATAGTCCAAAAATGTTTGGAGTATAACTTTTAGATTACTGAACCAAATTGAGTGATTTTGGTGTTATTAGAAACTTAAGACAATGGCCAACATTTTTCTATAAGAAAGTGTTGTCAAATTACTTCATTTATCTTATCAAAATTATCATGGAAAATTGACTCGAAGGTTTGGAATTATAGAGGTGATATTGGAAAGAATGAGAGTTTGGATATTGTATGATTATATAATGTTAGAATAACATTAGTAAATGAATTGTTGGTATTAAAGTACCAAAGACATATGTATAGTGGAAATGAAGAGGTTCATATGATTGTAGTTATGATTAAAAGGAAATGAGTAATGGGTATTAAATAAAACTGAATGAGATTTGGTTATCGTAAGAGCTAATAATGCTAGAAATTAAATGATGAGTAATTGAAATGTGTAACCTAAGTACAAATTATACTTGGGTGAGTTTTGAAATGTGATTGATAATGTGACGAGAATAATGTAAAGATACCTGGGATTGTCATTGAGCATACATTATTCATATTCCATATTTGTGCATAAACGAATACTTATAATTGTACAATTATTAACATGTAAACATCCGCATTCAGACATTTTCAGAATTGGAAGCAAATGCTAGTCTAGAGCGTACTGTGAGTAGACCTAGATGGTCTCATTTCAATGTTTGTTTTGTTATATTTTTGTATTAATTGACTACTGAATGATCAAATCAATATTTCTTAATTGTTGATTCCGGAAAATGAAGGTCCGATGATTGTGATGTTTAATTTGGATATTAAAGTGCTATTTGTATGTGAATGAGATGAAATAAGTTTATGTAATATGATTGTTAAATGCCAGACCATGGTTCGATGATAAATGTGTCTTGAATGTGCATTTGCATATGAATGAAAGTGTGATTCTTAACTTTAATGTTGAATGCCGGACTAAGGTTTGATGATATGTGAATGTGAGTGAATGAGAATATGCAATTGTAATTGTTGCATTCCATTTCATGAATGCATGAAACATAATGGCAGTTGTGACCAGAGGAGCCACCGATCAGAGCTTAAAGCTCAAAGTGTGAAAAAGAGCCTCGAGCTCAAAAGTGATTAAGAGCCTAAGGCTCACTATATAAAATGAGCCCTGTATCCCCGTCGAATAAGGGACAGTTAATAATGAGTCAAGCATCTAATGGATACGGGACAATTTAGGCACTTGGTCAAAACAAAGTAACAAATGAAAAATGGGTCTCATGTGCACTGCATATGCATAATATGTGATTAAATTATATCGAATGTGAAATGTGAATTGATGTGAATGTGAATTATGTGTTATGTGGCTGGGTGAGCCATCGATGATGGTCTCTCATTGAGTTCGCAAAACTCACCCAAAATTTGCAAATATTTTTCAGAATCAAAAGAATATCCCATTAGGCAAACGGGAGTATCCCTATAGCATACAAATAAGAGATAGAGGTCGGGATCAGTTCACGTCTGTATTGTATATTTCGCAACTTTTGTATCAATTTATGTATTCCAAACGTTTTGTAAAATGTGTATATGATTTATGTTGTAATGTAAAGACATTATGACTAAAGTATTATGTATTTATGAAAGGACCCAAATGGCTATTAAAAATTCGGTTGATTTGTATTGTTATGACTGAAAAAGTTTATGAATAAATTAGGCTTGAGCATATTATGGATTTCTGAAAATTTGTGTGTAGGTTGTTGTTTCCAAAAAAAATTTGTACCATGTTTTGACTGATTTAGTGCTCTAGCATGCCACCCTTGTAGGGCACGGACTCAGATATTACCCATAGATGTCGGGTACATGCCTTGTGGGAGTGGGGTGCTACACTTACTCATTTGTTAGTTAAAGATGTCCCTTTCATTTTTGATAATTATTGTTTAGTTTCTTTTGACAGGTTGAAGAAGACGTTGATGTCAGCACTAGTGTTACAACCACCAGATTGGAGGTTTCCATTTAAGTTGATGTGCGATGCTAGTAACTACGCAATTGGGTGTGTTCTAGGGATTTGACAGATTCTCAAATTAATTATACCACAATGGAAAAAGAATTGTTAGCTATAGTTTTAGCTTGCGATAAATTTCGTTCTTACTTAGTTCAAAAGTGATTGTGTATATAGATCATGCAACCCTGAAGTACCTTTTTGCCGAAAAGGATGCCAAGTCTCAGTTGATTAGGTGGATCCTGGTCGTACAAGAATTTGATATTGTGATTAAGGATAAAAAGGGAGCAGAAAATTTCGTTGCTGATCACCTGTCAAGATTGGAAGGAGGGAAATCAAGCTTACAAGAAGAAATCAATGAGCAATTCCCTAATGAGATGATACTCTTGGTATAAGAATCAGACCATCCCTAGTATGCCGACATTGTAAATTAGATTACAAGTGGTATCCTTCCCCCTAATTTAGCTTACCAGCGGCAGAAAAAGTTTAAACATGATTGTAAGCAGCACATATGGGAAGATCCATTTCTTTACATAAATTGTGCAGATGGACTGATTCAGAGATGTGTTCCTGATAATGAAATTAATGTTATTTTAACTCATTGTCCTAAATTTTCTTTTGCAGGACATTATGGAGCCAATAAGACAACTGTAAGGGTGTTAGAGTGTGGATTTTATTAGCTAACATTGTTTAAGGACGCACAACATTGGGTGAAGAAGTGTGACAGGTGCCAAAGAATTAGGAACATATCGAAAAGGGACGAGATGCCAATGTCTTCGATGCTAGAGGTTGAAGTATTTGATTTTGGGGTCTGGATTTCATGGGACATTTCCATCTTCATACAGAAATAAATATATTTTGGTAAGTGTAGATTATGTATCGAAGTGGGTTGAGGTGATGGCAACACAAACAAATGATAGTAAAGTGGTGTAGAGGTTTCTGAAAAAGATTATCAACAGATTTGGTGTGTCGTGGGTGATTATTAGTGACGGAGGTACCCATTTTCGCAACAATCCAGTTGAAGCATTATTGAAAAGATATGGAGTACAGCACAAGATAGCTACACCTTACCACCCTCAAACTAGCGGTCAAGTGGAGGTTGTAAATAGAGAATTAAAGAAAATCTTACAAAAGACTGTCAATAGTTCCAGGAAGGATTGGGCAATCAAATTAGATGATGCAGTATGGGCTTACAGGACATCTTTCAAGACCAACATTGGGACAACGCCTTATAGGATGATTTATGGGAAAGCTTGTCATTTACCTATGGAACTTGAGCATAAGGCCTACTATGCTATGAAGGACATAAATTGGGATCAAAACACAACTGGAGAAAAGAGGAAATTGCAGTTAAATGAGTTGGACGAATTAAGGCTGAAATTTTATGATAATGTTAGGTTCTACAAGGAAAAGGTAAAGAGGTGGCATGATGCACACATCAGGAAAAAGGAGTCCCATGTAGGTGATATGGTAACTCTAAACTTTGGTTGTTTCCTAGAAAGTTAAAATCTAGATGGAGCGGACCTTTCATAGTAATTAATGCATTCCCATCTAGAGTTGTGGAGTTGCAAAATGAGCATGGAGAAACTTTTAGGGTGATTGGCCACCTTTACAAGCCCTACTATGGAGGACAATAGCCCACCAAGGGAGAGAGAATATTTCTCGGACCCCGCCCATGACCAGAGAGTGATCAAAGTCTTGCTAGTGACTTTAAAACATAGCATGTATTGTTTTTGTTTATATTTCTTGGATGTTTGTGTTTATATTTTATTTATGTTAGTTTTTGTTTTCTTTGATACAGGAAAAGAAGAAGTAAAGTGTGAGTTATGAGAAATATGCTAGCCACCACCAACACGGTCCTCGACACTAATACCAGTAAGCTTTCTTATGCCTTTTTATTTATTCATTTATGATTTTTTGTATATTATGTGTGGTTGTTGTTTGTTGTGTATCATTTTCACATATTGAGGACAATGTGTTCAAGTGTGGGGGTTTGGCATGCAATTTGCATTGCATATTACATGTCTTATCTAACTCCCTTTTTTTTTGCATGTTTTGTATGATTTTTCATGTTTGTGTTAATATGCCAATTTTATTTTCATTTTTTATGTGAAATTGTGTGACTGTGTGGATGTTTAGTGGATGGAATTTTATGTGAATTCGCTTAATTTTGAACAACGTTGTTGAACTAGTGATATGTGTTAACTTAGGAAGTTAGATTATAAGTAGCTTTAACATAAACACGTATGTTGATTAGGATAGGACATTTGGTTTTACATTTAATGTTCCTAATTCACATGTAGTTACCATAATAAGCCATTAAATCGGTAGACAATCTCAGTTTTCCTTTCATGAAAATAATAAGCTAAAAGACATGAAGTAGGTGAAAAAGAAAAGAAAAGAGTGTGTGTTAATTGACCCAAAAAGGGTTAAGAATAAAGTTAGTAGCCGGTTGTGAGCTGTGATCTAGTTGAGTAACCGGGCATTCATCATAAATGTTAGTATTCGTGTCAAAAGGCTAGAATGATGCTCCAACTAAGCCAGCTTAATAAATAAAAAAATGTGGCCTAGTTGAGTAACCGGGGGCATTCATCACTAATGTTTGTCATCGCGTCAAAGGACTAAGTCAATGTTACAAAAATGAGAAAAAGGGTCTGTAATAAAAACCCTACTAATATAATAAATTAGCTAAACATTTTCATGAAAGGATAACATGGATAGTTAACCATTTAAATGATCGATAATTATAAATGCATGTCTATAAGTGACATAAGTTTAAAATTGAGTTATTTATATTTTGATCGATGTGTATGTTTATATGAAAGTACTTAGGCATAATGGAATAAGTCAATACATTGAACTTGTGATATAACTGTTGTTTAAGTTGACTGCATAACATTCCGAGTCAATAGCCATCAATTTTGACAATGTGTGTGTGTGTGTTTTTGTGTATTTGTGCTCTTCATATTACTTTTGTATTTGATTTTGCTTGAGGATAATCAAAAGTTCAAGTATAGGGGAGTTGATAAGTAGCATTTGTATATACTCTTCTTAGGATAATTTGTTTGTAAATCATGATAAATTGATTGTTGTTAACTTTTTTAGCTTATGTTTTATCTTAGTTTCATATAATTGCATGATTATGTATGAATGTATGTGAATATGTATGAATGTGTGTGAATTAGGTCATTAAGATTAGGTTATGCATGAATTTTGCATGGTATTGTTGCACGTCATTTTCTTACATTATATTGGTATGAATTGCATGTGTTTTGGCCATGATTAAGGGATTATTATTGCTGTTAATCAATAGGTTTGAAGGTGGTTTTAAGGGATGGAAGGATAGAAGAACCAAAGAGAAAGCAATTCATATGACCAAAAGGAAAGCTGCAATTTTCCTAGGCCGACCTATCACCAATTTTAAGAATTCTCAAGATATAATTCTTATTAGATGTTTTTAGTTTTTACTCTAAAAGAAAGAGGAGAAATTCAGCTTCAAATTGGTGAATTAACGGCCCAATTTAGATAATAAATCAATAAGATATTATGGATTGAAATCAAGACAGAAAACAGAGATTTCTAGATTTTTCTAGCTGACAACTTCCTCCTTCCTACGTCGTTTTAAGCATTAAATGGGGTATAAAAACTCAATTTTAAACCCTAGAAAAGAGGAGGTCTTGCAAGACATCCAAGGGAGAGAGAAGAATGCATTTCTTAGAGAAAAACCAAGAGAATTCAAGGTAGAATCAAAGGATTTCAAGGAGACACAAAGCTGCCACCGAGAATTCCAGCTTTGCTCTTCAATATATAAGCCTTACTTCTTCTCTTTTCTTGCTTCTTTGTTGTATTTTGTTTATTGAGAAGGATGTATGGATATGTTATGAACATGTTGGATGAGATGTTGATGGATTTCTAAGTAGTTATTAGGGTTGTTATTGCCTAAACTATGTAGCACCTCACTTTATTCAATGTTATGAATGTGTTTGATGTTGTTTGATGTTTATGGTATATGGTTGTCCAGACTTAGCTCACACAGAGATATGGAGTTAAGAAATGTGTTAGTAACTACCATGAGAGTGGGATTACACTAGGAACACTCCATATATCAAGTTACCTTGCCATTTGGAGAGAGATCTTGAATGTAAAAGTGGCTGTCCAAAATTCTGTTCATATCCTTTTAATGGTTAAGTGAAAAATGGGAAGTGAGAGCTTGCATAATTCATTTACATCATTAAACAGGGATTATTTGGTTCAAGTAATGAGAGTGAAAGAATCAACACATTAGGAAATTTTGAACTAAACGTAATGAACACTGCTAAAGTGAGGGAATACACAGTTAGGTAATGACAATCCTAAGTTGTTAAATTGATACTTTGATTCACCATTTTCTAAATTTGTGTTCTTACTTTTGCGATGACCCGAAAGTGTGTATGTATGCCTCTTAATTTTTATATTTGGATCTTTCAAATCTAATTATTTGAGTTTCTTAAACAAAACAAAATTTGGATTATTTTGGTGACCAATCAATCAATGTGGGACGATACCTATCTATACTGCGATTTTTTATTTGTATACTTGCAGGGTAAGAGGTTTTAATTTAAAATTCGAAAAATTACCTATCATTGACTCATATAGATTGACCAATAAACTAAAAACATGATTTTAATAGCTTAAAATGCTCAAACTCAATTTAATTAATCAAATTATGAATTAAACATCCCAAAATGTTCCCTAAAAATTTATTTGAAAGATCAAGAGGCCTTTTATATTAAGAATAAAATCTTCAATGCCTTTTAGTGAATGGAAATACTTATGTAGTGAAGTGAAAAGTTTATACATGGTGAGCCTTTTAGACTATTAAAAACAATCAAGATAAGCTTACAATAATTAATACATAAAATAACATTAATGTATCTTGATCTTCTTAACATAATCTTGATATTGAAGATTACAAACTTTATCTTTTCTTTCATAATCCATTGATACGATGATATCTTATTCTTATATTCCTTCTCATCAACAACATTAAAATTATTGGTAGTATTTATTTTTTGTTATCATCAAAACCACAATTAAAACCTCCCTTGGAAAAAAAAATCTCTCCCTTAGTAATGATGGCAAAACATTTGTTTCGATAGCAATATGAGAATTGAATCAAAAAGATAGTAACCCATATCAAGATAATAATTAGCCCCCTTAATCTATGAATAAAACATAGATCAATATCTTAATAAACAATTCAATATTAAAAACAAGATATAACAAAAATATTCTTTATCAAAGAAATGTCTATAACTGTTGATCATGTAAAGAAGAAATAAAGAAATTTTGTTCATCATATAAAGAAAACATAAGAAATATAAAAGAACAAGTACTCCCACTAAATTCTAGCACTTCCATCTAATGTCACAAAAATTATTCTCCTTTTTTTAACTATAAGGGAAAGAAAAAACTCGATCAAACCATACAAGTCATTAAGTTAATGCATCATGATATCTAAAAAAGATTCAAGGTCTCTTAGGAATATGTTAAGATGATACTCAATTTCCACTACATGAGCATCCAGTGGGGAGAGATGATGTGGTTGAGAGTTAGTGGTCTCATCATCTGTAGGTAGCTCAATGGTGTATATCAAAAGAGGCTCATTAGGACCATTAGCATATGGTAGAGCCTTATAGAATGGGGATGGGTGTTGAAGTTGGAGATTGTCAGTATGGTCTAGCCATTTTTCCATCAATTAACTGATATCATATATGGATAAGAGCAGTAGAGTCAAAGAATAAACCAAATTTAATATCATCGTTAGTAGGAGAAAGTGTTGAAAGATGAGGCTAAGGATGAGGGCATATCGAATGTTTTGTTTCTTCTTGTTGACATAATGGTAATGGACTATATTGAGCAAACTAAAGAAACAAAGACGAGTATGCTTTCCTAACATAAGAGCAAAGAGGAACCAAAGGTCATCGTAGCCTAGAAAAGTAAAGTGACCACTAATGTATAAAATTACATCTGATGAAAAGATGGTAGAAACAAGGAATAAAAATTGAGGCTCACGAATATCATTAGGTTTCCTATGAACCTCTGTATGAGGTTCTAACTTAAAAATGATTTTGACTTAATGGGAAACAACGTAAGGTTGAGTGTTTTATTTGGTACAATGATTATAATATGTAGGATTTCTTGAAATGAAAATGCCTAACATCTTATTGAGGACATCATAAGTGAGGTGCATTTATACATTATGGAATTTAGAGAAAATATGGGTTGTCACCATGAATCATTTTAGGATAAGGATTGAAATAAAATAACCACACCTTTGTAGGACTGATATGATAGGTCTTGGTAATATTATTAATAAAAAAAGCTTAATCATGAATTAAACTAAAACCTCCAATTTTGAAAAATTATTAAGAATACATATAAAAAAGGCAATTCGTAATTCACTCTAAATGTCAAATTGATGCAATTAAAAGGGTAATGCATGAATAGGCTAATAAAGTACAATTTAAATCATTCATTAGTTAACAAAGCTTAAAGGAATTATGAATTAGACTAAGGAACATCTAATTTTGAAGAATTATTAAGATTACATATAAACAGAGGTAATTCCCAATTTTGAAACCCTAATTCACCCTAAATGCCAAATTGATGCAATTGAAGGGGTAATGCATAAACATGTATAAACATGTTAGTAAGAAAAATTACCAGCTAAAAGATCTTTGCCTCTTTAGAGAAAAATCGAAGGTTAAAGCTTTTAAAAAATTATGAAAATGTTGTTTCTCAAGTTCTTACATGATTGGTTAAGAAGGATTGTTATACAAGTTAGAATAAAGTTTACTAAGGGAAAATTTTGTAATGATATGCAAGTTATATGTATTGCCAATATTTTGTGTATAAAAAATTTAGATCTTCTTTTATGAGCCTTAGCTTCTTTGAGTCAATAAATTGTTTAGTACTAGATATCCTAGAGAGGATCCCCTTTAAGATTACCTCATTTATTCTTTCCATGTTGATAAGAAAGTTGTTGAATCTAAAAGAGGTTTTAATAGGAGGACTTACAACTGAAAATTGAACCATAACTAAAAATTGAACCATAATCAAGGAATGATCTAACAAATTTGGGTTTGGGAAAAAGGTGTAGAAAAAAAAAGGAAAGCTTGGAACTGTCTATGGTCCAATTTCTTTATAATGAATTGATCCTCCTTCTGATTATTATTCTATGTGTAAAAATTCCCCCCTAATGCTTAATTCAGTGACTTAGATATCATTTAAGAAAATTTCAGATCTAATTTCATCAGCTTCACTAGGATGCTAATGGAGTTGAAATCCCATAACAATAATTAGGGTGCTTTGATGTCTTAAGACAATACCTTTAGCTTTGACCGGAGATAAGTCCATTGGTATGCATAACTAAATGCATATATCATTAAGATGAACATAACATTTTTCTCAGCTTTACCCCTAACTTTCATGTGTTTCAGTTGGTCTATGGTCAAGGAATTGAAATTTTGAATTTTGCTTTCAATGTGAAGGGCCAGGATTCGTTCGCTAGGATGAAAAGAGTAATTAGTGATTAACCTCCAATATTTTGGCAAAAAGCTAAGAAGGTTATAGTTATCTCTTCTTATATTAGATTCCAAACTACCTATAATAAAAGGCTTAATCTCTAAAATAAAATCTATAAGTGCCAGTTTATTAGGGTTAGTTTACTCCTCTAATGTTTTAGGTAATAATATTTATGTTTCCTAAAAATAAGAAGACTTATTCTTCTTGTTGGATTTTCTTTTGGGGAACTAGTTTGAAATCCTCTTTGACCTCCAGGCGTAAAGAGTTACCTATATTATCTTCCTTGGTTGCATCTTCCACACTAATCAGATCCTTCTTAACTAGAGTTATTCATTGATTCTCAATCACTATAAACACTTGAGTTCTTTATCCTTAGAGTGGATTTCTCTATTGCTATTATTTGCACTAATCCCCTTAATAACTTCACAATTAGTGATATTATCATTGGTCAACAGGTTAACGTCGACAGGTTAACTTCATAGGAACTTTGATCTTTGTTTTCGTAATGTTCCATAAGTTTATGAAACTCGTTAGTTTTGGACAGCCTCTGGGTTGGTTTCCATAGCTTGTTGGAGTTAAGCATGTTTGGTTTCCAAGCATAAGTGACCTTCACAGCATCTTTAACAAGCTCATAGTACTCGCTTAGCCCTAGGATTGGTATTTCATCATCGAGATCTCTTATGGATTCTACCAGAACACAGCTCCTTGCAAAGTTAATTCTTCTTATTTCAAACATGCAAAGCAACTTTACCATAAAGCTAGCTAAAAGACTCGATCAGTCTACTTGTTGTCCAATATTCCAAAGGCACGCCATCAACGCACATCTATATCAGTATATTAGTCTGCTTGATGTGTTCTAAATTGATTCCAATACGACATATTTGGAGTATAATAGGCTTATTATGTATATGTCATGATCTAAACTCAAGAACTTTCTTTGCAAGAGTAAGATGTGTAAATTTGAAGAAGAAAACATCGTCACTATTTACCATAATGTCATCTAACCCACACTATTTCCAATTTTCTAGAGCCCAATATTTTATAACCAAAAAGGGAAGCCTTTTTTTTTTCCTGGGAAGTACCCAATGAGTGTCGCGTTCCATCTTTCAGCTCCTACTTTGAGAGTGTCAATAGAAGGAGCAACAATTTAATGCCCAGTAGTTGTGTCAAATGGGTAGTAGCATTATTAGTTCTCAAGCTTCGAGTCACTAATTACTTGAACTTAGGTACACTTATAGGGAGTTTGTAGGTTTCATTACGAGTTAGATAGGGACTTGGACATTTGGAGGCCCCTGAGGTGAATTGTCGGAGGAGGACTTGGATAGAATGAATGGAGGTTAGGGGCAGGAAAAAATTTGAATACTCTAACATGTTACTACTGTTGGAAACCAACCATGATATCATGAGTGCAGCAAAAAATAAGTTTTTTTATAGTTTTTGATTAGATTATGATATTTGAATAACTTGAATAGATAAAATGAATCATAAAATAAGAAATCGTACTTGATTCAATTTTTCTATTGAAATCCTTTCGAAAACTTTTCAATGTGTCAATTATGAGTTGTTTAACTGTCTAGCTTCTAACAATATTCATAGAGCAGTTTGTTAACTCTTGAGAAGAAAAGTCGTAGTACTAGCTCTTTTATGCTAATTCCCTATTTAAAGGAAAAGCATCAAGGTTTTGTAATTTTTATTAAAATTAAATACCTCAATTACAATTAAAATCAAACTCTAATTATAATTAATTTAATTTTAATAAAATCAAATATCTCATATTGATCTTTAAAGTTTCTCAAACTTTATAATTAAATCAATTTTTATTAAAACTAAATACAACAATTATAATTAAAGTCTAACTTTAATTATAATTAATTTAATTTTAATAAAATCAGCTATCTCATATTTGATCTATAAAGTTTCTTAAACTTTATAATAAAGTCCAACTTAATTGAAATTGAATTGTCTCTTTTAAACTGTTCTGTATGTGTGACTTATTAGGTTCCTAATATATTGGCAATTATTATAAATTATAATTCAAATTCATAATTAGAATCAGATAAATTAAAATTTCTTTTAATTTATCTTTAATTCTCTAATTAAATAATTTATAATCATAGATCAAGCTTGAAGTCTGGCAACATGTCACGACCATATCAAGATTGTCAAAGTAGTTTGACTTAACCTGTCTATGTATGATTATAATATATAATTTAATCCTTTCATCATCTAATGTTCCAATTTGATAGAGTATGGATATAGTGTCTACTCTTATGTATCTAATCATGTTGGTTTTTGATAATTAGTAATTGATTTATAATTGATATTTGAAAACACCTTTTTAAATGTCAATTCACTCTGGTAAGAGAATTCCATAAATCACTCATAACTAAGAACAACAGAACATTCTCTCTAATTGTTTTAGAGTGATGAATCCTTTATTGACTTACTCAACTATCTATATATGGTTTATATTGCATCCAAGTACCATCGATTGAGTTATCTTGTGATAGTTCATAAGCAACATCAAAACATAGTAAATTTTTACATGAGATACCTTGGTAATCTCAAGCCTAAGGATCAATTATATAATCATCATTATGAGGAAATCTACAGACATATAAGTGATATTCCATTTGAGAATCTATTAGTTGGGTCTGTTCAATGACTTATTTTTTAATAAGCACCCACACATTAGTTTAAATATCTCCATACTTTAATTTATAAGATCAATTACTTTCTTCATAAAAGGAAACATAATGTGGTGCTAGTTTTATTGTTCCATCAATATCCTGTCTTAATGAAACTATAACTAGAAACATTTAAGAAATAATACATAAACTTAAATTAAATCTCATAATTATGAACTTATCATAATTTCAGTGATTATTCCAAGGATTTTATCTTTAGTACTAAAACATCAAATGTAACTAATATAATATATAAGGATAAAGAATGTTTTTTATTAATTAAACAATAATATCATATATCAAATTGCAACTAATCGATTAGCTGCAAAGGCAGAAACTAACAAGTAGAAATGGTAAAATTGAGAAAAGAGATGAATAGTAGGTAATAAGGAAAGAGATTAATGGAGAAAGCAAAGAAAAATAAGGAAGGAAACGATTTGCCAGGAAAGAGAAATTCAGCAAAGAGTTGGTTAAAGGCTTAATAATATACAGGCCATACATGTGGGTCGCTTCTCTCCAAAGCTTATCCATAGGTTGGATGCCCACTTTTCTTTTTATAGTTGCTTGCGATTAATATATTATTTACTTTTTCCCAAGAAAGAAGCTTCTTATTATCATTATGCCTCTTCAGTTGGCATCAATCTTTCATTTTTAGGGATGACAATGGGAGGGGCGGATCCAGAAATTTTTTTGAGTGGAGATAAAATTTCACTGGAGACAAACAAAAAATTTTATTGAGGGCAAAATTTTAATGAGAGCAAAAATTTTATTTTTTATGAGTTAAAAATTTAAAATAATAATTTTTTTATGTAAAATTATTTGGAGACAGTGGAGGCAAGTGCCCCTCCGTCCCTAGACAATAGGCTAGCCCTCGCTATTTTTTAAAATTAAAAATATATAATAATTTATTTTTTTAATTGGATTCAGGTTTGGACTGCCTAAGTTCAGTCTTATGTGAGACTCAACTTTTTTTACATAAAACGATATTGTTTTATTTAGAATAATTGAGTTTCGGATCAATTTGGACATGCCTTGTCCCATGAGCCAAAAATTGTCATCCCTGTCCATTTCAACTACTTTTCTAGTTATGTCGTTTTGCCTCTTTTAGCATAGCTCGTGAAGTTTCTCGGCAAATCACATAAAAAAAACTCATGTGATATACTTGATTATTCATCTTAGCCCTTGTGTTTTTAATTCGTTCACCTTTGCCCCTGTGTTTTTTATTCTCATTCAAGATGCCCCAATTAGGTATTTTCGGACAAATTTGCTCTTAAATTATTGAAATACATTTTTTTAATCTCTTGATTCCAATGGCAAATTTGTCCAAAAATACCTAATTGGGGTATCTTGAATGAGAATAAAAAACACAGGGGCTAAGGTGAATGAATTAAAAACACAGGGGCTAAGATGAATAATCAAGTATATCACAAGGGCTGTTTTATGTGATTTGCCATTGATAATGGAGCTCAATACCAGTTTCAACTTAGAAACTAGTAATTTAGTGTAATCTTATATGTGGTATTACAACACGAATTCACTTCAGGAATAAGGGTTCAGGCTTTTTAGAATGAGGCTAATAAAGGTTTTTTTAAGCTTCTTAAACATCTTTTCAATGTCAAAAAAATTGAAAAGCTTTAGGAGAAACTCAACTTGCTCTTTAAAGAATGAAAGAATGAAGAACTTACATAGCAGAACAATTGTTAGGGGGAAAGCATGATGTGCTTTAAAAGTATGTTTTACACTAAGGACATGATTTTCCTAATGCTTCCATATTGTTACATCATCTATTGTTGTCGACGATGTAATATTTTTTTTGTTTCTCTTTAAGAGATTAAATTACTATGACACGACTTTGAATTATTGCTCCCCTCTTTAAGCTATGAAATCCTTAATTTATATTTCAGTAAGGAAACATGAACTTTCAAAGCTTGGATGTAATTGTATAGTGCTTACTTTTATTATGCCTTTTTTAATTAATCTCCAAGTAATTTAATTCAATTTGCACTTAAAGAAGAATGAATCTTGTTCCTTTAATTGCAGTGCTGGTGTTACTCATATGAGCATGATTTAGTTTCTTTTTTCCTCTTTCATAGCCTTAAAATTTCTCATATATTTACAAAATTCAAACCTTGGATTTCCTCTTCCAATTGTTTCATTATATTATCCTCAAATCTCTTTAACTTTGTAAGATAAATTATTAAACCCAAAAGGTGTTCTTCTTTAGGAACATTTAAGATATTAAGAATTTTATTAAGAGTGTGATCATATATATTATTATCATGAAATTTTAGGGGAAAAAAAACAATTTGCAAATCTTTAGTTGTTTTAGCTTAAATTGTAATTTCCTAAATCTGGCTAATATGTGTTTTTGAATAACATTATAAATCAAGGTATGGTTCATAAGAAACTTTGAGACAAAGATTTGGAGCTTTAAAATATGATTTTAAAGGAACTCAACCAATTAAATGGTGGTCAATTGAACGAGTTGATGGTTTTATAAGCTTTTTGAATGGACAAGTCAGTCAACTGAATGAATATCAACTATAAGAGTAGTCTTTTTTAAAAAAAAAGTTGTCTAGAATAGATAAATATGTCAATTGAAGAATACTCAATAGATCAACTGAAATGTTTTTAAATGGATAAGTTATCCAAAATTTTAAGGTCAGTCAATTAACTAAGGATCAATAGATTAAATAATGCAAATAATATTATAAGAACTATATCTATTAAGTTTTAAACTCTTTGACGCTTACGTAATCATGACAAGATGGCAATGATCATTTAAAGTGGAGACAGTTCAAATAAGCCATATTAATAGTATGAAAGAAGGTTAATGAATATGGATAATCAAAATTTAGTAGGAAACACAAGTGAAAAGAGTTATGTACTTATATGGATAATCAAAATTTAGTAGGAAACACAAGTGAAAAGAGTTATGTACTTAAAATTTTCATTATTAGGGAGAGAAAAAGAATGATCATTCATTATATTAAATTAATGATTTTTTAGAGCTTATGGGCTAAAAAATTACTAGAAGTTCCTAATTGTTCTTCATTTGAAAAGGATAGTATTTTTAGGTATTCTTCATTATTGAAGAAGTGTAAATGTCCTTAGAGAATAAGGACAATATATAAAAGTTCCTTTTTTTCAAGGTTAAAGAGCCTAGTGAATTTGAAATTTTCAAGAGAGCCTTGGGGAGTGGAGTAGGTCAAGTTTTAAATAACTATAATTTAGTTTCTACACCTTATTTACCTTTTAGTTTTGTAATTGTCGATAACTATTGGACAAAATGAGGTTATAACTCATATTTTCTATAATAAAAATATATTATTATTAATGAATTCAATTTTTAGTGATATTAGTAGCTATATTATAATAAAATCAAGTAATACGTGAAATATCAAGTTCAATGGATAAGATAAGTGAAAAAAAATGAGCAAACTAAATACATTGAGAAATTAACAATGAACAAAGTTAACAAAGTGGATCATATAAGCAATGCAAGAGAGGTCCAATGTAATTTAAGTCAAGTTGACAAATAATAAGAAAGATTGAGGCCTTTCCATATGTCACAATCATTGTATTTTTTTTATATGCTTATCTTGTTCATTTCAATAAATTAAGGGCTCAATCTATACATTTATTAAAATTGCCACTATCTAATGCATTTACAATATATATATATAGACACACACTCACACATGTACATGCACATGCACATGCACACACCCACACTCACACTCACACATGCACATACAAACACACCTACGTGCCCATACATGTATTGCTCCAACATATACCCTAGAAGTATTATAACATGTCTAGGGTGTATTAAGGAGTGAACATAATGAACTAAGTATATCTAAGTATAGTAACAGATATAATGGTACTTAATGTAAAAGACAAGGGTAAACGGATTTGTTCACTTCGGTATGGTCATACATACTTAGGCGTGAAATATGTATGGAAATTTATGATATTTTTTCTTGGATTTATAAGCGTGATGTGAGGGGAATTGATAAAAGAAGTATTTCATAAGCAAATAGGGTGTTGTTGGTCAAATTGGATGTCTTTTCGCATTGCTCTTGCATGATAAGACTAGAGTTAGTTGATTTGGGATGTGTACCTTGCAGTTTGGATAGGTTTCATTGAACATATTTATAAAATTTGGCCATATCTTTGCCTGTAGACCTCCAAATTGGATAATTTTAATTGAATATTAAACTAGAGACATAATTTTAAAACTTTCATGAAGGAACAAAAATCTGATTCTACCTCTAAGAGTTTTGAATTCTGTTTTGAAGTTGAATTCTGGCTATTGTCCTTGTTTTCAAACAACTTGTAGTGTTTTGAGTATAACTCCAGGAATAATTAACCAAATTGCATGAAATTTATGCCATTAGAAACTTAAGACACAGGGGAATGAAATAAATTGATAAGATTATAGACTAATTTGGGAATTAAAGGAAGAAGAAGGACCAATATGTAATTTTCCTAAAGTCAACTCATGGACCAATAAGATTAAAGCAAGTGTGTCCAAAGAATTGTAACACATTGTTTTCAAACAACTTGTAGTGTTTTGGGTATAACTCCTAGAAGAATTAACCAAATTGCATGAAATTTATGCCATTAGAAACTTAAGACACAGGGGAATGAAATAAATTGATAAGATTATA
>JANZXV010000212.1:11694843-11713159 GCA_027576455.1 Erythroxylum roigii | reverse complement strand
TGGAACTTAAATTTATGAAAACATAGTTTCTCTTTTAAACATTTTTTTCCTTTTAAGAGGGGATTTGTGGGTGTTGGGGGATTTGGTAGGAGCAGTAAAAGTCAAAATCTTTGATGGGTTTAAAATCTCACAATATTAATATCGATAGGTGAGAAAGTAAATAATTGTGTTGAATTTATGATAATATTTAGAGAGGTCTTAAAGCCTTTATATACACATGAGATAAGAGAGACTATGACCAAAAAGGATTTATAACATATTACATATAAGAGCTATCTACAGTAATTGATGTTATCAATAACAAATAAAAAATAAGATAGTTGAAATCACATGTAATTAGCCCCCCTCAAACTCAAGAGGACTAGTAATTATGGGTTTGTCTCGAAGATGTTGGAACTTGGTCAAAGAGAGAACTTTTGTTAGAACATTAGCAATTTGGTCAGTAAATGAGATATGTCGAGTGTAGAGTGATTGTTTGCTACTAGATCTCAAACAAAGTGAATGTTGATCTCAATGTGCTTTTTGATAGCATGAAAGATTGGATCATAAGCAAGAAAAGTAGCACCATGGTTATCATACCGAAGAATAGGTTTGATTTGAGAGAAACTTATTTTGCCAAGAAGTGAAGTGATCCAACAAAGTTCTATAATTGTAAGAGCAATACTACAATATTTTGTTTCAATACTAAATTAAGCAACTGTTGGTTGTTTCTTAGCACTCCAAAAGATGAGATTGGATCCAAGAAAGATGTAGTAGCCAAATGTAGAATAAAGATCATCATGATATCCAACCCAAGCAGCATTATAGTAAGTATGAAGATTAAGAGAAGAGGATTTAGTAAAGTGAATGCCATAAGAAGTGGTAAAGCGAAGATAACAAAGAATCCATTTTAATGCAGTCTAGTGGACATCGGTAGGATATTGTAAGAACTGAGAAACTTTGTTGGTAGCAAACTAGATGTCTGGAAGATATTGTAGAGCACCAACAATACTATGATACTTAGTAGCATCAGGAAGGGGATGATCGTGATTTTTAGATAAAGGAAGGGTATGGGTAATAGGTGAGGGTGAAAGTTTAGAATTATAGAGACTAGTTTGAAGAAGGAGATCTTTGATGTAAGGATGCTGAGTAAGTAGAAGACAGTAGGTGTAAGAATAACCTCAATACCAAGAAAGTGATGAAGGGTTCCTAAATCTTTGATGGTGAAGGTGGTGTTGAGATCATTGGTAAGAGATGTAATAAACAATGGTGAAGAACCTGTAACCAAGATATTGGCCTCGTTTGGTTAGCTACACTCAGCTATTTTTTTCGCTAATTGGTATGCTTCTGTTGTTTGACTCTTCAAACAGCTACAAAAGTTGTTTAGAGAGGAGTTGTAACATCCCATTACCTATGGGAAGGTTAGAATAGTAAATATGAGTGTTCAATGAGAGATAAGAAATTCAATTTTCTTGTTCATGCATAGTATGACATGCTTATACACGTGAATAGTGAAATTGTTGCACATGAAAATAAGTGTACATGCATTCATAAATAATTCCGGGTCTAATTGAATTGAATTGGGGTTTTTGAAAATTTAGTGGGTTTTGAATTTATCTATATTGGAAATATTAGTGATTAGTGGAAATTTTGTATTTATGAATGTTGGTGAATTTAAGAGTTACTTTTGAAATTTATGGAGTATTGTGAAAAATAGGGAATAAGAAATCAAAAGATATTTGGAGATAATTGGATTGTAAAGAGTGGAGTTAAAGAGTTTAGTTCAAAAGAAACTTGGTTAGAGCTTAAATCATAGGAAAGTGAAAAGTGTCAAGTTACTTGTTGTACTTTTGCTAGAAGTAGGTTATTGTTCTCTAGGAATTAAAAGGTTAAGTTTTGTCCAGATAACTTCTTCATAATCACCTTCTTTGAAATTCCTCCTAATGCACAAAGTTTTTCCTTAAACACCTTCTAAGAGATTTTAGTGTTTCTCCGTTTTCCTAAACCAATCCCATCTTGTAAGTTGTTTCTTTTGCCTTAAGAAAAACCGAAAGATGGTTAATGTTCACAAAGGATTTCGTGATTTGTTTGGAGTTTAGGGCTTGAAGATAGTTGAAGCTTTTGGAGTTTTCAGCAAGTAAGTAGTAAATAAATCCTCTAGAGTTGGGGATTTATTTAATAAAGTTGATGAATTATTGTCATTTGCATAGAGCATGACATTTACGTATATATATTCATGAACACTGCTGATGAGGGGATGAAAATTGTGGATATGGTGTTATTTGGTTTTTGAAGGATGGTTAGAGATTAGATGTGTGGAAATGGTTCCTGGAGTTGAAGTAGTAATGAAATGGTGTGTAGGGTTAGTGTAGAGGATTAAAGATGGAAAGGTGAAACATGCTCTATTTCTTCACTGAGCATGTATGAATATATATATATATAGGTGTTTTTACGTGAGTTAAGGAGTATAGATAGTATCGTCTTAAGTTGACCATTTATATCGTCTTAGGTTAACTTTTGCTTCGTCTTAAGTTGATCGTCTGTATTATCTTAGGTTGACTTTTGATTCTTCTTAAGCTGACAATTTGTATCATCTTAGGATAACTTTTGCTTCGTCTTAAGTGGACTTTTGCTTCGTCTTAGGTTGACTTTTGCTTCGTCTTAAGTTGACCATCTGAATTCGTCTATAAAGTTGTTTCGTCTGTAAAGACGCTTCGTCTGCGATGATGTCATATCATCTGTGATGAAGTCATTTCGTCTTAAAACTTTGCTTCATCTTAAGTTGACTCCATTCATCTGCTTTTGACCATTTTTCTGCTTTTGGACATTCGTCTGCTATTGGCTATTCCTTTACTTTTGGCCATTTGTCTGCTATCTGTTTCGTCTTATGTGGACAGAACCTTGCTTGATTCTTTCAGCCATAACTTTGTTGTCTGACCTCTAAATGAACTAATTTTTGACGCGTTGGATTCATGAAACATTTCTCTATTTCCTTCATTAGGTAGAAAAAGATGCCTCAAGACCATAATTGATGATTTTTAACGTAAAGTTTGGCTTTATTTCTTGAAAAATAAGAATGGCGTTACAGAAAGGATGAACTGTACACTACTAGAAAAAGCTCAAAGTATGTTCTCCACTGTTAGGCTATGGCACTTACGTGATATATGAGCTGAAGTTATTTCTACTATAGCTTATTTAGTGAATCATGCATCTCATATATCACTTGTTGGCAAAATTCTAGAGGAAGAATGGATCGATAAATCTATTGATTATTCTAATTTAAAATTTTTTGGTTGTTCTGCATATGTTCATATTAATGAAGGAAAGCTATCTCCTCATGCTAAAAGGTGCATTTTCTTACATTACAGTTCTAGTGTTAAAGGTTATCACTTATGATGCCCTAACCCTGGTGTTTGTAAAGTTATACTTAGTAGAGATTTAACCTTTAATGAAATGCTTTGTTATCTTCTAGAAAAGATTCTTGTGTTTTGTCTTCTATTATAGGTTATTCGGAGGGTACTAAGGAAAAATGGAGTTTGAAATTGGTAATCAATCACTTGATGGTGATACTCCATCATCTTCCACCTCATAGTCTATCGAAGATCAAGTGGAAGAGACAAATAAGTCCACCACAACAACCTCAACCTCATCTTAAACATCCATAGCAAAAGATCGTGCTTGCAAACAGTCAAAAATGCCTACCAAACTTTTTAATTATAATTTTGATTTAGTTGCATGCTCCTTGATAGTTGCATATGGGACTGATGATTATGATGAACCTAAGAGTTCTTTCGAAGCCATCTCTAATGCAGATTCCAATAAATGGTTAGCTTTGATGTAAAAAGAGGTTGAGAGTCTTAGCAATAATGAAACATGTGATTTAGTTAAAATACCTAAGGGTAAGCGAGTCATTTGCTGCAAGTGGATTTACAAAGTCAAGGAATGCATCCCTAGGGTTAAAAATAAAAGGTACAAGGCAAGATACGTAGTTTGTGGTTTTGACCATAGAGTGGCTGTTAATTTTAATGAAGTTTTATCTCCTATCGTTTGCCACACATCTATTTTAATTCTTTTATCTTTGGTTACATTGTATGACCATGAGCTGGAACAATTGGATGTTAAAATTGTCTCCATGGTAATCTTAATGAAGAGATTTACATTTAGCAGCCCAACAGTTTTGTCATTCCTGGAAAAAAGCATCATGTGGTTTAGAGAAATCACCTAAAAAATGGTATTGACACTTTGATGCTTTTATGATTGAGCAAGGCTATTCTAGGAGCAATTATGACTACTATGTTTACTTTCAACAAATTCATGATGAGTCAGTTATTTATTTACTTCTATATATTGATGACATGTTAATTGTTGCACCAAACATTGATCTTGTCAACAAGTTGAAGGCCTAGTTGAGTAGAAAACTTGATATGAAGGACTTAGGTCTTGTAAGGAATATTCTAGGAATGGAGATAAGTAGGGATCGTTAGGCAGGGCAGTTACACTTGTCATAAAAGAGTTATATTATGAAGATGCTAGATAGGTTCAATATGAGTCATTGTGAGCCTATCACCATTCCATTAGTCGTTCACCTCCATTTATTATCTCGTTAATGTCCTAAGACAGATGAAGGTAAATCTCGTATATCCATTGTTCTTTATAGTAATGCAATCGGGCGTCTCATGTATGCTATAGAATGTATTTGACCTGATTTGGCTTATGCATAAATGTTTTCATTAGTTATTGAAGCTCCCAAAATAATTCCGATTCTCCAAACTCTTTGTATTAGTCGTGGAATCAGATTGAATCTCAAGAGAAATAAACAATAGTTTTTTAATTTCAAGTAATAAAATGAAATGGGAGTTTGGATTAATTAATTGATTAACTAAAATTAACAGGGAATCAAAATAAAATAAGTAAATATAAAAAGGATAAATTTAAGAATACGCAACTCTGATTCAACGAAAAAATCTCATCTAATTGTAAAATTGGTCATTGGTCTTTTAAAAAGAATAAGTGTCGCAATTCAAGCAGTTAGTCCGAAACATATTAGGATAGCCGTGATAAGTCTCAAATTTTTCTAAATTAATTTGTTCAGACCCAACATCTAAAGCAAAATTTACCATCCATTAATTTTGTGTGATAACATTCCATATCAAATAAATGATAGTAATAAGCTTAGTGAAAAAGACTAAACCCTAATTAAATAATTGAAACAATTGCAATTATCCAACTTAATTTTCTTGTTTATCATAAGTTAAATATGCAATTTCGTAAATAACTTATTTGCTACTTGTACCAGTCTTTCATGACAATTACCAATCATTGAATTCATAGATAGCGATAGAATAATCAATATTAAATTAACTTGTTAGATGAATCAATATTAATCGTTCATTAAATATAAGAACTCAAAATCAGAAATACTTGAATTAGAACATGAATAAAAATTAAGAACAAAACCTCTCAAGGTTGTAACTAAAGGTTTGAATCTCCTTAAATTAGAATAACTGAGTTTAGCCAGACATGACTTTTGCTCTAAAACTAATAATAGAAGGAAGATAAAGAATTGAGAGAAAGGTAAGAAGAGAGTTATTCTTTTTGTTGTGAGGAACGCCCCTTTTACATGATTTTCCTGATATAATCCTAATCTAATTCTACCTTGCAAAGATGTCTATCTAAAACAAATTGAAATTGAAATTCCAACATGACAAGGATATAAGGAAGTTTCCCAATTAAAATCTAATTCTTCAAGTAATCAGTCTTATCCACTGTAGCAATCTCTTCACTTTATCCAAAATTTGTGATTATCATAATAATGTTGCAATCTCCACTTTTTATGTCCTAAAAAAAACATTAATTTTAATTTTTAAGCACTAAAGTAAATCCAAAATAAAGGAGATAATATCAACAAATATATTAAGATAACATTTTATCATGTTTTGATCCGCTTCATATGCAATATTGGTAAGGAACAATGGGAAGGTGCTAAGTGGATTCTAAGGTATATGAAAGGTACTAGTAATGTTGGTTTAGTTTTTAATAAGAGCAGAGTTGATCCTGGTGGTATGATTGGGTATGTGGATGATGATTTTGGTGGTGATCTTGATTGGAGAAGGTCCTTATCAGCTTATATTTTTACTTTGTGTGGTTCCGCTATTAGTTGGTACTCTTCTTTATAACATATCGCAGCCTTATCTACTACCGAAGTAGAATATATTTTAGCTACTAAAGGTGTTAAGGAAGAAATTTGGCTTCATGGCCTAATTATTGAATTTAGCTTGAAGCAAGATGTTCTTGTGATTTTTTACGATAGTCAGAGTGCCTTACATTTATCCAGGAGTAATGAGCACCACTCGCAAACTAAACCTATAAATATGAAGCATCATTTTATTCAAGATACTATTGGTACAAGTAAAGCTGTTGTGAAGAAAACTCATACTAAGGGTAATCCCACTAACATGTTGACTAAACCACTTCTATTATCTAAGTTTGTTCATTGCTTGAACTTAGCAGATATTGTTCGTGTTTAAGACATTTGGGTTGTTTGAGTAAAGAGTCATTCTTTTTTTTTTTAGGTACTTGATTCAAGATGTAAATTTGTTTAAGTGTGACTCAAATCTATCCTTGCACTCTGGTTCATGTAGTACGGGCTTGTTAAGATTATAGGCAAGTTTTTTTATCTGTTGTAAAATTAATTGTCCCTACCCATTGCAGCCTTGTTTTTATCTAACATCTAGTAGCACAATACAAAAATGTAGCTAGCACAATATGTCTTTTTGTTGCATAACATAATTTTTGTTGTGTAGTTGAATGTGTAACTGATACAATATTTTATTGGACGTTGTTGTCCTTCTCACTTTTATATATAAACACCCTGTGAGATTTGTTTATGTAATTGAGTGAAATTTTCTTAGCCTTTTTGAGAGACTAGAGAAAGTTATGTGAGAGTTTCTAAAAACCTTGTAACCCTTTTTTTCTCAATATAATGAAATTGGATCTTTACTCTGTGGTTTTTTCCCTCGAAACTTAGGTTTCTCACATAATTTCTGTGTTTCTGTAAATTTCTCGTTTTCTTGTTTGTGGCTCCTTTTGATTGTGTTTTTACATTTATTCTCTAATGAAGTTGGTCCAACACCAATAGTAGAGTGAACATTAGCATGGATTTATTCCTTTTGATACCAATAGGACTGATGTTCAGAATAAACTTAGCCCTGATATGATCAATTAAAAAGAAACTTCAGGAAAGGGGATGGAATTGGAGGTTGTCGTTCAAGCGATTTAAGTGGAAGGAAATTCATAAGATGATGTAGGTAGAGAACATAGTTCACAAATTTGAAGGATGACAAAGAAGGTTCTCTGAGGATTTTACGTCTTTAGTCTATTCATTCATTAATTTGATTAAGGTATGTCTTTAGAACAGTTAGTGGAGACTATGACTTTCCTTTCAAAGTAGATGAGATCGATGCTATATTTGTAGGTTATGATGTTTGCGAAACAATTAGGAATGAATCAAGCATAACCATTAATGTCATTGGTAAGAAAATATTGTTTCTTATTCTTATATTTGCTAAATGGTGTTATTCACATTCTTATTTGAATGGTAGATTGCTAGATGTAATTATTCTTTCGTGATACAGGAATTCATTGTTTTCTAAGAGTTTGTTATTTGATTTTCCTGTTTTTAATTCATTTTAAGTATTGATGTTGTCTTTTTATTGACTATCACTTCAGAAAATACAAATCCTAGTAAGGATGTAGTTGTTAGGATGCAAGGAAGGCCAAGAAGGCCCCTACATGGAATTGTTCACTCTCTTTTTCAGTGCTTTATGATTCAAATGGAGTTCAATTGAGGACTTTTACCTTGAACTTGGTTTGCCTCATGACTCTATTCATGTTTCACAGGTGGTATTGTCATTGGACAAATTAGAGAGTTGTCATTATGTGAGTCTATGCAATTCATCTTAATATGGAAATTGATTCAAATGGATGTTGTACTTTTGCCTGGTGTTGTTTTTCTTCTTACTTTATGGTACTGAATGTTGTTTGTGACGTTTTAAAAGTTAGTGAGTTCCACATTTTGGTTTTTCAGGCTTGTTGGTTTGACATACTAGAGTTTAAACTTTTTTTTTTGACAGGCTACATTATTAAAGCATCCTTCTGGTTGTCCCATAATCATTTATGTTTGTGGGAGATGATGACACTAGTTCAGTATCTTAATGTTGATGTGAGTCACTTTATTTGTAGATCACATAAACTGTTAGATCTAGGGAGCTTACTTTCATGGGAGATCTTCATCATAGATGTAGTGAGGGAACATACTCATGGGCTTTAACACCACACTTCAACACAAAACCTTAAAGCATTAGGTTTATGGGTCCTTTTCACTTATATGTTCTTCACTAGTTTCATCTCTTTCCAATATGTGATTCATACTTACACTTGACATCCCAACAATCTCCCCCTCAAGTGTGAACTTCTGCATTAGGCTTGGACTCCCCCTTGAGCGAAAGCTTTTTTCTTAGCAGTTCGAGTATATGGCGTCACCAAGAGCCCTTCTACTCCACTGGTCTGGGCTTACCAGGAGTCTTCTTACTCTTCTTCATGGGGAGGCAACCCCGAGATTTGACAACCGTCCCTATAATTAGTATAAGAGCCAAGGTTTTTTCTTAGTATGCTCTGTGATTGTAGTGTTGTCTGATCTTTCACATCAGAAAAGATTTTTCCTTGGGCAATTGACATTCCACATTTACAGCTATTGAACATAAATTATAGCAGAGATGACATAAATCAAAGTTATGACTGCACCAACCATGTCGACAGCTTCTACCTCGTCTATTCTAGCAAGGACTGTTGTGACAAGTGTAAGATTTACGGTGGAGATTTTGATGGTACGAGACATTTCGGAACGTGGCAAAGTGAGGTTCAAAATGCTTTTTTTTCAGTAAGGTCTTAACATTTCTATTGGAGAAAAGAAACTAGATGACGTTGAGGGGAAAGATTGGAAGACTATAAATCGTTTGGCATGTAGTACAATTCAATCGTGTCTTTCCAGAGAGAAAAAATATGCTTTCTCGAAAGAAATTTCTGCATCTAAGTTGTGGAACACGTTGGAAGAGAAATTCTTGAAAAAAAGCAGTCAGAATAAGCTTTATATGAAGAAGAGACTGTTTCGTTTTTCTTATGTTTCGGGTACCACTG
Source organism: Erythroxylum roigii (assembly GCA_027576455.1). Taxonomy (NCBI): domain Eukaryota; kingdom Viridiplantae; phylum Streptophyta; class Magnoliopsida; order Malpighiales; family Erythroxylaceae; genus Erythroxylum; species Erythroxylum roigii. Next base: position 11,703,985 of record JANZXV010000212.1, on the reverse strand, counting down.
TAAATGATCCCATCACCAGTTTTAATTAGTTAGTTACTGATTTGATGAATTTAGATGTGATATTTGAAGATGAAGATTTAACTTTGATGTTGTTGGGATCCTCTCCTAAGGAGTTTGAGTTTCTTCAAACTACTCTACTTCATAGGAAGGTTAATGTGTCTCTTAGTGAAGTTACAGCTGCTTTGTACAGTCATGACTGGAGAAAGAAGATAAAGAAAGAACTTACAAGTGGAGCAGCAGAAGCTTTGGTAATCAGAGGCCATTTGCAAAGCCAGACTAAAGGAAAGAAAGGGAGCTCAAAGTCAAGGCTCAAATTGAGCAAAGATGAATATGTCTTTTTTCGGGAAAAAGGGCACTGGAAAAAGAATTGTCCAAAGCTGAAGAATGAAAACAAACCTAATAAGGGGAAGACTGTTGCAAATTCAAATGTTGCTGGAAAAGAGAATATGGTGTACAAGCTTGAAAAATCATTTTACGGATTGAAACAATCTCCGAGGTAGTGGTACAAACGATTTAACAAGTTTATGATGGGGCAAAAGTACACAAGAAGAAAATATGACCACTATGTGTATTTTTGCAAGCTATAAGATGGATCCTACATCTATCTTCTCCTATATGTTGATGACATGCTGATAGCTTCAAAGAATCAAAGAGAAATTGAAAGATTAAAGATTCAGTTGAATCAAGAGTTTGAAATGAAGGATCTGGGTGAAGTCAAGAAAATTATCGGCATGGAGATAAGTAGAGACAGAAAGTTGGGGAGACTATGCTTGACTCAAAAGCAATATTTGAAAAAAGTACTACAACGTTTTGGCATGAATGAAAAGTCAAAACCTGTTAGTACTCTGCTCGCTCCTCATATAAAGCTTAGTGCATCCCTATCTCCAAAGAAAGATGCAGAACGAGAGTGCATGACTAAAGTAAAGTATGCAAATGCGATTGGTAGCTTGATGTATGTTGTCGTGTGTACAAGGCCTTACATTTCACAGGTTGTTAGGGTTATAAGCAAGTATATGCATGATCTAGGCAAGGAGCATAGGCAAGCTGTGAAATGGATTCTATGGTACATTCTGAATACTGCAGATGTTGGTTTGGTATTTCAGGGGGATAAGCAAGACGTTCAATGTGTAGTTGGATATTATGATTCTGACTATGCCAGTGATTTAGATAAACGTTGATTAACTACTGGCTATGTGTTTACTTTTGCAAAGGCACCAGTAAGTTGGAGGTTTACCTTACAATCAACAGTTGCATTGTCGACAATGGAGGCAAAGCATATAGTAGCCACAAAGGCTATGAAGGAGGATATTGGCTTCAAGGATTGCTTGCTGAATTGGGAATTGGACAGAAGCATGTCAAAGTACATTATGATAGTCAGAGTGTCATTCATTTAGAAAAAGAAAACCAATTTTATCATACAAGGATGAAGCACATCGATGTCTATTATCACTTTGTACGGGAGGTTTTGGAAGAAGGTGGAGTAACAGTCCAAAAGATTAAGATTACTGAGAATCCTATTAATATGTTGACAAAGGTGGTGACTGCAATCTGGTTCCAACATTGTTTGGACTTGATCAATATTGCTAAAAATTGAAGATGGGTGCTTTGAAGCGCATTTGAAGATACTACTAAACACGAGTTTTGTGAGAGATTTGAAAAATTGGAATTCACTAAGGTAGAGATTTGTTGGTTGGTCAAATATTTTGGCTCATTCCATAATCCCACATCGAAAATGTGTGGGAATGGTAAAGGATTCTAAAACCATAAAAGGAGGCTCCCCTCCTTAGTTAAATCGTCCAAAAAATTGCCTATCTTTCCTTAAGGAAAAAATTCTCTCTCCTTTTGTAATATTTCACTTGTATTATTTCCTAAAAATAGTGAAATATCAATTTAGTAGTGTCCGAGGAAGTAGACATAATTGGCTGCACCTCATTAAATTCTGGTGCTCTTTATTTATCTGTTTAATAGCTATTGTTGGGTATAGTTATAGTGAATTATTGTGCTATTAAATTACAAGTCTAGGAAAATTCTGTCTAGGAGATGGGTTTTAAGTGGGACTGTTTGTGATCCCTCCAATCTTTCATGGGAATTTACCTGGTGTAATTTTTCAGTATAATCGTTCACACTTTATTCACTAGGCAACAGTGCTTAAGGTGAATTTGTCATTATTGGTGGAAATTAACTCAAATTTCATAACATAAACATCTAGTTGTAATGGATCCCTTCAATTTAGTAAAGATCTCATGGTTTTTAAAGTAATTTTGCTTGATTAATTGCTTCCTTTTCAGTATATTGTGCCTTTTTGGAGTGCACCTGCTAGTGGGAACAGTCCATTGATGTTTCTTCCTTGGAATACATGGGTGGGATGTAAGTTTCCTCTCTGGATGTTGGTCTGATTTGTTGAAGTGTTTGGCACAAAATTATGCATGATTTTGTTTGATTCATAATTTATACAATCAGATCTGACTATTTTAAGATATAGCCTTAGGGATCGTACTTTTTCCAATTAGGATGGAAGTGCCTTACTGGGGAATCTTGGTGATACACTTAAATTCATTGGCTCATAAGATGCTTGCTGAATGTTCTTAATTCCTAGTGGGTATTGAACTCTTGGAACAATGTCAGCATGGATGACATCAAACTAAAATTCACCTTTTCATGATTTGTAATTCGATTTACCAGGCCGATTTAATTGGGGATATTAACATGCATGATATAGTATATAGTAAATTCAAATAGCCTAGAAATGCTGATAAAGTAGCAAATAATACATTAATTTCATTGAACGACACTCTTAAGGACAAGTGATATTGGCCAAATTTTGGGCCCATTGGTGGTGCTCGATTGCCTGTAGAAATTTTTTTTTCAAATAATTCCAAACTTGAACTTTTGGGGTAGATTGCCCCAGAGAATACCGATATTTCCCAATATAATTTTGTCAAATACTTACATACTATAGATTACAACAATCCTCAAACTTATGACTATATCTTTTTCTCCTTACATAATTTCTTTGGTGAGGAAAGTTAGAGGACCTACTAAATTCCATTGAAGCACCTATTCTACTGTTAACTTTTAAGCAAGTGAAAAAAAAGGAAGCTAATATTTACATGCCATAGTTCTGGACATCAGAATTTCGAGAACTGATGTTTTGAGCAAGGGAAGTTGGTTCTCTCTGTGGAAAGTAGTTGGTAGTATGGCCTATTTATCTAATCAAAGTAGACTAGGAGTTTAGAAATTCTTTGAAGAGCTACCCTTTAGGATGACAAGTATATATACCAATTTTTTCCACACTTTTTCTCCAATTTTATGTAACAAAACTAAAGAACACAAGACATAATTTTGTGTAAAGCTTGCATACCCAAAACTATGGGCTCTGCCTTCAATATATAGAATATGTACAAATTATCAAATCCTGTAATTATAGATACTATGTCATTACAAAGAATACTATAGTGATACTATAAAATCTGGACAATATTACAGCAACATTATAGAACCTGGACATATATCATTGACATCCCCCTCAAATTGATATCAATTTGCTAACAAAGAATTGATGTCGACAATGAGTGAGAGGTTTAGTGAGAATATCAACAATCTAACACTCTTTAGAAATATGAGGAAGAATAATTAAACCATTGTCCAACACTTCACAAATTAAATGATAGTCCACCTCAATGTGTTTTGTCCGCTCATGAAATACAAGATTGGCTACAATCTGAATAGCAATTGTATTGTTGACATGTAGAGGAGTAGGAATAGATTGCGGATAACCCATCTCAGAAAGTAAACCACATAACTAAGTAATTTCAGAACAAGTGGCTGGCATAACATGATATTCAACTTTAGTTGAAGACTTAGAGACTCTGTCTTGCTTTTTACACTTCCAAGAAATCAAGGCATTGCCTAAATAAACACACCAACCTCCAGTAGAACGTCGCATATCGGGCCAACCAACCTAATCAACATCACTACAGGCAGCAAGGTGAAGAGAAGAATCATAAGGAAAAAAACCCGCGGGTAAGAGTATTAAGAAGATAGCAGATAATTTGCTTAACAGTGACCATATGTAAATGTCGTGGTGAAGCCATAAATTGACTTACTAAATTGCCTGCAAAAGATATATCTAGTCGAGTAATAGTCAAATAAACCAGACTGCTAACTAGTCACCAATATAATGTTGGATCAGGAAGGACATCACCTTCATCTTGTCGATATTTGACATTGACTTCCATAGGAGTATCAACTGGAGTAGAATCTTGTAAGCCTACTAAACTGATGATGTCACTAAGATATTTCTGCTAATTGACAAAGATGTCGTTGCTGCTTTTGTATATCTCGAGTCCCAAAAAATGAGCAAGATAGCCAAGGTCTTTCATATGAAATGAAGTATGAAGAGAGGCTTTAAGTTGCTGAATCTCACTAATGTCAGTACTGGTAATAATGATATCATCTATATAGTTGAGTAAACAGAAAATAACTTGAGAAATCTTTCGTAAAAATAAGGAAGGATTAGATTGACTTTGTACAAAACAAAGCGGAAGAAGTGTTTGTCGAAATTTCTCAAACCAAGCCTGAGGGGCTTGTTTTAACCCTATAATGAGCGCTTTAAGTGACACACATATATAGCATTAGAAGTAGTCAATCCTGGAGGAGGATGCATGTAAAAGTCTTTTTTCAGATCCCCATGAAGGAATGAATTTTGGCCAAGCTTGAGAAGCTGCAATAGCCAAATTATTCAAACATTAGTCATTTTTACAACTGGAGCAAAGGTTTCCTCGTAATCTATCCCATATTCTTGACAGTTCCCAAGGGCTACCAGTCAAGTCTTATATTGATCCAAAGATCCATCAGATTTAAGTTTGATAGAAAACACCCGCTTACAACCAATGGGAGTGATAGATGGTGGGGCATGAAACAATATCCCAACTATTATTTTGTTGCAAGGCATCTAGCTCCTCTTGCATAACTTGTTTTCAATAATCATTCTTAATAGCTTGTGAGTAACAAGTAGGAATACTAACAGAGGCTAATGTTGAAACGAAGGATGTATGAATACTAAATCTCTCAGAAGAGTAGTCAGACCTGTTGAGAGGATGGGAGATTCGGATGGACCTTCAAAGTGGGGGAAGCTCTATGTCAGGTGTTGGTGGCAGTGAAGAAACTTGAGGAGGTCCCTCAGAACAACCCTCGTCCCTTTTTCGTTTTACATATGCAACGCCAGGCTTAAATCGTGCGATAAGAGACTGAGGGACAATATCATAGGAATTGGACTCCTCCTCAAAAGAAGAAAAAAGAGAGTTAGACAAGAAATTAGGTGTAGAACCATAAAGAGGGGAAAAATATCATTTTTTGAAGAATATTACATTTCGAGATATTCAAACTCTTTCAGTAGTAGGATTATAACACATATAGCCTTTTTGGTGTGGTGCATAACCAAGAAAAGCACATCTAATAGATTGAGCAGAGAGCTTAGTTCGTTCATGAGGAGGAAGAAGAATAAAGCAAACACACCTAAAAGGACGTAAATGAGTATATTTAGATGGTTGGCAATAAAGAAGAAAATATGGTGATTGATGGTCAAGAGTAGGTGATGGAAGTCGATTAATTAAATGGACAGTTGTTGACAGAGCCTCAACCCAAAATTGTGGTGGAACAGAGTGTTGGACCTCGAACTTTCCTTGAAATTTTGAAGTGTCAAGTGACATGAAAATGAGAAAATTAGAATGAATAAAGAAAAAGAAAATTTTGAATGTGAATAGTTAGATGAGATTAAGATAGGCGAAAAATGCTTTTGTTATTGAGGTTTACGTTAAGGTATGGACTAAAATAGCGTTTGACAGTTTAAATGAAATTGTTAGTGAATAAATTGCTTTAAGGGAGTTAAAATTTTAAGAAATAAAGAGAAAAAGTGTGAGAATTTATAGAAGTAAGAAAAGTTTGACTTTTTTGGGGATAAAAGTTGACTTTTTGAATTAGGCAAAATTTGAGAAAATGATCTACATGAAACTTGTAGTATCTGTTAAAAGCTTTCTGTCTCCATAAAGTATGTTATTTTTCGATGTCGGGATTGAGAGTTATGATTTTGTGAAGATAAGATTATTTTACTTTGTTTTTGAAAAATGATATTAAGGGTAAGTTTGCGAGTACTCGGCTTTGAGGCCACTCGTCATGTGGATTTAGTCTGAATTGGAGTAAGTGATCTACATGAAAGTTGTAGCTTGTCTGTCAATCTTTCCGACGCTATAAAGTATGTAAATTTTAGATGTGGGAATAGGGAGATATGAAAATTTAAAGCTTGGAGTTAATATAGGATGACAATAGCAGGGTAGAAGCTTTGAATGAAAAATTGACTTAGTTAAAGATTGAATTTGCCTTTAAGTGCTTCATGAAAGTTTTAGATAATGTTTTTATCTTTCCATTGATGTAAAGTATGCAATTTTTGGACAATGGAAAGTGAAGTTATGATGTTTGCAAGTTTCTGTTACTGTTTAGCATGGTTATTAGTGGACAGAATCTTTGATTGGAAATTTAACTTCCTTAGAGGCCAAATTGATTTTTCTGTCCTTCATGAAAGTTGTAAAGCTTCCTTTAATCTTTTTATTGATACAAAATTTGTCAAATTTGGAGTTCGGGATCAAGAGTTACGATTTTTGGAAAATTTGATTATATATGTATAATTGAGATTCTGTTCTTTTGCTTTTGATCCGACCCCTTTTTCAATCTTTTGCTTATAATTCCTTCATCCGACATCCGATTGATTTAATTTTTAAAGCGTTAGATTCCTAAGACATTTAGCTACTCTTTCATGAGAAATTATGATTTTTAGGAGACTAAATGGAAAGAGTTTGATTGAACCAAAGTGAGAGGCTTGGTTAAAGGTTTTGAGTTAGATAATTTTTCTGAACATGGTTCAGTATTTTGAGAAATTCGGGAGCTGTGGAGCTCCGATTGAGGTGATTCTTGAGGACAAATAAATTAAGACATGGGGCTACAAGTCATGTGAAGGGATCGAAATTCAATTTCATCCCTAAGATTGTCAATTTCTGGATTAAAGTTGGGCTAGTGTTTAGTCTCGGATTAGTGAGAGCTGAACGCGTATTTTGGCCATAACTCCTTTGTTTCTAAACGGATTTGAGCGTTTTTGGTGTTTTTGGAAACGTAAGACTTAGAGGAACACTTCTCTAGAAGGAAGTGTTACCAAATTATGTCTTTACCTGCTTAAAATATCGAAGGAAGATGTCAGTTTTTTTAAGAACGTTAAAGGGGCAGTTTTGGAAGTCTACTTAAGGTTTTAAGTTTAAAGCTCATAAGGAGGGGCACTTTGGTCATTTTGGCTTTCATTAAGTGGATGTTGAAGCTGGCTATCGTTTTGGGCTAAGAGAAGCAGCAGAATACGAAAATTAGAGATAAAAGAAAGAAGAAGAAAAAGAAAGGAAGGAGAGAAGAAGAGGATGGCGTCGGTGGAGAAGAAGAGGGAAGCTAGGGATTTCGATTTTTATGAGTTTCAAGCTTGATTTTTGTTGATTCGAAGGGGAAAAAGGTTGAAGAAGGTGAAAGCTCCAAGATGAGCCAAGGAAGTGCCGAAAATGGAGGAGAAAGAGGTAAGTTCAAAATTTGTTTAAGTTAAGTTTTTGATTAGTTCTTGATTTGGATATCTTAGAAATGTTATGGGATTGGGTTTCCTAAGCTCAACCTTAGTGATTGCAAGGTTTAATTGGTTCAATTTTGGAAATTGATGGATTAGGGTTTCTGTCTTGAATTTGGAGATTTTGAAATTTTGGAAGTTGTTTGATTTAGATAGCTTGAAAAACATGATGAGTTGTGAATTCTTAAGTTAATTGTGAGGATTATGTCATTATGATGTTGAATTTGGGTGAATTGGTTTAGGTAAATTTCAATTGGAAGAAGAAAAGAAGAAATGGTCAAATTGATGATTGGGACAAGCTTCTAGCATCGATTCGAGGTGGGTAGTATGTTTATTTATTGAATTTTAAGCTAAGCATGTGTATTTTAAAAATTCAAGAAGCAAATTTTTTGATAAATTAATGTTTATATAAATGTTTGATAAATATGATTTTCGAAGGATTAAATTCCTTGTTTTGGAATGATTTTAAGAAAAAGCAAGGATTATGAAATTCACTGGTTTCGAATTATTTGAATAATTTGAAAAATGTGCTTTGTGAATTTGAATAAGTTTGATTTATGATTTAAAGAAATTATTGCATTCATTGTTATGAATTTGATTGATATGTGATTAAATTTATGAATTGAGTTTGAATGTGGTTTGTTATATGAATTGATGTGATATGTGATTATGTGAATGTGTCAAGTATTGACACGATATGATGATATGATATTGAAAAAAAATATTTGAAAATTAAGATTTCAAAATGTGCCTCGGGCAATCCAAATTTTCGTTTTCGATTATGTGTTATGTGGGTTTGGTCAGGTCCCATAAGTGGGACAAGTGCGCACTTGTCTGTTTTAAAGCCTTCTCCCGGCTGCCCGCTAGTGGCACTGGAGTTCTGATCTCGAACTCCCATAAGTCACGGCTACACCGGACCGCGATGCGGGAAGGTGTAGTATGTTCCGTTCACGGCTGCACAGGACTGCTATGCGGGAATGTGCAGTACGTTTTGTTTTGGACCGACCCAAACCATTTTGATGTGCAATGTGGTTTTGATTTGTTTAAGATGTGATGCAATTCTATGTGATGCATTCATGTTAGTGAAAATGTGCACAATTTGTGAAAGATTTGAGAAATAGGAGGAATGATTTGTGGAAAAGTTTTTAACCGAGAACTTTATGAAATTGTTTATGAAGGATTTGGAAAGTGAAAAGTTTGAGAGATAAGAAAATTTGCCAATTTTTAGACTGTGAAATTTAAGATGGCAAAAGTTTTGGAAATATATTTTTGCTTATTTTTCTTTTATAAATATGTTATCCACTGAGTTGTCGAGCTCACCCCCCGTTCATCCCTATCTCCAGGTAATCAAGAAGGAGATCGGATGAAAGAAAGTCGGTTCGTCCATTATGTTGTGGTGGTATTTTTGTTTAATTTGGATTTTGTAAAAATAAGAGTTTTAGGCATATGTTGTGTATTTTGGAGAAATATGTATTCGTATGTATTTCGGAT
>JANZXV010000212.1:11684126-11694743 GCA_027576455.1 Erythroxylum roigii | reverse complement strand
AGATCGGATGAAAGCGAGTCAAGACCTCCGTTCATGTGTTGCTTATGTATTTCGGTCTTTGAAATTAATGTTGTATCGTGGCCTGAAAATGCCACTTTGGTTTGATGATGTCTTTTCTTTTTGAGTTTGTAAAGTAATTATGGATTTTGTACAGGGAATAGAAAAGTGAATTGTGAATTGATGTATTGAATTGAATTACAAAATTTATGTATGAAGATGGAATATGAATTGTGATTGACTATGAATATTATTGGATTGTGTTGATGATTGAGATGTATTGAAGTGTTAGGTTTAGAATTGTGTTGGCTTATGCTGGGTTTCCGGACAGGAGGTCCGATGAGTAGTATGGTTGGATATATAGAAGTGAGTTTATTTTGTTTTGCAGATTTTTGGTTTTCTTAAAATGCAGCCGTTATGCTGCCGGATTTTCGATAAAAATGAGTTTTAGGGCAAGGATAGAATAAGAATAAGACTTTAGTTAAAAGATAAAATTTTGGGATATGTATGATTGTATAAGAAGATATATTTTTATGAATTGAGTTTTGCATGAGGATAAATTTCCAAAAAGGGAAATTGTATTGCATCTAAGTTGTTTTGTTTAAAGATGAATTGAATAAGAATGAAAAAAATTTTATACCGATTATGATTAGGTTAGGCCGAGTTTAGTCTTAGGGTTTCCAACGTAATGCGACGCTTTTCTAAAGTTTTGGTTCGCGGATGTCGAAAATTCGTTTCGGTTCGATTCGAGTTCATTTCGCTTTCGAGTTTAGGATCCGTTCCTCCGATTCCGCTTTCGTTCATTGTTATTCGTTTCGCTTTGGATTATGCAATTCGTTTATGTTGTTACCGAGCCTTAGTTTCGCCTTCGATTTTTTTCGTTTGTTTCCGCACGCGTTTGATCGTGTTTCCGTTCGCTTTGTTTTCGCTTCGTTTTCGTTTTGTATCTTTGTTAGTATTCCGCTCTTTCGGCTTATGTTCCATTCTTTTGTTTCTGCTCTTTGCTATTCGCTTTGCTTTGGATTCGTTCTTTCGCTTTCAGTTTTTTGGTTTTCTGGTTGGGGTCCGGTTTTCGAGATCGGGTCCCAACACAGAGGCTTCAAGAAGTAAGGAACGCACCATATCAAGAAGATGACGATTTTTTCTTTATGCTACTCCATTCTGCTGGGGTGTATATAGACAACTCTCTTGAGAAATAATTTTGGAATTTTGTGGACATGTATTCCCCTCCAGAATTAGAACAAAAAATTTCGATTCTTCTAAAAAATTGGTTTTCGATCAATGCTAGAAATTTTCGAAAAACATCAAAAACTTCAGATTTACATCACAAAAAATATACCCAAATAAAAAAACTGTTGTCCTCAATAAAGGTTACAAACTACTTGTAATGGGCATGAGATATCACTGGTGAAATCCCCCATACATCACTATGTATTAAATCAAAACAATGAGAAGAATGTTGTTCATAAGATGGGAAAGGAAGAGTTTTGCTTTTTCCCATTTTGCAACTAGAGCAATCGATGGTAACATCTTTATAAGAAAAAGGAATTATATATTATCGAGAACTCCAGATTTTAACATGGATAGAAGAGTTATTTTATTAGGATGACCTAACTTAGGATGCCACAACTTGTAGTCATCCTGAACAAAATTATAATTACACTCATAGGCTTGGTCGGTGCATTAAAATGAAGAGGAAAGAGTCTGCCCCATTTAGGTCATGCCGCTACTGTCTTCCCTAACACCAGCTCCTGCATAACGCAACCAAAAGAGAAAAAACAACTTTGCAGTTATTTTCCACATTTTTCCAAAAGAAAGTAAATTAGCAGATAAATCAAGGGAGGCAAAAACTTGTTTCATGGATGGAGAAGAAGAAATATCACCAATTGTAGTGATGGGAAGATGATCCCTATTAGTTGTCTCAATTTGCAAGTTGCCATCGTATTTTTTGATATTAGTAAGATCATCAAAAGAAGGGGTCATTTGATTTGAAGTTGTCAAGTCAAAAAGCCAAGTTTTAGATAGAGAGGTATTTTTACCAATAAGGCCAAGAGTAGAGAGAGCTGAAATAATCATCTACTAAATATTCTCTTAAGAAATAGATGAGGCTAATGGTTGTGGAGAAGTAGGAGTAGCAACAACATCAGGATAGTCAGTCACATCACTGATAGTAGAAGTATGAAAAGCACAAGAATTGCGATTTTAAGCACGTTTTCGACATTCTAAAGTAACAGGTCCTTTAGTCTTGCAGTAGTTACATAATTTTTGAGAACATTGATTTGCAATATGGCCAAAAGCTTTGCAACTATAACATTGTGTGTTGGACATATCGCAAACTCATTGTTTTCCTTAAGCCGCATACACAACATTGAAAATATTAGAACTCCCATGTTGCTTCAAAGTAGCTTGAGTTAACTGGTGTTGCTCCTCTCTAAAAAGTTCATTTAAATAAATATCCAATGATGGAGAAGGACTCCGTTACAGTAAATTAGCACGTATAGATTCAAACTCAGGCTGGAGGTTCTTTAAGAATTGATCCCTCCGACTAATCTGGTCATGAGTCTGAACATCTTCTAAAGAGGTTGCAGAAATAGAAGTATACACAATTTTTGTATATTCAATCCATAATGTGATAAAACCAATATAATATTCCTGAACAGATAGATTCCCTTGGGTATAATTAGAAATATAATACTCTAACTGAAAAGGCCTAGTTGAGTTTTTCTAGTCGTAAACTTGATATAGTCCCACATACCTTTGGTTGTCTTATAAAGTCGTAGATTGACAACAATAACATGTTCCATAGTCTACACTAACTAGCTCTTGACTCTAGCATCTTGGGTTTCCCATTCAGCCGCCTTAGTTGGATACGTAAGCTTAGCGTTGGTGCAATCAATACTTGAAATTTCCAAACAAAGTAATTTTTACTCGAAAACTTATCACAATCTACCTCACTCTTGTCCATGAATGAGATTTGAAAAATAATACCAAGAAAAATATCCCAAAATTTTGAATCAAGAAACAATCAACCCTTTTCAAGATCTAACCCAAAAAAATTAAGACTCATAAATGAATAGATTCACGATGAACGAAGAGGGGCTCTGATACCATAATAAAACGAAAAAACACAAGATAGAATTTTGTGTAAAGCTTGCATACCCAAAACTATGGGCTCTGCCTTCTATATATAGAATATGTACAAATGATCAAATCCTGTAGTTATAATTACTTCAAATAATATTGCCTAATTATCGTAGAATATTCTAATCTAAAGATGGCATGTAATTACAAAGAATATTACATTGATACTATACAATCTGGAGAATATTATAGCGATATTATAGAATCTGGACAGATATCATTGACACTATGGTCTATGATCACACGCTGTTCATTGTGATATATTCAGATGGTGATAATTTTGGAGTCTCTTTTTTGTTTTGCAACTGGCATTTAGCATTTTGTAGTCTTGCGTACTTTCCCGCTTTCACGTTCCTGAATCTTCGTGGACATACCGTCCTTTGGCAAGTTTGTGTTATCCCATTTTCCTTGTTCTTCTTACTCGTAGCACGTCTAACAAAGATGTGGGAGTTGAAAAGTCGGGAGAGGACATGTAGCATGCTATGTGCCAATGCGGGCTATGTTACTCGTTAATGGACGCTAAGAGTGTTTTCTTAATCAATCTATAGTGTAAAACAGGTAAATAAAGAAATGAGATTTAACTAATTTAAGGTTGAACCTAGAGCATAATAAAACATCTCAATAGGACTTGCATTTCAAGCTCGAATAGCAGCTTGAAATGCAAGTAACGGAACACCGCGGGCTTGTTAGCTGGGGAAGAATTTCAAGTCGTATGTTGCTTTGATAACAAGTCCCGGAAGTCATTGGTTGTTCACGAGAAGAAAAGGTTAACAGTTGATAGCTGGTTAAGAAAGTCAAGTTGATAGAGATGCATAAACAGCCTCTGTCCTTATGCTTCCAATGTTGAATTAAGGGGACTGCGAAACTTCTATGCAAGTGAAACCCCAATCACTATTTTTGGATGCATATTCAATAAATCGTTAACTATTGGTAATAACTTATAAATTATGTATTCTTAATAAATTATTTGATGAAACAAAGGTTCATATTCAATATAAGTAACATTTATAAGTTTTAGTATACTAGGTATTTTTTTTTAATTATAATCTCCTTTTTTTATGGCTAAAATTATTAAAAAGATTTTAGGGAGACTTATTTTAGAATAAGAGTACGCCTAAGACGAAATGAATCAAATTTACCTACCGTGATTTGAAAGGTTTCTAGTGCAATTCTGATGTCATGTTATTATCATATTCAACAGGAATCTCAAACAGGCTTTTGAATGCGAATTGATGGCTGAGTGACAACATATTTCACTATGTACCGGATTGTAAGCAATCTTGGTCCCAGGCGTAGGACTTGGGACTTCAAGACTCTAAAACGATCGATCATGAGTTGCATCATCTTTTACTATAGAACTTAGTATCATTGCTTACTTCACTTGAAAAATGGCACCATCGATCATGAATAATTATAGACTTGGGAACGAACTTTTTCTTTATACAATTTATTGACATAACATAAATTTACAATCCTAGCTTGCGTTGAGTTGGACAGTCGATAATCCATCACAAAGAAAGTCAACCATATCCCAGCTGCTCCACTCAAGGATTTGTTGGCGGAGTGTACGTATAAAAGAAAGACAACAACCACTTGAAGCCGAAACATCACCAAATTTTCACCTAAACCTTTTATAAAACAAGTAGCAGGTTCTTCACCTTCTCTAAAAAGTTCGATTAATGTGGATGTATTATCATGTAAAGTTTCATATAAAAAAAAGTTGAGATAATGATGCGCTACCTTTTCATTGCACGTACCCTTCACTTGTAAGTTAAGTCTCATAATGGCTTCCTCCTAAATCATGCAGTACCCACTACAGTTACTCATCACTTGTGTTGCAACATTTTAAGGGAAAAAAAAAAGAGAGAGAAAGAGATCATATATAAAAGAAATGAGACTTGTAAATTATGGAATAAATAATATTGGAAAAATGTTACCACCGAATGGAGATAATGAGACGGCTATATATATGTTTGTCCTTAATCCAACTTTTTCCTTAAATAATTGAGTTTGTTGTGTAAAGTCCACTTGCTCAATGTCTACCAGCATATTGATTATTGACAAACTCAAATTAACAATAAATAAATAAATAAATAAGCAAACAGTTAATTACGACATATGTCATAACCAAGATAATCATTGTGCTCTGAAATCTGCATCGCTTCGATTTTCTCGATGTATATCGTTCAGAATGTTGACTGATAAATCCTTTACTTGAAGATAGAAACTGAATTGCCAATTATTAATTCGTATACTAGTTGTTTAATTTTGAAATACGTACGTAGAAAAAGAGACCTTTTGGCTTCATATGCCACTGAATTATTGTTTCAATGTTTGCCATAAGTGCATGTGTTGAAAGTGTAAATTTCAGAGAAAATCAACTAAACCCCAAAATAAAAATTATTCCATTGCACTGATGATCAAGGCATTTGACTTTAAAAGTTGAAAATTGAAATCTCTCTCTCATTGTATCCAATAAGTTGGGACTTTATAAATGTGGAGGAGATGATAATGTAAGTAATTCTAACCTTCCATTAAATAAACTTAAGTGTACTGTATTCCACTCGCAAACACATCATTAGTCTACTAGCTTATATACATCACAACATCAAACTGAGGTAATTTTCTTTCTCTCTTGCTTTCATGTGATCATTGGTTTTGCCACCAGCCTAAGTAACACCTATATCTATCCCAAACCCAACGTAACAGCTTAAACAGCCCGATAAGCTTCTTCGACTTTTAATCCTATGCGAAACAGTCGGCACAGTCCGAGGAAAGACATGAAGTCACCTCTCTCTGCCTCCTCGTCCTCAATTCTGGTGAGAAAGGCTCGTCTCTCTCCATATGTCTTCACTCTATTAGCTTTCGTTGTTTTCGTTACCATCCTATATTGGGAGGATTTCTTGTGCCTCCTTGGAGACCTTGATCTCAACGCCGAAAAAGTCCTCACAAGGACAGGTCAGTGGACTCTGTAAATATTCTAGCAGTAACATTCTTTTACATACATATATACACACCCCACAATGCTTTCATAGTTTTGTCTATATTTTGAAGATTTGTCAGTGAGTTGGCTTTTGTTTTGGGGTGGTTAGAGAGGAAGTGGGAGAACCTGCCATTTTCAATAGGGAGGACACCGGTAGGTTGCGACGTGTTCAGTGGGAGGTGGGTGAGGGACGAGTTGAATCGGCCACTTTACGAAGAATCGGAATGTCCGTACATACAGCCACAATTGACGTGTCAGGAGCATGGCAGGCCTGATAAGGATTACCAGTTCTGGAGATGGCAGCCCCATGGTTGTGATCTTCCAAGGTTTGTCCCTAGTCCCGACCGTGCATATATTAGAAATTACCAGAAATACGAACCCATTTGGTATATAGACAGCCGTTTAATTACTGCAAATTTGATAAAAATATATATATTGGACAATCAAAGCTTAGCTATATTAATATCATGCAGATCAAGAACATGAGAGGAAGCATTTTCATCAAGTTTTTCACACATTATGCGTTGTGTCAATTGAAGGAAAACAGTTGAGCTAATTTCACTACTTAAATATCAATAGTATTGAAAAAAAAAGGAATGAAGAAGTGAAAAGCTTGTTATTAATTATGGTTTCACTGATAATTATCTATTAAGTTTTCCAAATATAAATAATTATTTTATTTCACATCATCTTATCAAATTTTAAAATAATATAATATAAAATTACAATAACAGTTATTTGGAAACAATCTATGTGCTAGTTAGGGTAAGACTGCTTACTATTAAATTTCTCCGGATCTCGCGTATTAAGGAATTTTTATTAAATGTTAAAGATAAGGTTGCGTATTATTAACTCCAGATTTTATGTATCAGGAAGATTCCTATTTGATATTGTTGTTGAATAAAGATTGATTTAATATTAAACAAATATGAAATATCAATCCTAAATTGAATTATTAAGAAAATGTCAAATATAACATATCTTTTAACAATTTAGATTAGATAGACATGTCATCCTTCTCTTGTAACGTAAATGTTTGATTATTATTACAACTAAGTTTCTTGCATAACTTGATTTATTACAACTAAGTTTCTTGCATAACTTGATTTATTACATCCATCAATTAATCATAAGATATTAATTACAGCCTGCTGTATGTTTCTCGAAGGTATTTAATTTGCATAATCTTTTTGTTTTTTGTGGCCGCCTTCTTAGTCAAATGTATTTAGACAAACGATCTGACATGACATGATCGCCGGCCTTATATACGTGAGATGTTACATGAAAAATCTAGACTTCACAAATTGCACTAGCCAATATAACTGATTACAGCCAAGTCATCGCAAGATTGTTACGTTTTTTCGGGAGCTGATTCTCTTACTCAGGTACTCTGTACCTAGCCTGTGTCAACCTGGGCCAGAGGATTTAAGCTATCAATTTAAGTTGACTCAACTTAAATGACTCCACTTAAATAGATAGCTTAGATCCTTTGATACAGGCTAGGTATAGAATATCTGTGCCAGAGAATTTGAGGGCGTTTTTCCTTGATTTATATAAAGTTAATGTGACATGATGTCATCCATGGTCGAAAATCGTAAATAGGAAATCATTAATTTTTGCTACAAATGTTTCAGTTTCAATGCTTCCTTGATGCTTGAGAGCCTACGAGGAAAGAGAATGATGTTTGTTGGTGATTCCTTGAACCGAGGTCAATATGTCTCGCTGATCTGTCTTCTCCATAGACTAATCCCTGAAGGCGCCAAATCGATGAAGACCTTCGGTTCACTAACTGTCTTCACTGCCAAGGTCCCTGAGATCATATTACTATAAGTTTCAGCTCTATTTTCATCTAATTACGTAGTGCCTTAGAAAAACATGTCCATTTCCCTTCTTTCACTTAACCACTTCAAGACTTTCTATGCCGAAATTTTCCTATATCCCATGCTTGTAGGAGTATAATGCCACAATAGAGTTCTACTGGGCACCATTTCTTCTTGAATCAAATTCAGATAACGCCGTTATACATAGGGTATCGGATAGGATTGTAAGGAAAGGCTCGATCAACAAGCACGGACGGCATTGGAAAGGCGCCGACATCTTGGTGCTTAACACCTACTTGTGGTGGATGACCGGACTCAAGATGAAAATCCTGTAACTTTCTACTCTTTTTCACTTAATTAAATACCCATTTATAGGAGTATTATCTGAGACCAAAATCACATACACATATATATGTTTGTAATGATCAGACAAGGGTCTTTTGAAGATGAAGTCAAAGACATTGTGGAGGTCTCGACCGAGGACGCTTATCGCATGGGAATGAAAAGTATGTTAAGATGGGCGAGAAAAAACATGGACCCCAAGAAGACTAGAGTCTTCTTCACCAGCATGTCACCTACACATGCCAAGTGAGTGTAGTTCACACATTCTTAGTCATTCTCTAATAGACCGTGTGCAAAATCTCACTTCTTTTTCTTGTACAAAATCCTGTCTCCGAAATTTTGCAGGAGTATAGACTGGGGAGGAGAACCGGGGCTGAATTGCTACAACCAAACAAAAATGATTGACAATGCTACATACTGGGGATCAGATTCCAGGAAAAGCGTAATGCAAGTAATCGGAGAGGTATTCAGCAAATCAAAGTATCCAATTTCGTTTCTGAATATCACCCAACTCTCAAATTATCGCAAAGATGCTCACACCTCAATTTACAAGAAGCAGTGGAATCCATTGACTCCTGAGCAGCTAGCCAACCCTGTTAGCTATGCGGATTGTACACATTGGTGCATGCCTGGTCTTCAGGATACTTGGAATGAACTCCTGTTTACAAAGTTATTTTATCCTTAAATTGATAATATAATCAAAAGCGATTTTTCACCAAATTTCACTTTTTCATTTTTTTTTTATAAATCAGAAGTTATTTATAAAAATGGAAAAGATATGTATAGTCTAGAGATTACAATCCCCAAAGCTCTTAACCCAAAAAGTATTTAGGATGTTCACCGCTTCCAAAACCTCCATAGAAACAAACTCAAATAGCAAACTCTCTAAAAGAGACTACCCAAAAAAACTAAAGCCCAACAAATCTGTCAACTAACACAAAAAACAACTCAATTCCAAAAACACTCTCAGTCAACATAATAGCAATTTGGATGGTGCCTGAAATTTGTGACTCACGGTATTGCAAGACGATCTGGAGTTCCTAAGCCCTGTGCAAAGACAAATAAGTTGAGACAAGATCCACGCTTCAGACAAGTACAAGGCTATCCTTCATGAATAGAACAACCCAGTCCGGATGCCCTATGCGATCGGAACTTACACCTAGCTGCATCATTTTCAGCAAAACCATTAAAGATAAAATTAAACACAAGTAGTATTACCTTCACTTTTTCATTTTTGATGCCAACAAAAGATCAATTTTATTTCTTCTTTACTTTTTCTTTTCTTGATTTATTGGTTGGTTCTGTTTTTCAATTTGATAGTCCTAGGACTGAGCGTTTTGTAACTTGGGCAGAGATGAGTATAAAATTAGGAAGTGTACAAAGTTAGGGAAAACAAAAAAATATGTGTGCAACTTCATCGTCTCTACTAAGGGAACAATTGACACAGTAAAATTAACTTCATTTGTTGAGAAAGTGCACAGAGACTTCTGCTTTATTTGGCTGGACGTAAAGTTTTTAATGAAATATAATATAATGAAATAGTTTATAATGGAATAAAACGTAAATAAATGTAATATTAGAAAATTATTGTTTGATAGGGATAAAAGGGTTCATAATATAATATAGTAAAATATTGTTTAGATGAAGGTTTATAATATAATACAGTGTAAAACACACAATAAGGGGTATACGTGGACAAAAAAGGGAGATTTTGGAATTAAAAAGAAAATCACGCAACAGTGGGAATCGAGAGTTTGGAGGCGTGAACAATGAAAGGGGCTTTTAATTGGTAAAAAGAACGAAGAGAACACGCAAATAGGGGGCTGCATTAGGGAACAGGAGAGGGAGGACTGCGTGAAAACAATAAACAAAAGGAGGGTTGCGTTAAGAACATAGGTGTGTGGCGGCAGATCGTGGGAAGGAATCAGCAACAGTGGAGAGGCCGAGAAAGAAGGCTGCGGCAAATAGAAAAGAAGAGAGCATCGCCCATGACGGTCCCAATGCCAGGGACAAGTGGAATAGTTAGGAAAATCATGATGTTGGGTAACTAAATTTTTATTTCTTAGTTTACGGAACCCTAGTTATTAAACTTTGCATGTTGTGGGAATTTTGTTCTTTATTTCAATCGATTTATTAGTCAAGTATCAATTATTTTTTTGGGCCATTATTTGATTGTTTAATTTGATAGCTAGGTGTGCAACTAATTTGTGTTTTTATTCAATCAATCGCGAGATTAAAAAGGTCAACATTTAATTCTTTTAATTAAAAGTTGCGACTAGGATTTTTGTCTACTACGTTAGGGACATGACTCTAAAAAAATAATTATCTAGGCTA
>JANZXV010000212.1:11624374-11640557 GCA_027576455.1 Erythroxylum roigii | reverse complement strand
TAATTACTATTTTTTAAGTAATGATTGAATTATATTTTAATTAATTATATTGTAATTAATTATAATGTACTTAATTAATTAATATTATTATTTTAATTACTTATATTGTAATTAATTATATATTTTAATTAATTAGTATTAAAAATATTTTTTAAAAATTAGTCTCTACCAAGGAATGAGTTTTATTCCTCTATTAAATGGAGGGTATGGAGGATTTTTTCAAAGTGAGATATCAAACCATTACCCCTATAATCATAATCAACAACCAACACTTACTTTTCATTCCATACCCATTAATTTCTTCCCAAATTCATCAACCAAGCACCCCCTTAATAAAATGGTTTGAATTTTTTTGTTAAGGTTGAGTTACAATTTAATATTTTTAAAATAGTAGGATTAGAATTGTTAACTTCGAAAGGTTTGGGTAATAATTGTGGATTAGTACAAAACTCAGGGTTAAAAATGTCTCATTGCCTCTAGAATAAAGAAAAAATTATTATTTCATTAATTAAAATTTTAGAACTTTAATTAGTGTAGACTTTGGAGGCCTTCTCACTTCCCAATGAATGGACACGACTGACTACTCGTCAATCTACAGCAACCAACTATTCTCTTCTTTTTCAATAAAGAAGACAGCACATTTCTTCGAGACCCTCTCGCATCTTATAACAAAATTCCCTCCCTTGCGTCTCTTGGTTCTTTTATGAAGTAACCCGGTTGAATTAAGAGAGGAGCCTATGGTCTCTGGACAATGGAAGAATTATCAGATTCCATTGTTGAATCGAGGGAAGAGCTGATGATCTCTGCAACTGGTAAAGGAAATCCTATTTTGAGAACTGCTCATTTTCTGAAACCAACTTCTATTGGTGGATCTATTTCTAAGCCTCACCTACCCACTATCTCTTTACCTGCGAAAGTTGAGTTCGAAAAGAGGCATTTAACTGTTACATTCAGAGCATGGAAAAACCCAGCTGAACAATGGAAGGAATGGGTCGAAAAGATGGTTTCTTTGCATGAAACTACTTGGGAAAGAGCCGGTATTCATGAAGCTATAATAAATTCCACTTATACCATCGTGAAAGACTGCGATTTGATCTTTGGGATTTCAGAGAGATGGCGTCCTGATACTAAATCTTTCATCTTTCCTTGGGGTGAAGCTACAGTTACTCTAGAAGATTTGTTGATGATCGGTTACTCTGTTTTGGGGGCCCCTGTTTTTCTTTCTCTTGAAGATGAGGAACTGAAGCCCATAAAAATTCAACTCATGCTAGCAAGAAAAGAGATGATGAGAACTAGCGCAAAGAAGGCAAGCCATGGCCTGTGGATGCGAAAATTTATGGATAGTGGTAATGAAGTAGAGCATGAAGCGTTCTTGGCCTATTGGTTGTCGAGGTTTGTTCTAAGTACGGCTCTTGATACTATCTCTGACTTCTGTTTGTCCATCGCAATTCATTTAGCTCGAGGGACTAGGATTGCTCTTGCACCTGCCATTCTTGCCAGTCTTTACAGAGACTTGAGCTTTTTGGAAGAAAACCTTACTTCTTTAGAGAACAATAAGGGTAGAAAGTCAAAGAATAGAAATGATGACGTAGTGACTGTAGCGGTAACGTCTCCCTTTCAATTGATTCAGGTTTGGATTTGGGAGAGGTTTGTAGAGTTGCGACCCGAGCCTAATTTGACGAAAAATGGTGAGCCAAGGCTAGCTCGATGGGACAAACTGACATGCAGAATAGAGGATGTGAGGCTTTGTTTGGACTCAGCCAAAGAAAACTTCATATGGCGGCCTTATGATAAAATTTTGCCAAACTGGACTACGCCATTCTCTGATACTGCGGAAGAAGTAGTAGATTCGGGCTTAGATGAGGAAATATTGTCATTTAGTCAATGTTTGAAGGTTTCTGAGTTGGTTGGACATTGCTTCATAGAGCAGTACCTTCCTCATAGAGTTGCAATGCAGTTTGGATTTGATCAAGATATTCCAGGTTATGTCACTCGGTTTGATATGAGTCCTGAGGTTTCTTGGAGTTATTACAATAGGCCAATGATTGATGCAATGCGATATCTTCCTACCTTTCGTTTAGAAGGAAAGGTTACAACCCGGTACTTGGATTGTTGGAAGCGGTCTATTTCCAGTTTGCAAGGTAATAGACAGAAGACAACTTCTAGAGCCAAACCGATGAGTTTGAAAGGTAAGAGTATTTTTATAAAGAGGAAGTGTGGGTTCGTATCACCGTCCAAGGGGTGCTCTTTAATGTTGCAGAAGAACAAAGCATTAATGGAAATATCTAAAGAGAAAAGTAAAGGCGAGACTTCTGCGAGCTCCAAACTGAAACCAGATAGAGGAAATGATGTGAAGAATCATGAAACTTTCTTCTCCAGTTTGGAAGTAACATCAGAAGCTTCAAAAGAAGAGGGGGATGCTGAGTGTAATTCTTTTATTTCAGGAATTTCACCACAGATTTCAAAACAAAGGAATGACAGTTCCTCGGTTGATGTTCCTGGTAATCTAGGTAACCAAGTTGGAATATTATCAAAAGTTCCAAAAAGAAACCATAAAGTTAGTAATTTATCTGCTACTCCAGATGTGTTCCTCAAGAGTTCAGAAGAATATGCAGGAGAATTTGTAAAGGAAAATCAAGTCAAAACTTCTACTGAGTAATTGCAAGAACAAAAAAAAAGTTGGTTATAAGTTTCTCAAACCCAGAACACGAATAATAAGAGGAAAACGCCAAAACAATTTGGGTATTCATAGTTTTAGCTTTTTTCATATCGTTGCCCATAAACCAAAATCTAACTATCACATAAAGTTTTAGTGGTTCTCCAGAGCAAACGCAAATTCCATTTGTATTGCCAGAACTCCAAGGCACACCAAAATAATCGCAAGCCTCTTATTCCAGAATTCTAGAATTAAGCAAAGAGGCAGACAATGATCTTCGAAAAGTAATTAAGCAACAGCTACATTTAATCGTTCAAACAAAGAGGGCATTCTAAACTCAATAAAACCCAGATTACATCGTCGACTTCAATGACTTACCTCAACCAAGACACACACGCACTCCGACTGTAGATGATAGACGGCCGTCAACTGGTGAAGCAACCTCCACAATGACAGACGGAAGGCGACAGAAACGTCGGCGACACTGTTCGAGGAGGAGGGAATGAATCTGGGGGCGAGAGTGATAAATCTGGTTCGAGGAGGAGAATGAATCTGGGGCGGTTCGAGGAGGAGGGATTGAATCTAGGGGGGAGAGTGAAAAATCTGGGGGAGAGAGTGACAGAAATCAGAGACGGAAGGGAAACGCGTGGGCGGGAGAGTGATAAATCTGGGGGGTAACTAATTACGTGGACAAGGCCTTCTCCGACGTCTACTTCTCAAGGACGTCGTCTCTTGTTTTTTTCTACGTCTTTCTACCGAAACGACGTCAAACACTTCAACTTTCTTCGACGTCTAAATACGACGTCTCAGAATACTGGACCTTTTAATGACGTGTTTTAAGACGTCGTGAAAAGCTTAGCTCATTCTCGACGTCTACTTCTCAAACGACGTTAAAACTATAGTTTTGTTGTAGTGTTTTGAGGTACTATAACTTGATGGGAGATAAAGTTAGTTTCTAAAAATTGTAATGTTTAAAGTAAAAAATACAAAGAGATTTAAGAAAACAAGAGACAAATGAGATAACTCACATTTTATTTCATAAAAGCGTTTTATAGAAATAAAAGATTTTGTAACAACAAGGGTTACAAAGTTTTACGGAGGTTGAAGAAGGAGCAGAGTTTACATTAATATTGTAAGAAAGAAGCCTAGGAGAGTGAGAGAGCTTATAAGGCTAAAGATTAGGGAGGAGAGAGTTGAGAAAATTTAGAGAAAGGTTTACCTACCTCACTTTGTTACAATGAATGCCTTTTATAGCCAAATATCTTTAAATTGAATTCATACATTAAAATAATGACTTATGATATGGAGCCGAGCTTTTGCATAGTAGGTTTTTGTCAATTTCAAGATTTTGTAGGTAATTATATTATAATTTGTACGTTGCTCTTCTTTATCCATTTATGCTATGGTAAATTTCATTTGCCATAGGTTTTGTCTAATGATATATTCAATACAATTTTTAAGCTTTCAAACTACTTAATCTTAAAAAATATACTAAAGGAAACATGTTGATTGTTCTATACCATATCAACTTCTTCATTATTACTTTTTGATCGGGATGTGGATCAATTTTTTTAACAATTATTTCATAATATTGAAATATTCTTGTTTTATTCAGGCATCATCCAATAATGTGTTAGCTTTTGATTTATGTTGTCGAAATATAGAGCCATTGTCTCTTTGAGGGCCTATAAGTTTTAATTTCACCATTTTTCATCCAAAGATTACTTGTGAACAACTAAGAAGGCTATTAGTATGGTGATGTCTATTTAGAGAGGCAATGAAGAAGTCATATTGACAAGTTTTGGACTAATAATATTTCCTTTTTAGGGTTATGATCAAATAATGCAAATATAAAAGTAAAAGATTGAAAAAATATAGAAGAAAGGAGAGGAAATGGGGTTTAGTTTCTCTTAATCCACTTATAAAAGTTTGATGATTTTCATTAGAGATAGAGCCAGAGAGAAAAGAGAGAGAGTGGGAGTTTTTCTGGTGACCTTATCAATTAGCATAAAGTAATTGAAATTTGAAGATTAACTTAAAATATTTTAGAATTAATCTAGGTAGATAGATTATAGATATTATCATTTTTCTCATTGGGACAATTAAAAAAAGTTTTTTTTTTACTTACACTTACTAAATAAAAAGATTCATTAAATGTACGACTCTAAAAGTTTTACTGCACAAGTTGTTAAGAAAAATACTTTTTACTTTAATATTTTAAAATTAAGATATGATTTGAAGTTTGGGAAAATTGTTTAATCTTTAAGAAATGACTTCCATTTATTGTTAGTTATTAATGGGGTTGAGATAAGTTGACAATGATGCAATGAGACTTGTTAATCCAATATTTAGTTAAAATTATACATTACACAATGTTTTAAGTATAAATTTTGATAAGAACATTCAGCTTAGGTTATTCAAGAAGTTATGAAAAGAAAAATGTATACATTTCATAAGAACATATTAGGAGTTAATATTAAACTCAAATAAGAGATTTTGGTAAAATAATTCGTAAATAATTTATTATCACCATTGATCATTTTTTGATATTTTTATAGGAATATTAGACTAAGGTGATTTAAGAGACTATGAAAGTTTAAAAGAATTTTTTTTAGAATTTCAATAACGAAACTTAGAGTTGATATAATTGTATGAACTCCTACTATTAGCTAGCCTATAATGATATTAATTTTCGTAATAAAGGATTCGACTAACTAAACAAAGGGTTAATCTAACTGAACCCTTTACATATTCATTCTTAAATAGTGGAAAAATTTTTAGCTTTTAAAAGAGAAATAATTTGGATGGGTAGTAGTAGACAAGGGCAACATAATAAGAGACTTTAAAGGATTTGCAATATTCTTAATGGCTTGTTTTGGCTTTAACTTATTTCAAGAAGCGTCTAATTGATTATTTTACCTTACAGGGGAGTTATAGGTACTTTTTATATGAAACTGATGGCATATACCAACTACGAATTTCTAAGTTAATTGTTTTCTTATTTTTGCATCTTAAATGCTACATTATATGTTAATTAACTATTTACATGCTTTAACTTTTACTTTTAGATAGAATTATAAAAACCTTAATTCATAGCAGTAATGGAATTAGGTATTTTGTCAAATAGATACTTTTAAGGTTTAAATCATATTTTATTAAGTGTAATTTTCCATGATTTATGGAATATATATTAATATTGAGTATTTGGATTACATTTTAGGTCAAGGTGACATTAATGACTATTTCAAATATTATATGTAAATGCATTCATAGAGTTGTTGCCTTATATGTATTATTAGTGTGACATGGTGATCAATTTATGTCATTTGATATGCATTAAGGCCCTACAAGGGCATTGAGTGTTCTTATGTGTGATTTATAGTGGTGATATATGGTTGGCCAAGGTTTATTAGCCTACACCAAATTAGAACATACATTAATTTGTTGTCTAAAAGTAATTATCTACAGCTATAATAGGGTAGATATCATTTCATTACACATTAACATATAATTCTAGTCCAAATTCAGGATATTATAGGTTATTGGTTAGGAAGAATTGGCCAATGCCTATAATATGTAGGTATAAGGCATTGTGTATAATACTTTTAGCACTAATATATGTTGGATTTAATATGATTTTTCAATTAATTCATAGGATATCTTTTTCATGACAAGTGTAGTGGTAGAAGATATAGTGCCTTATCGATATTAATTAAGGTTATTATATATAGTATAGTAAGGTTTAGTTATCTTTTTATTTTATTTTGTTTTTAGTACTTTTCTATTTGGAAATATAATACCCTAATATGTGCATATTTCAAGTGAATAGTGCATAAAAGAAGTGTAAGGGCTAAGCAAGTTTTGAGCATATTTCTTAAAGTTGGATCTATAAGAATTGTTAATAGATAGAGTTGTTTACAAGATTTCTAGTTGTTTGAAAAATATTGAGAACATTATTTTGACAAACATGTTAGCTTTAGCCTATGGTTGAGGTTCATTTAGTTGTTTTGTCATTTAGTGGTGGTTAACTATGGTCCCAACAAGGTTAGCTTAGGTTTGGGACATGAAAAAGTATCCAAAAATTTTAGTTTGAAGGTAGAACGTGATCTTGGGGTGTGGTGAGATAAGTGGGGGCAGAATAAACGAGTCATTATTTTTGTTTGATATAGTTAAGAGGGTTTAATTTTTAAACTTAGGTTATGTTGTCTTTTAGAAGTTGAACAAGAAAAAGGTGAATGATTACATTTGGAGTTTGATTGGGTGTGGCTTATGCTTAGAGTTTTAAGTGAAAACCTTCAGAGTTTTAGAAGACCTTTAGAATTTTAAATGACTTAATTTTTAGATAAACTTGTTTTAAGGAGGAGATAGTGTGAGACCTTGAAATTTAAAATTTTCTATTTTTATATAAGTTGTTCATATTAATTATTTGAACTTAATATTAAAGTCTTTATAGAATTTAAAGATTGAAGAAATTGTTTGATGTTTAGGAAATGATTCGTGGTTGATATTTAGTTCTCGATAGTGTTGATATGGGTTAATTGTGATGTAGTAAGACTTGTTAGTCTAATATATAGTTAAAACTAAACAATATTTGATGTTTTAAGCACAATGTTTTTTGAAATATTGAGTTGAGGTGATTTAAGAAGTTGTAAAATTTTAAAAGAATTATATATTTCATAATTATACTAAAATTGATATTGATCTTAAATAGGAATTTTGGTAAAAGAGACTTGTAAATTCATTTTACAGTCACCACTGAATACTCTTTGATGTTTTGAACATCACTTTTGGTAGGAATATCTTATTGAAGAAATTTAAAACGTTATAGAAAGATAAGACAATTTTATATAACCTATAAAAATGAAACTAGAGCTCCTACCATTAGCTAATTGATGATGGTGCAAATTTTCTTAATAAGGGATTCATCTAAATGAATAAGGTATTAAACTAACTAACGCCTTTGCAACTTATTTTTAAAAATCTGAAAACAAATAAATTTTCAACAGAAAAAAGCACTAGGAATATAGTGAAATAGATGATAAAGACTAGAGAAGAGAATCTTAGAGAATTTACATTATTCTTAACAAATTTATTTTTGGTTTTCATATGTTTTAAGGAAATGCTTGATTGATTATTTTGCCATATAAAAGAGTTGTTATTTCGTATATAAAAGCTTGTAGTATATCACTTAGGTTTTTTAGGTTAATTTGTATTATTTGTGCATTTTAAATATTTTATTATGTTTTAATTAACTAATTATATGTTTTAATTTTTAATTTTATGTAGAATTGTAGAGAAACCTAATTTAGGATAGCGACATAATTATTTTTATAAAATTGATAGTTTTAAGGGTTTTATCATGTTCAATTGAATATGAATTTTCGTAATTTGTGACATATATATTACTATTATGCATGTGAAAGTGTTTTAAGGTGACAGCAATGACTATCTTAAATATTATATATAATTATATTCTTTGAACTCGTTCTTTGTGTGTGTTATTAGTTTGATATGACAATTAATTTGTGTTACTTAATTTCTAGGCCTTACGATGATATTTATTGTATTTATGTGTCATGTGTAGTGATGATATATAGTTAACTAATGCATATTATCTAGTATCATATTAGTACAAATACCAATTTGTTATTAGAAAGTAGTACTATTTGAGGTCTTAATGGGACAACTACCATTTTATTGTCTAAAGCAACTTATTTGGAACCAAATTTATACAAGTTTGTTGATAAGGCGAATCAATAAGAACCTATCTTGAATGGGAAAAGGTATTGTGCATATTAGTTTTCACTATGTATTATTTTTAATATTTATTTTTAAATTAGTAGATGACATATACTACAATAGATTTAGTGGTGAATGATGTCGTGCCTTATTATCACTAGTTGATGTTATTACATATACTATAATAGGTTTAGTTTTCTTATTTGATTTGATTTAAATTCTTTTATATTTGACAATATATTTATTAGCTCAAGGTTTTATATTAATGATTTTGATGATAATTTTATAATGTTTCAAAATTCAAATTTGGATTATTTCCATAGGTAACGATATAGTCTTGCAAAAGAATGTTTCCTCTCTTACAAGATCCTTCTTAATAAACTTACCTTATTAACCAAATTGTATGATTCTTCATACCTAAGACCAATGTAGCATGATCCCAAGTTGAATCATTGTATCTTCCTGAAGCAGTTTGATCAAGAGTACTTGAACTTCCTTCCATTAATTTGTAACAATAAATAAAGACATATATCAAATCATACACAATTTAATTTCATCCAAAACAATCCAATTTTATCCAACAAAATTCATCAATAAGTCAGAAATCAACAATTCATATGATTACACAATACGCAAGTCCATTATATGTAATATAACTCATTTTGTATGATTACCTCCCTAGATGAACATTTATAAATATATATATTACTAGCTGAGGTAGGACTTGGTTTCTTGATAATGAGAGCATATGTTTGTGTTTATTAATTGGACAAATATTTGTGAGCATAGAAGATACATTCATGTGTATGAAAGTGAAACTTATAGCTAATAAATGATCCACACACTTGCTAGCAGGACTTTACAAGTTGTAAAAGGAAATTAGTTTTGACATATTAACTTATGATTAAACTGCATGCATGGTAGGTTGAATGTTAGGCTTCACCACACTTTAATGACATACAATTCAATGAAGAAATACATATCAATTTCTCATGATAATGAATTCTCATAACAGTGAAAGAACTGATAGATGCGTGATTTTTCAATTGATAGCATTAAGTTCTGCCTAATCTACAAGCCTATAACATTGAATCAATCACTTTAATGACATCTTATAGAAGCTCAAGTTTAGTATCAACAATTAGAAAAAAAAAAAGATGGACCTTGACTATATGTAACACCGGACTTTCTGAGCCCTTTGGTGTTGTACTGTATTTGGAGATACTACTGTATATTGATATATACATGGTTGTATATGAGTTCAAAGATGTATTTAAGTCATTTGGGTGTATATGTAAATGATTTATAATATTATATGCCCTTCCATTGGTAATGCCAAACCTTGGAGATTTTCGACATATGAGTTTTTAAGTGGATAAAACCAAGTTCATTAGATGGATATGACCATGCTAGTTAAATTAAATGTGTTCTAATGCCTTAGAGGTGATTAGACATGATTTATAGACTTATTGGACACTTAGAAACCTTAATTCGAAAAGTTAATGTACATAAGGGCTTATTTGCAAATTATCAAAAATTAAAGGACTTAATTGTAATTTTTCAATTCTTGGAGGACCAATATGTAATTTTATAAAGTTAAGGGGCTTAATTATAATATTCAAAAGTCAAAGGACCAAAATGAAAATAAAAGTTTTGGTGATTCCCAAATTTTGGACTTAATTGCAAATTTAGGAAAAATTAGAGAACCGACCGATAAATAAAGATATGGTGACTTACTTGATTTTTGTACTTAATTGTTGTAGTTGATTTTTGAGATTGGTGAGGAAACGATTGGCCAATCGTGTGCTAGGCACAACTGATTACTAATTAAGCGACCCCCGAACCCTTGACGCTGGTACATGAAAGTCGAGTCGTCGTATCGACACCTTTCTACAGGACTTGCGAGTGATTCCACACCTAGGGTCTGGACACCGACAAGGTCATCACCTAGGGTCATGACGCTCTTGGCGACTGTAGTCCAGACTCACCACGAATGAAAGTCGAGCCAACACCGAGTATCGGTGGGTGTGCACATTAGTTTGGCCGACTAGTGGTGTCACACATGATTATTTTGGCTTATCATGATATTGGTTTTCTGACGATATTTGATTGATACATATGAAGTTTTATGCTTTTGTGTACTAGAATTGGAACCTATGTTCGTCGGATGGTTGATTAATAGGTTAGGCCTATATGGTTCCTAACTAGTATACATTGAGTCATAGGCTGGGCCTATGGTTTTCTATGTGTTGTATATTCACTTCATAGGTTATCTACACTGTCTTGGTATGAATCGAATTCTATTTGTGTTATATGTTTTTCCTACTCACTGAGTACCCAATGTACTCACCCCCTCTGCTTTTCAACTATACAGGTTAATTTAGTAAGTTTGAAGCTCTGAGTGGATCGTGCGATCTTGTGATGTTTTCAGGGTTTTACTGCACGTAGGTAGTTTCCTATTTTGTAGTTTTATTGTCTAGTGGCTCATGAACTGTGTTTATGTAGAAACGCTTTATGATTTTGTAAGTTAACTTTTGATTGCCTTGTGTTTTATAAAAGATTTTATGTATGAACTTTTGATATTATTGTTGAAATTGCCTTGAGTTGAGATTGCCTTGAGTGGACTTTAAAGTCCTAAAGTTGTGGTTGGATGTAATTATAGAAGTGTGTTTTAAAATGTTTGCAGCTTTTGAGATTTTTAAAACACAGCCATTGTGCTGCCCAAATTTTTCAAAAAATGAAGGAATAGATTTTCAGTTAGCCTTGCATAATCGGATTAAGGATATCATGAGTGTCCTTAGCCCGGTTATGCGGCGGTTATCATGGGCCCGATGTGGTACCGGGTCATGACACTATATTCTAAGGTATTGAATTTATTTAGATTTTATTTTGGAAATTAATAAAGAATTTGAGATATCTTGTATAATATATACGAGTAACAAAGAGTTTAGTTTATTAAAAGATAGCGTATAAATTGTAAGATATCCTTTTCGAGAAGTGAAAGAATGAAACCATTATTTTATATAATTTACAATAGTCCTCCAAGGAAAAGACAAACTGAATGTCAAAACTTCAAACACTTCTTCAGGCAATGCTTTAAATTTAATATTTGAAATTGAGGAAAATTATTATCAATTCTTTATCTTAATTCTTTATTAAAGAAGATGGAAGAAATTTTAGTTAAGTTTCATTAACATAAAAAGAAGAAGAAATTATTAAAGTGCATTCATTTTAATTGTATAAAACTTTAAATTCTAATATGTGGATTGGAAAGAATTATATTCATAATTATTCTTACAATGCCTAAAAGTCATGTTTCTTTTGTACGATGAATTGATGATAGTTTGTGATTACTTACAAGTTCCAAATGCAAATGGTATGATATGCTTAAAATTAAAAATCTTAATTCATGGTAGCCGAATGAACCAAATCATGATTTATAACCAACATCATCAACTCCATTAAATATATCCAATTCCAAATTTCCAACCCAACACAAATCACAAATCACAAATTTACCCAATTTATTTCCAACTTCCAACTTTCAACTTCCAACTTCCAACAATTCAATTTCAACCCATTCACAACTTCAATATTCAAAAATGCAATTAAGCAGAAAAAACAATTAAAAACACACCTAAAAAGTTTGAACATGGTGGTTCGGATTTTCGGGTTAGATGACTTAGGTTAGGTTTTAATCAGGATAATTTCCAGATCTGGCGACTGTTAACTCCAGAAGCGATGGTGGCAGGCAGCAGTAGACTGTGGATGGTAGTGGAGAGCGGACGGTGGTCGACATACGGTGGAGGCTACAAATAGTTTGGTCGTGGTGAGTCCATGAGTGGTGACGGATGGAGACTGGAAAGGAGGGCATGTGGTGGTGGCGTGGAGGAAGAGGAACTGGTTGTCACTGGCCAGAGAAAGCCACCGGAGAGGAGAACGAGAGAGAGATTGGAGAGTGAGAGATGAAGTATGAGAGAGAAGCAGATGGATGGGTCGAGGGGTTTTTAAGAAAAGTTTCAATTATGCTAATTAGTCCATGAGTTTTTTAAACCTTACAGTATCAGCAGTATACGATCGGTATCGGCTGAAACCCTAGTATCAATCAATACCCACGACCGGTACCTTTTTAACTTATACCATTACATTTTTCAGCAAGTATGGAACAGTGCTCATAACCATAATCAAAAGTGCCTTCTTAAATGGATATGTCACCGAAGAAGTGTTTGTTAAGAAGCCTCCAAGTTTTGAAGATGAAAACCATCTTGATTACGTGATGAAGTTAACTAAAGCTCTGTATGGTCTAAAGTAGGCTCTTCAAGCATGGTATGAGAGGTAAGTAACTTTCTGCTTGAAAATAACTTTGAAAGAGGAAAGGTAGATAAAAACCTTATTCATTAAGCAAAAGAGAATGATTTACTCGTAGTGCAAATATATGTTGATGACATAATATTTGGTGCTACTATTCCATACTTTTGTGAAGAATTCTCAGCCTTAATGTATGGGGAGTTTGAAATGAGTATGATGGGAGAATTATCTTTCTTTCTTGGGTTGCAAATTAGGCAAACAGACAAAGGAATATTCATTTGTCAAGACAACTACACAAAGGAACTCATCAAGAAATATCATTTTGAGAATGTCAAACCAATGGGTACTCCTATATATACTGGAACTAAACTTGATAAGAACGAAGAAGGCAAGACTACGGATGAGACAAAATATAGAGGAATGATTGGATCACTTCTATATCTTACAAGCTTAAGACAAGATATTATGATTAGTGTGTGTCTTTGCACACGCTTTCAATCAAATCCAAAAGAAAGTCATCTTTAAGAAATCAAGATGGTCATTCACTATCCTCTCGGAACTATGGATTTTATATTATGGTATCCAAAAATTGATTCATTTAACATAGTTGGCTATTGTAATGCAAACTATGCAGATGATAAAGTTGATAGAAAAAACACAAGTGGTCACTGTCAATTTCTTGGAGGATGTTTAGTTTCTTGGTCTTACAAGAAATAAAATTACACAGTGCATTCAATAACTGAAGAGAAATATATAGCAGCTACCAACTGCTGCACTCAAATCTTATAGATGAAACATCAATTCCATGATTTTTTCTCTGAACTTTGTTCATATTCCTATACTATGTGACAATACAAGTGCAATACATCTTTCTAAAAATTGTGCATCATTCTAGGAATAAGCATATAGAAATCAAGCATCATTTTATTAAAGATCATGTTTTAGAAGGAACCACTGATATATTAAAATTGAAAATTAAGTAGTTGATATCTTTACTAAGCCACTTTTTGAAAATAGATTTTATTTTTTACGAAAATAACTTAGTATGTGCAGATTATCTGATATTAACTCTATATAAAGATTCTGTGTTACTTCTCTTTGCAAATATTAGCAGGCTTCTTCTAATTCGTTATTTAGCAAGATCCTCTTAGTTTAATAGGGTGGAATACACTTGTCTTAAAAAGGCAGTTATTAAATAGCATCATTTTAGCTTTTAAAAAGTGCATGCGCCGTTCTAACAGCTTTTTGTACGCGACTGACAGAAGATACGCGAGCGATCACACCTCCTCTGATAATGTGTACGCTTTTTCATCTTCATGTGAAATCAACACTCAATAACCATTTAGTATATCCTGAAAAGGTTTCTTCCTTCTACTTACATTCATCGTTCTTAGTCGTTTTTCCTTTTTAACCCCAACTCTCTATTTCTGCTTAAATCACCTAAACCTTACTAACTTAATTGAAATGGCACGAACAAAGTCCAAAGGATAAAAGAAAACCTTGACTGCTACTACTAGCCATGGCGAAACACTTCCCTATTAACAAGAACATGAAACTCTTATTTCTGAATTATCCTCTCTGTCACCAATACTAGGATCACTAAACATCCCTACTGAACCTGTTTTTGTCACCTCTATCAAAAAGCTCCAAGTTTCATAAGCACCCACTCAGGAGACTCCATACGAGAGAAACAGAAAGATTTTGGCAATGTTGTCTCTTCCTAAAGAATCAGATTTGATTCATCTTCTGAGCATAATGAATCAAAAATCAATTAGCAATATATCTCTGACTATGGTGAAGAAGGTTCTGATGGAAACCCTAGCGTATAAAAAAAAGAAGCAGAAGAAGAAGAAGAAGAAGAAGAAGAAGAAGAAGAAGAAGAAGATGATGATGATGATGATGATGATGATGATGAATCATCTACTGAGGGGGAGCTAACAATAAAATTAAGATTCCATTCTCCTTCACCTTCACTACCTACTATCACTCTACCTACCCCTTCTACTCTATCTTTTAAAACCTCCGCACCCACCACCGACTACTCCTTAACTTGGTTCCAAGGGAAAAACATTGCCTGAAGTACATTGGATCGTTAATGATGATGATTCTGAAGAAGAACTAGTTAGTCTAATAAGGTGTCCACGAACCAAAGGGAGTGTTGCAAAGTAGGCTGAAAAAATTGTTGAAAAAGAAAAAAGCCCCGACGTTGAATCAAGGGAAGAAGAAGAATCTCGAAAGAGAAAAAGGGAAGAAATAAGAAAAGGCAAAGCGCCTATGGTTGAAGAGAAAGAGGATCCTATTGTTAGGAATGAGCTACTTTATGAAGAAGCCTTGTTTGAAGAAATTCCAAAAGCTAAGAGGTTAAAATAAATAAAAAAAAACACAAGAAAGGAGAGTCTTCAGCACTGATCAAACTGTTTCAGTCAATGGAAGCTAAAGCACGACACAAAATGCGCTACAAGCAGAGAAAGGTGGTTGTTTGATGCATTTTGCCTCTTCTCCTATTTGATGAAATTGGTATTCCCATCTCTTCTTTTTTTTGCTATTGTTTGGCATTTTTTTTTTAATTTGAATGAGACAATGTGTGATGATTTAGTTAGATCATTTTATACAGACGTGAGAAAAAATGAAATTGATGGAAAGTTGGCAATCGTCTCTTAGATACATAAGTGTGAGATTTTGGTTATTGAAAAAATCTTAGGGAACATACTGAATATAATTCCTATAGGCAAAACTGGTGTTCTTTGTCATAAATGGGATATCACCGATCTTGATCTGTAAGAAGTTGTGAATTTTATTTACTTGCACACCAAGAATACTTATGAAGCGAGACCTTGGTATAGACATTTGGACCTACTGCCATGATGCCTTGCATCGATATCGGCCACTTCAATCTTTCCAACAAGTAGTTCGGTGGAAAGATGCAATCTCCTGGAATTGTTTTGGGTTAGTGTTTAATTAGAATGTCAATTGTTGGAAGATTTATTGCTTAGATTGATGGAATTAGAATTTATTAAAGGGATAAAATGAGATTAAATTAAGAGAATAGTATGTTGTTAGTAAATTGAAAGAATAAGAATGAGTAAGGGCATAGTTAGAAGTTTACTTAAGTTAGGAAGACATAAGGCTTATAAGGAGGGGCTTTTTGGTCTTTTAAGCTTCATTAAATGAAAGAAAGCAATTGTCTAGTGTTAGGAGAAGAGAAGTTCATGAAATTGCAAAGAAAGGGAGAGTGAGTTTCGGTTGAGTGAAAGAAGAAGAGAAGAAGAAGAAGAAATCTAGGGTTCCATTTTTTTTTCCTTGCTTTAGAAGAGTGATTCAAAGGGTTTTTTGAAGAGGAAAAGGAAAGGGGATGATCTAATCTCCCATTAAAGGCAAGAAGCAAATTCATGGGTGGCTTTTGGAGGTAAGTGGTTTTCAAATCTTTTGGTTTTTGAAGGGGGTTTTAGTTCCAAAGGCTTAGGAAAATCATGGCTATGG
>JANZXV010000212.1:11612862-11624274 GCA_027576455.1 Erythroxylum roigii | reverse complement strand
CTTACCGCTACTACATTAATTTGTTTTAACGGAAGTGATTTCTTTTATATTTGGTTGCAGGCGACAGCATCACCAAGAAGAGTATGAAAAGATATCATACTATTCTAAAGCAAAGGAAATGTGGGACAAATGTCAAGTTACTTTTGAAGAAACAAAAGAGGTAAACAAATATAGAATAAGTCTTTTAGTGCTTCAATATGAAACTATTTTTTTGAAACATGGAGAAACTATAGATGAATTCTTCAGATGTTTCAACAATGCCATTACAGCCTTAAAGAAATTAGGAAAGATATATACTAATGATGAGCTTGTAACAAAGATTCTAAGGTCACTACTAAAGAAATGGAGACCTAAAGTGACAGCTCTAGAAATTACAAAAGATCTTGACACTATTTCACTTGACTGGTTAAGAAGAAATTTGATGATCCATGAAGTCGAGCTTAGGGGAGATAAAGGATCCTCATACAAAAGAGGAATGACACCAAAAGCAGCTAATGAATCAAATCCATCAAACGGTGATGAAAGTGACGCTGAGTTGTAAATAGATGGAAATGATGAATTCAATTTCATGGTTAAGCAAATATACACACTTCTACAAAAAGAAGCTAATGAAGAAAAAAGAAGGAAACAATAAAACTGGAAATAACAGGTTCTTATCAAAAGGCAGCAGCAGTAGTATCAATACACAAAACAATCAAATCATATACTATCGCTGTAAGAAGCCTAAACACATAAGACCATAATGTCCTCTTCTTTAAAAGGACAAAACAAAGAATAGAAAACCCAAAATGCAAGCTATGACTGCAGCTTGGTCAGATAAGGATTTTGAAAATTTTGAAGAAAAAGAGCCTGAAAAAGTCGACAATGTTTGTTTTATGGCTAAATTAAGAGATTATAAGGTATACTATTCTGACTCTAATATTGAAATTGATGAATTAAGAGAAGCATATCATGAACTATATGATCAGTATAAAAAATTAACAGGTTGAGAAGCCAAGAATAATGATGCATCCTTAACGAATAAGATTAAATTATTAAAATCTGCAAATAAAAGTTTTTGTCTTAAAATATGTCTCTTGAAAATGATAATAAGCAAAAAGTCCCTGAAAAGGAATTGTTGGAACAAAAAGTAAGTCAATTAGAGAATGCATTGCTTGAAAATGATTCTATTAAGGTTAAACAATTAGAAGAAAAAGTTGTTACTCTAGATTGAGAAAGAGAAATTTGCAAAAAAAAATCATTTCTCTAGAAAAAGATCTTGTTAATGTTGTCGATGGAAGGAATAATCTTGATGCATTACTTAGGAATGGTAAAGGTGTTTTTGATAAGGCTGGAAAATAATAATATTAGGCCATACAAGAATTTCTTTGTTAAATCCAGTAGTAGCTATAATCAAATAGTGGGAACCTGATAAATAGTAACTCTCAGTCATCTGTTTTTTGCGTTTACTATAGTTGACATGGCCATATTAGTCATTCTTGTAACTTTCAGAGAATGAAGAAATTATCACAAATGTATGTTTAGAGACTAAAAGATCAAACCACTAACCTGAAAGGACCCAAAAAATGGGTACTTAAAATGAGATAATATATTTTGCAGATATATATGCGTCAGAACAAAGACAAGAGAAAATCAATGGATAGTTGATAGTGGTTGTTCGAGACACATGACAGGTGAAATATCACATTTCAACTATACTGAAAGGAAAGAGGAGGTAATGTTATCTGTGCTAACAAAAATAAGGCAAAAGTCATTGGAATTGGTAAAATTGGTGACTCTAATTATGCTTCTATTGATAATGTTCTTTATGTTGATAGATTGAAACATAACTTGTTAAGTGTAAGTCAACTATGTGATAAGGGTTATAGAGTCACTTTTTATGCATCTCATTATAAAATAATTGATAATTTTAACAATCATATTGTATTTGTTGGTCTTAAAAATCAGAATATCTATTGTGCTAAATTGGAAGACATGTTTTTTCAAAATGTTATATGTTTTGTTTCACTAGACAAGGACTCATTTATCTGGCATAAAAGATTTGGACATGCTAGCATGAGTATTTTATCAAAATTATCCAAAAATAAATTAGTAAGAGGACTACTGAACTTGAAGTTTGAGAGTAATCAGGTTTGCAAAGCTTGTTTAAAAGGAAAACAAATTAGAAGTAGTTTTCCTCTTAAAACTATTGTTTCTACTAACCAACCGCTTGAACTTATACATGTAGATTTATTTGGTCCTACTAGGACTCAAAGCTTTGGTGGTAAACATTATGGTTTTGTTATAGTAGATGATTATTCTAAATTTACATGGTTTATTTTCTATCAAATAAGGATGATATTTTTGAAGCTTTTAAGAAGTTTTGCAGAAAAATTCAGATAGAAAAAGGGTACTGCATTACATCAATTCGGAGCGATCATGGGGGAGAATTCAATAACATAAAATTTGAAGATTTCTGTAATGAAAACGGTATAACTTATAATTTTTCATGCTCAAGGATTCCTCAGTAGAATGGAGTTGTTGAGAGAAAAATAGGACCCTTATTGATATGGCCAAGACAATGATGTGTGAAAGTGGTCTATCTTATAGTTACTGGGTAGAAGTTGTTTCTACTGCTTATTATATACTTAACAGGTGTCTTATAAGACTTATTCTCAAAAAGACCCCCTATGAGTTATAGAAAGGAAGAAAATCGAATGTTGCTTACTTTCGAGCGTTTGGCGGCGAGTGATTCATATTAAATAATGGAAAAGACAATCTTGGAAATTTTGATTCCAAATCATATGAAGCTATCTTTCTGGGTTATAGTACTACTAGCAAAGGATTTTGAGTTTATAATAAAAGAATAAAGAAGATAGAAGAATAAATACATGTGGTATTTGATGAAGCACTACCCTCGACAACAGTAGCTGATTTAGATGATGAAAAACATCCTTTAGTTCTTAAAAATACATCTCAAACTCAAACTACACCTATAGGACTTTTGAAATTAAAAGATCAAGAAAGTCCTTCTGAAACTAGGATAGAGTAGGCTCCTTCTCCAAGAACATCTCAACAGGAGCCTGTGGAAGGAAGAACACCTAGAGAACGGAGAGGTCTTGATACACTTAAGTATATTCTGGGAGACCCTTTTAAGAGGCTAAGAACCAGATCATCTTTCAAAAACAATTATGTTACCCTCATTTCATAATTAAAACCAAAGACTGTTAAAGAGGCTCTTATTGATGAAAATTAGGTTTCAATTATGAAAGACAAACTAAATTAGTTTGACAAGAACAAAGTTTGGAATCTAATACCTCATCCACACAAAAAATCAGTCATTAGAACTCATTGGGTATTTTGAAACAAACTTGACAAAAATGGTAAGGTGGTAAGAAACAAAGTCAGACTTGTAGCTCAAGGTTATAATCAATAGGAAGGTATTGATTTTGATGAGACTTATGCACCTATTGCTAGATTAGAATATATTAGAATTTTACTTGCTTTTGCATGTTATAAAAATTTTAAATTATTCCAAATGGATGTCAAAAGTGTCTTCTTAAATGGATATATTAACGAAGAAGTGTTTATTAAGCAACCTCCAGGTTTTTAGAATGAAAACCATCTTGATTACGTGATAAAGTTAACTAAAGCTCTGTATGGTCTAAAGCAAGCTCCTCGAGCATGGTATGAAAGGTTAAGTAACTTTCTGCTGGAGAATAACTTTGAAAGAGGAAAAGTAGATAAAACCTTATTTAATAAGAAAAAGGAGAATGATTTACTCATAATGGAAATAAATGTTGAGGACATAATATTTGGTGCCATTAATTCATCCTTCTGTGAAGAATTCTCAGCCTTAATACAGGGGGAGTTTGAAATGAGTATGATGAGAGAATTATCTTTCTTTTGTGGGTTGCAAATTAGGCAAACAGAAAAAGGAATCTTCATTAGTCAAGACAAATACACAAAGGAACTCATTAAGAAATATCATTTTGAAAATGCCAAACTGATGGGTAATCTTATGAACATTGAAACTAAACTTGATAAGGATGAAAAAGGCAAGGCTATGGATGAGACAAAGTACAAAGGAATGATTAGATCACTTCTATATCTTATAAGCTTAAGACCAGATATTATGCTTAGTGAGTGTCTTTGGTTACGCTTTCAATCAAATCTAAAAGAAAGTCACCTTCAAGCAGTCAAGAGGATCTTTTGCTATCTTCTTGAAACTATGGATTTTAGACTATGGTATCCAAAAACTGATTCATTTAACATAGTTGGCTATTGTGATGCAGATTATGCAAGTGATAAAGTTGATAGGAAAATCACAAGTGGTAACTATCAATTTCTTAGAGGATGTCTAGTTTCTTGGTCTTGCAATAAACAAAATAACACAGTGCTTTCGATAACTGAAGTGGAATATATAGCAGTTGCCAACTGTTGTGCTCAAATCTTATGGATGAAACATCAACTCCAGGATTTTTCTCTAAACTTTGATCATATTCCTATACTATATGATAGTATAAGTGCAATCAATCTTTCTAAAAATCTTGTGCATCATTCTAGGACTAAGCATATAGAAATCAAACATCATTTTCGTATAGATAATGTTTTAAAAGGAACCATTGATCTTTTGCATGTTAAAACTGAAAATTAAGTAGTTGATATCTTCACTATGCCACTTTCTAAAGACATATTTTGTTTGTTAAGAAAAAAGGGTATATACATATTATATGATATTTAACTCTGTATAAAGATTCTATACTACTTTTTTTTTGTAGATATTAACAGATTCTTTCTAATATGTTCTTTAGCAGGCTCCTCTCAGTTTAGAAGGCTCCTCTTATTTTAATAGGATAGAATACACCTGTCTTAAGAAGGTAGTTATTAAATAGTGTCATTTCATTTTTTAAAATGGGCACGTTGTTCTAACAGCTTTCCATACGTGACTGACAGAAGATACACAGATGATCACATCTCCTTTAGTAGCATGTATGATTGTTCATCTTCACACGAAATCCACGGTTAAGATCCATTTAGTATATCTAGAAAAAGTTTCTTCCCTCTACTTATCTTCATCATTCTTAAAGCACCTTTTTCCTCTCTACACTCAAAGTCTCTGTTTGTCTCAAATCTCTTAAATCTCATTAGCTTACTTGAAATGGAACGAACAAAGTCTAAGGGGCAAAAGAAAACTTTGACTCCCACTACTAGCCATGGCGAAACTCTCTGCCATGAACAAGAGTCTGAAACTCTTGTTTCTGAATCTTCTTCTTTGTCACTAATAGTAGGATCATTAAACACCCCTATTGTACATGTTTCTGACACTTTTATCAAAAAGTCCCAAGTTCCAGAAGCATCCATTCAAGAGACTTTATATGAGAGAAAGAGAGAGATTTTGGCAATGTTGTCTCTTCTGAAGAATCAAATTATGATTCATCTTTCGGACACAATGAACCAACGATCAAGTAGCAATATGACTATGACTTAGGTGACGAAAGTTCTAATAACTCAAACCTTAGCTCAATAGAAGAAGAAGAAGAAGAAGAAGAAGAAGAAGAAGAATCTTCCAGTGAGGGGAAGCTAACGAGAAAGGTAAGATTCCATTCTTCTTCACTGCCTATTCTCACTTTGCC
Source organism: Erythroxylum roigii (assembly GCA_027576455.1). NCBI lineage: Eukaryota > Viridiplantae > Streptophyta > Magnoliopsida > Malpighiales > Erythroxylaceae > Erythroxylum > Erythroxylum roigii. The sequence goes on along the minus strand of JANZXV010000212.1, from coordinate 11,618,659 downwards.
TACTCCTACTCTCTCTTCCAAAACTTCCACACCACCACCATCGACTACTCCTTAACTTGGTTCCATGGGTAAAAAATTGCCTAAAGTACACTAGATTGTTAATGATAATGGGTCAAATGAAGAACCAATTAGTTTAATAAGGTGTCCACAAATCAGAGGAAGTTTTGCAAAGCAGGCTGAGAAAGTTTTTGAAAAAAAAAACTCTAATGCTAAACTAAGGGAAGAAGAATAATCTCGAAAGAGAAAAAGGGAAGAAATAAGAAAAGGCAAAGCGCCAATGGTTGAAGAGAATATTAAGGACCCTATTATTCAAAATGAACTATTTTATGAAGAAACGTTGTTTGAAGAAATTTTGAAGGCAAATAGGTCAAAATAAAAGAAATGCAAGAAAGGAAAGTCTTCAACACCAATCAAAATGTTTCAGTCAATGGAAGCTGAAGCATGATACAAAATGCACTACAAGAAGTGAAAGGTGATTATTGGACACATTTTGCCTCCTCTCCTGTTCAATTATATTGGTATTCCTATCTCTCTTTATTTTCTTGCTATTGGTTGCCAAAATTTTTTAATTTTGAATGATACAATGTGTGACAATTTAGTTAGATCATTTTATACACACATGAGAACAGACGAAATTGATGAAAAGTTAGCAATTGTTTCTTGGGTACATGAGTGTGAGATTTTAATCACTAAGGAAAATCTTGGGAAACATACTGGATATAACTCCCATAGGTAGAACTGACTTTCCTTGTTATAAATGGGACATTATTGATCTTGATATGGGAGAAGTTGTGAATTTTATTTCCCTACACACAGAGAATACTCTTGAAAGGAGACCTTGGTGTAGACATTTGGACTTATTGCTGCGATGCCTTACATCGATATCTGTTACTTTAATTTTTCCAAGGAGTAGTTCAGTCGAAAGATGTAATCTCCTGGACACGTATGTCGTGTATAATCTACTAAAGGGAAATCGAATGAACCTCTCAGCAATGATCTTGCGATTTATGGTGAATAAGGAGAGTCATAAGAAACCACTGGTGGTCTGCCTTATGGGATGCTACTCACCAAGATTTTCGCTCATTATGGAGTTTCTTTTGATAATATGGATTGGTATGAACCTTCCAAGTTTCATTCATCTATTCCCTATCAATTTGGATATAAGCTGAAAGATAATGTATAGGTAGAGAAGAAAACAGAAAAAGTAGCAGACGTCTTGGGTCCTGCTCCACATAAATCAACCCCTGTCATACTTTAGAATAAAAATGATATGATCCTTAAACAACTAAGGGACATGTGATACAATCAAGATCAAATGCATGAACAGCTAACAAGGATGCAAGACTAATTCAATGACATGCAACTCCTTCTTCGCACTATTCTAGATACCCTTAAGAAATATTTTACATGATTAACATACTCTAGTTATTTCTTTTGATACACTGACAATTTTATTTAATACCTATTTTTTTCTCTTCCATATTTATGCATTTTTTGTTTCATGATTGTTTAATCTTTTTTGGATAATGACAAAGGGGGAGAGTATACATAGGACTTCGCTGAAATACGTGGCTTATGAGTAGGGAGAGTATTTACTTATATTTCTGAAACCTTTTCCATTCTATATAATACCAACTATCTAGGTATCTATTAAGGTATTTACTAGTAAGGTGACCTATTGGTATGTCACCTTACTAGTTGGTATCTTATAGGAATGACTAGTAAGAAACCTTTTATAAGATACCTATTGGTATGTCACCTTACTAGTTGGTATCTTAAAGGAATGACTAGTAAGAAACCTTTTATAAGATACCTATTGTTATGTCACCTTATTAGTTGGTATCTTATAGAAATTCCTATATGCCTATAAGGCATCATCGAAGTGTGAACTTCAATCCCATTTATTTGGGTAAATTACCTTTTTAATGATGGATTGATCTTTTAATTTGAAACTTCTTTCTTTCCACTAAATGGGCGAAACAACTCAAATAAGTAGCTACATGATTTTTTTAGTTCCACTTTTGTCTTTGATCTCTTTTGGTCACTAATAACACCAAAGAGGGGTAATGAATTGGTGTTGGTGAATTTAAATACCTATTTTCTATCTAAAGGTTGTAATTTATCAAATAATAATATTTGATAATAGAAAAAGATAATTTAATAAAAATCACATCATAATATAATTTAAAGAGCGTAGGAAAAAAAGGAAAACCAATTTATAAGGATGCAGTAAACAATTCTTGTTTACGTCCACTTTCTAAAACCAAAGTTAGTAAATAGCTAGGCCCTAACTCAACTAACCTAAAGTCAACGGACTTGACCTAAGTTAACTAAGCTTTAATATGATCGAGTTTACGATCGAGCTCCATCACTCGGCGCAACCCAAAACCCAAACCCATCTATACATGAAATGTTGCTATTTTGGTTAATAAATAAAACATCATTTCATTTCCAATAAACGATGACATGAAATGAAATGTCCTCTTCCTCCACTCCTTGTGAAAAGTTCTTTCTCTTATATGCCCTAGTGTTCTCTCTCAGTGTCTCTACATATCTCTCTTTCTCATTCTCTTTCTCTCTCTAGTTCTTTCTAACTTTAAGTTAGTATAGTAATCAATCATACTACATCACAGTAAGCTCTCTCTATCCTAGTTGTTGTCTCTCTTAACATCTCACTCTCTATTATATAATTGTACTTCTTTTTTAACTGAACTTAAAGTAATTAATGTTTAGAGTTGAGAATACATGTTTGGACAGAAAAATGACTAAAACATGTGACTATGAGATCCAATTAGAAAGAAAATGTTATTCTTTACAAATTTGAAATAAGATGATTGTACAATATTTACCTGCTTCTCTATAGTTTAGATGAAGGATTACATCAATTTGAAATAACATAATTGGTGAGAAAGTTCTATATATATTAAAACTCTCAATATCTATAAGTATACGGATCGTATCTTGTAGTATAAACGGTTATTGTTCCCCGAGGATTATAATCACCTAAACAATTTGAATCTAACTTTATATAAGGTATTTGAAAATTGATTGAATTAAAATTAAATAACAAAAAATAAAAAATTAAATAAATGAAAAAGTAATCAAATAAACAATGAGTTGCTAATAAAAATTAAGGTTTGATCGGATTGAATACTTAGGAACAATTCATTCCTTATTTTGTTTATTTTAATCTTGTTGATTTAATTTATGTTTGATCTTAGATTTCCTAATGTTATTATTATTATTTCCCAAGATCTAATCAGTTAAACTTAATTGAATTCGATAATTCTATATTTGTTATATCTTGATTCACAAAACTATTCCTAACTTATTCAATTTGATCTAAAACAATCTATTAGCTAATTAATTTCACAACCAAGATCTCTCTTTGATTGATCAATAATTTGATAATTGTAGGTCTATTAAATTGTCAACTCTTATTGTACAGCCTAAAACTAATTTCTTTGAATCACTCTCTTGATTTATTGTCAAGTTTATGTACGACAATTATCACAAACATCTAAACATGTATTGAAATCAACAATAATTAAAGTTCACAAAATAATTCCAAAATAATGCCTAATATGGGTTTGGAAATCCATAGACATGTTAATCATGATACAATTCCAGTTACACATCACGATAATGAAAGAAATCAAGGAAAAGAATAAAAACTCTGTTGACTCTTTGATTTAGAATGTTGGAATTTCCTGATGCTTTTATTAATCTCTCTACTTTGATTCACTTTTGATTTGTGGCAGCTATATTTTTTTTATTGTATTTCACATTTTTATATAGCTCTTTAGGGTTCTAGGGGTTGCATCTAGGGTTTTTCTACTTTGTTTGGTTCCTCGAACCCTAAAAGCATGAAAAAGAATAGATTGCAGCATAAAGATTGAATGACTTGGTCTTTGTTCGATAAAACTTAAAATTTCAGGAAAAGTATGTTATTATTATTAAGTTAGATATAATTTCTTATAATTTTTAATAATTTAATTTTATTGTTTATTAGAACTCTTAATAGAATAAGTAATTCAGTAGATCCAATTTGCATTGATAATATTAATCTTTTGGCATATTGGTTTTTTGAGAAATGGAGTTTAATATGTGAAAGTGACTTAGAAGATAATCTTAGATGGGACTTTGATATATGAAAGTGACTTGGAAGATAATCTTGGATAGGAAAATATTAACATGCCATTTGATGCAATGAATTTAAATGATGTTGATGATGAGGGTTCTCTCAATAATGAGAATTTTGTACCAACTGAGAATTGAGTCAATGCAGTTTTAACAGGTATTCGAATGGATGAAGTTTCAAATTTTTGTTTATCTTCTTCTTTTAATTTTACTTATATTTGATATATATGTTAAATTCTATATATGCACTATAATTGTAAATATTTTTATTTCAGGTTTCACTTCTAGTTAGTTCTTCGACACAAGCTCTTGTTGTAAATTATAATTGTTAGAAAGTCACGAATATTTATTATTCTTTTTATTTGATGTTTTGATATAATTATTATTTTATGATGAAATTGTAATATTTTTAAATAATTTATATTGTTCTTAATTTTGTATTTGTGTGATGAATAAACGATCTTTTTTTATATTAATTGTAGTTATTATTTATATGTAAAATAAGTAAAAAAAAATACCGTTAATAAAATAAATAAATTGTTATTATTTTAAATTTTATTATTATAATTTTTGAAGACATGGTTGATATAAAATTATATATTATATAGTACAATATATTGAAAAACTATTTTGTAATTTTAAAAAATTCAAGAACTATTTTATATATTTAAAAAATTACCTGAATTAATACCTGATATTAACTAGTATCAATATAATACTATATCAAAACTATATCCGCAGCTCATAATATAATATGAGCCTAATCCGAGCTCCTACTATCAATGTTATGAAATGGATCTTACGTACCGATCAACCAAGGAAGAGGTCGGCAACAAATGAAAAGAGGGAATGAGTGGGAGAACATAAACCCAGAACAGAACTAAGAGTTCCAAAACAAATACGTAGAAGTCCTCGGTATAATTCCTTCTGAGGAGGCTTCGCAGTTCACTCACCTACTGTTGCGAGGCTTGACTTCAAGTTCTAAGAGCCTCCACATAATAACAATATTAATAAAAAAAAAAACACTTCCAATTGGTTGGAATATCCCATAAAAGTCAATTCGACCCATTGTTTTTAATTTTATTATATTTTTTATTGTCCCTTTTTAACTTTTAAAACGTGATTACTACGTTTCATACGAGGACCTTGGATTTTCGGGCTCCAATTCTTCCACCCAATGTGCTGGGGAATTTAACAGTGCAGTTATGCCACCTAATGGTCTTAAGTCTTAACCAGTGTTCCGAATTCTGTACCATATCGGCCGGTACGTATCGTACCGGTCAAAATCCGAAATCGGTACGGGTTTAAATGTACCGGGAACAAATTTCGGTCGATACCGGTCGATTCTAGTAGGTACCAGCCGGAACCACTAATACCAGCGAAATTGGGGACCATTCCGCAAAAAAAAGAAAAGGGAGGGACTGTTTTGCAAAAACCGAAACTAAAACCCTACAAAATCACTCCCCCTCCCCGACTTCGGTCTTCCTCTCACTCTCACTGCCTCACCTCTCTTCGTCCTCTCTCCCTCTTAGATCGCCGCCGCTCCCTCGCCGCTCGCCATCGTCGCCTGGTCGTCGACCTCCTCCTCCGCCTCCCTCGCATCTTCGTCTTCTCCGGTGGTCTGCTCGAGTCTTCGTCTTCTCCGGTGGTCTCGTCT
>JANZXV010000212.1:11563576-11578470 GCA_027576455.1 Erythroxylum roigii | reverse complement strand
AAATCACTGAACTGATCCAATTATGAGAATTCCGAATGAAATATTACACTACAAAAAAAATGTAGTTTAACGACGGATATTATTGACGAAAAATGTTTGGATTCTGTCGGTAATATAAATTGGCGACGGAATCAACTGATAGACAAAGGCGTCATAAAAATAGCCGCAGGTAAATTTACCGACGGATATTTTATGTAACCGTCGGTGAATATACCGACGGCTGGCTGTTACAGTCAGTAAATTTACCTATTGCCTTTTTCTTTCTGTCAGAATATTTGCCGATGTTATTGGTTAATCCGTCGGTAACATTACCGATGGTATGAATGACCCGCGGTGAGTATACAGATGGGTTAGCAAATCCTAACAGTAAAGTTGGCGACAGCTATCAATATTACCGACGGTTACTCTTTATTTTGTCGGTAAATATCTTACATTTTACCGACGGCTTGTGGTGTTCTGTTGGTAAATATAATTGATTTTACAGATGTAATTGTATTTTTCATCAGTAAATAATTTTAAAATTTTTTAAAAAATATCCCGACATTAAATTTTATTTCATGATCTTATAATTGATGCTAATTTCAACAGTTATGAATTAACTGTGCATAATATTTTGTTTATATAGTTAATTAGTTTAAACAGAAAGTTAATTGATGATATAAAGTTAAAATTATCTTTATTGATAATTAAAACATTAAATTGTACATAATAAGTATTTGTAATTCAAACAAAATGACTATAAGTATACTCTTATCCTGGTGACCGCGGATGCTTTAAGGTGCTACCCCTCCCCTTCAACTCATCCACCTCATGTCTTAGCTGAGCTATGTACTCCATCAATGTTTGCACTGTGGTCTGAAGCTCATTGACTTCATTAATTGTCGACTGTCTACTAGATATTGCTGTACTGGACGTGGAGGATTGCGAATAACATGTGTTCGTAAATGAACCTAACCCGAAGATCCTTCCACGATGGTCCCTACCACCTATTGCATCAAGATATATCTGACTCTCATCAACAACTTGCTCGTGCTGAGACTGTTGATGAATGCTTTCTTATATTTGGTTCTATTAGAAGGCAATGCCTATATTAGTAAGTGATAATTATTAAGAATTAATATTAAAACATAAATTTCACATACATTAAGTTCTCTATATCGGGTATTGACGAATGTCACACTGTCATGCTTTTTAGTGTGAGTGTGCAAAAAGAGCTGACGGGTTGTAGGTGTAACATCCCATGTTCGGGGCTAGACTCTGGAATAGTGAATTGAATGTACTGTGAGAAATTAAAAGTACATTGCATGCTCATGCATCATTGTATATTCACACACATGTGAATATTTATTTATGATACATTAAAAAAATAGTATATGCATTTATTGACATTTTTCAGGTATAATTAATTTATATATGCGATTAAAATGTGAATTGTAGATTATTTATGATGGAAATTTATTTAGAGAGTATTATGATCATTTCAGAAATTTTGGTGAATTTTAGAGAATTTACGAAAATTTGGGATATTTGGGAACAAAAAAATGAATAAGAGACAAATGGGAGGGTGACACATGACCCACATGCATGGGTGCCATGTGTCATTGAATTGTTAACCCACGTAAAAACTTTTCTGCAGCTCATTCTCGGTTGTTCTTCACTGCATGCATCAACACCAAATAAAAACTCTCTTTGCTTATACATCACTGACCAGTCCATATATATTGTTTTATCACTAATTATTTCTGTTTGCTTCATCCACCAAAAGCTTTATCTACTCTTACTGTTGGAGTTTTTGCTGGAAACAAGTAAGTGATGAAAAACTGTGAGTAATGTTCTGTTTTTGGGTGTTGTATTTGATCTTGCATTTGAGATGTTTTAGAGTTAAGGGAAAAGAATTAAATTATATGATGAAATGAGGTTGTTGTTGGATATTAAAAGACATGTAGAAACATATATGCAGAAAATTGATGAACAGCTTTATGTAAGTGTGTTTTGATGTTCATGTTTTAATCTTGAATCGTGAGTTGTTATTAGAGTAAGTGGACTTGGAATGGGAGTAGAAATGTAGAGAATATACGTTAGAAATGGTGTAGAAGAAGGTGGAAAAATGCATCAAATGAATGTAAGAAAAATGAAAACATGCAAAGTGCATGGAATTTGTGTGAATAGTAATATGCGCTTTTGGATGATTATATTGAATCTTGAATTTTTTATTTGTTTGAGTTGTGATGAGCTGGAATGGAAGCAAAAGAGTTGGTTTAAGCGTCATATGTGTTAATTGCATAAGATAGAGGTGAGAAAATCTGGAAAAAAATGGAAGAAGATGAAGACTGCATTTTAGAGAGAGAAGAGAAGAGGAGTTGTACCTGATGGTTTTTCCAAAACCGAGATATGTTGATTCTTTAGCCACAACTTTGTCATCCGATCTCCAAATGACTTGGAACTTAAACCAATAGACTCCTAAGACATTGTTCTTTCTTTCCATAAAAATTTAGAGCCATCTGAATTCGTTCGGGAAAGGTTTGATTAATGGATTTAGGATCAAAGTGAGGAAATGTGCTGGAATGTTATGAACTGGAGAATTTCCACTGAACATGCTTCGGTATTTTGATTATATCTTGATCTTTAGATTTTTAAATGGATTAATTATTAATTCAAATTAAACTAGAGACATATGTCTACAACTTTCTTAAAGAAGTCGAATTTTAGTTCTATCTTTAAGAATTTCAAATTTTGGCATGAAATTGAGTCTTGGCTTAGGTTATAGCACTACCAGGGATAGAAATCATTTCCTTTTTTATTGAATAAACTGTATTGATGTAGGATGAATTAGACTAAGGTGTCTTCACCAAAGTTGTAGCTTATTCTCTTACCTTTCAATTGATATAAAGTTTGTAATTTTTGGATATTGGAATTGAGAGATGTGTGTTGTACAACTTGAATGCATCATCATGCTCTAGCCAAAATTTCAAATGTACTCAGACTATTTTGAGCATAACTCATAGAATAATAAACCAAATTGTATGATCTTGGTATCAATAGAAACTTAATACATAGAGGAACACTTGTCTAGAAGAAAGTGTTACAGAAATACATCATTTTCTTGATCTTATTGATTATGCAAAGTTGACCCAAATGAGGTGCTTCTAGCAAAAGTTGGAATAGTAATTGTGTGTATGAATTTTGGAACTTTTGAAGTACAATTGATGTTTACATCAGTTTAGTAAGGAAATATACCCGAGAATTTGTCATTGAACATGCATATTACATGATACATTCTTAAATGTGCTTATTCAGTTAATTGAGCAATATATTAATATGAAACTATATATGATTGCATATAGACGAACACGTCGAACGACCGCTTCCAGATATTGCCAGGACTTCAAGGCAATAAACAAAAAGGGAACTATTGTGAGTAATATAAGACAGTCTCATCTTCATTTGTTTTGTTTAATACTGAATTGATTTGACTTATGCTATATGTGTGTATTGAATTGGGAATGTTCGAGTTGTTGAATGTATGAACATGTTCTGCTTTTGAAACTGTTAAGTTCTAGTTGTGGGTAAATAGGCATCTGTAGAAGGGTATGCAGCTGCTTTTATGACACTTCGGTGTCTCCTGTTACTGACAGCGCGTGTCGAGTGTGCTGTAAAATTTACCTAACTCTGCACACTAAAATTTGTAGTTGTGGTGAGTCGGGATCGAATCCACAAGGAATGCTCGGTTAATTTTCGTAACGAAATTAATTGATGCAAGGAAAGTATATGGGGGGTTTTTGGATTTCAAACAGTTTAGAAATTTAAAGTAAAATTAAACTATCGAAAATAAATTAAAACAAATAATCAAAAATGAGAAAAGTGTCGAGTATGAGTAAGGTCCGGTTCTAGGGTCAATCTTGGCCTAAGTACTATCAAACATATTTCTTCATTCTAAAGCCTTTACAATTCTTTTCGGACTATTGATCTGAGACTAATAGAACTCTTTATAAATCTCAGTTTTCCCTTAGGTTGTATTTAATCAAGATATGATCGTTAATTAAATCTAACTACCGAATAACCTAGGATACGATCTCTAGATTCAATTTGGCAGTCGCATTATGAATTGGAAAACAATCAATATAGGCAGTAACCTCACACGTTCGGATTATCTAACCTAAGTTATGTTGTTCCTAATGATTAACGATCGTTAGATGCTACTCACAAATATTAAAAGTAACGATTAAGGATTATAATCAATATTTTAGCAATAGTTTCGAAATAAAACGATCAAAATAATATATCAAGATCATTAATTCCAAAACTATCAAAATCAATACCAACAACACAACAATCCGAAAATAAATCACCACTTTAAAATGACAGAAATAGCTTAACCATGACTTGGCGTCGATATCCTCGTTGAACCGATGTCAGGAAGTTAGCCCTCCATGTCTATTTTTATGCTCCAAGAATAGGTCATACTACTGTTCACGGTCTCAAAAATGAAGTGGCCAACATTTTCTGCTCAATCTTCAAGTCTCCTGCACCGACTGTGTTGATTTAGTGCTCTGTTTTAATGTCTCTGCTTCCTCTCTTATAATCCTCCAGCGTCTGCTTCTTTTGTTCTTTGTGTATTTCCCTGCTTTCTTGCACCGACACTATATATTGATTAGATAATTAAAAACCTATGCATTTAAAACCCTTGCTCCAGCATTTTTAAAAACACTACACGCAGCAGCGTTGGCTGCGTGCGTTAAACAAAGCCAACAGCCAACAGCCAACGCAGCAGCATTATGCTCCTCCTCCTTATAAAACGCACAAGTTGTGCGTTTGGGCTGTGTAAAACGGCAGCTGCTTAAACGCATTGTAACGCTGCCTAAACGCAGCGTGCACAGCGTTACTGCATAAAACGCAGCGCACAGACCATTTCTTCTTTCTTTTCTTTTTTTAATTTATGCCTTTAACTTAATCAATAATTGTGCTCCAATTTGCTTTAGAAAATTTTGTCTTTTTGGTCTCAAAAATATATCAATAAATCCACCCTAACAGTCAACACAAATTAAGCATTTTATCTTAAAAATAGGATTAAAATCACATGTAAATACATAAGAAAATATAAGATAATTCAATCCTATCAGCTATGGAGTAAATTCATAATCAATTAAGCACATATCATTTAAGAAATTATACAAATGCCTCCTAACTGCTCTCTAGACCCCTCCAGCTTTGATAAAGAATAATAAAATCTTCATATTTCAATGAAGTTCACTAATTTCTCATCTATGATAATTTTAATAGGACCTCAAATAGAATTGCAGACCTATATATTGATAAGGAACTCTTTAACAGCATCCTTACATTCCTTTATTCTCTGGTTAGCTAGCTCTTTAAGACTTGGTACAAGGGACAAACTCAAATTCCCTTTAACTAGTCATTTGTGTGCACTTTGTAATAGCAAGCTAGAAAATTTATGTGCACTTTGTAATAGTGAGCTAGAATCTCATAAACATATATTCTTTTTTTTGGAAAAAGTAAACAATTTAATTAATAATTAAGAAAGTGTTAAAAGAATACATAAAAGACTAAGGAGGATACCCTTTGAAATTTTACAACCTCATTGCTTACTAAAGTAGTAGACGCCTAAGAATAAGGGAAGTTATAGTTTACATTTCTTAAGGAGGAAACTAGATCAGGTTTACAGTTTTTGTCAATGTCCTTAAGCAAAATCAATTCCTTAACTCCATTGATCACCACTAAAATTAAAACCTTAGTAGAAGTAACCTTATTTGAAAATATCCTCGAGTTCTTATCTTTCCATATAATTTGTACACAGTTCCCCAAAGCTATTATGTAAATTTGCATATAAGATTTTAAAAGCATTGTCTAATCAGTGAGCCATTGGATAGTGAAGGAGAGTTAGTTCCCCTTAAAGGACCACAGACACTTTCTTTTCACTATTTCCCATATAGAGGATCCGAATATACATTTAAAGAACATGTGATTTGAGATTCCTCTTGCTCCAGACATAAAAAGAAAATTATATCTAAATCTAAGTATCTCAATCTTTTTATGGTATTCAAAATTTTTTTATAGCTAGCCATAAGAAAAACGAAGTTTTGGGTAATAAACATTTGCTCCATACTATCTTATTCTAGTAAACTACAAGATTTCTTCCTCTTAACACATCTTTGGTAGACTTGTTTCACAAATTTTGGAATGAATTACCATTCCAAAAGTAGCTATCAGGAGTTGAGGGATTATAGGAAGAGTTAGGTTGTAAATCCCTTAGTCAGTCAGGGAGCGGCCATGAACTTCCACTAATTAGTGTACAAAATTTAACATGTATGGGATAATTCAGCATAGCCCCTTATGTCCTATGGGAGTGGAATAATTGACAAAACCTAGACTAGTTATCAAACCACACAAAAGCATTTCTTCCATTGCCAATTTTGTAGAAAATTCCTGGTTATACCATATCTCTCAACTGTAATAGCTGATTCAAAAAGCATGAAATTGAGTAGCTTTTTCCAACGACCCATCTACTCCTTCCTTTAAGAAAGTAAGAATGCAACCATTTAACCTAAAGGTAGTTTCTATCCTCAAGTATCTACCATAGTCTTTTAAGATTTAATGCAATGATTGTCGTCCTGAGAGAAAATTTACCTAATTCACCTTCGTCTTTAGGGAAGCAAATGTTAGCACTTTTGACTTTTGTAGGTCCCCTTCCATTATTGAAATGGCTCCATAAGAAATCCTTTAATATTTTTTCAAGGGTCTTAATAAGACTTTTAGAAAGAAACATATGTGAGCTCTAGTATATGTGAAGAGAAATAAGTACTGATTTGACTAGTTAAAGTTTACCAGTATAGGATAGAAACTTATTCACCCAAGACTTGATCCTTCTTTGGATTTTCTCAGAGGGAGGTAGTCATTAATATTGAGTCTTTTGGTCAAGACTCAGAGTCTTAGATACAAGATAGGGGCAGTTTCCTTTGCATTCCAATGGTTTCAGCAATATGTGATTCTATATGAGAAACTTCCTTAGAAATTAAGAAGTGACTTTTTATTGAAGTTGGTTTGCAATCTAGACATTCCCTTGAACTCTTCCAAGCCCCTCATCAATATTTAAAGTGAATCCAAGTGAACTCTACAAAATAATAGAGGATCATCCATAAAACACATGTTAGTTAAATCAATTTCCTGCATTTAGAGTGGAACTAGGGTTTAACCCAAATCAATGCTTCATAAGTCAATTAAGAGCTTCCTTGCACAAGATGAACATATAGGGGGAGAGGGGACCCCTCTGTCTAAGCCCTCTTGCTCTTGCTCCCTCAAAAGAATCAGAAGGACATCCATTTACTAAAATAGAAAAGGATGTAGATGTGATACACTTCTTGATCCAATCAATAAAAATTCTAGAGAATCCAAACACCTCTAGTAGCCTTAGTAAGAATTCCTAACTTACATTATCAAAGGGTTTATAAAAATCTACCTTAATAGTAAAGTTTGGAGTGAAATTGTTGGACCCCGTTTTCGAAGCCTAACATCAGACATGGGATCATGAAGCTTGAGCGTGGAGGAAGACTTAGAATTTGGAAATTTAAAAGAAAAATCCTTCGGAAGCAAGGCGGGGTCGCCATGGCGAACATATGGGAGAAATCCCACATGTTCCCTTCGGGTTAATTACATCGTGGCGGAACCTTGGAAATTATCTTGCCGCATAAATGTAAAACACCTTCAGGTTGATTACGCTGTAGTGAAAACCCCTACAACAGAACCCAAAACCCTTTGTAACCTACCTTATTTAATGCAAACTTAAACTCTTTCAACCACCCTCATTCATTCAATCCTAAGGACAAAAATAGAAATAAACATAAACATAAACTACTTCCCAAAACCTTAATCTCACTTGTACATCCATTGCAATGTGAAAACTTAAAAGTGGTCATAAACAAACCCAAAATACATTCCATTTAGATTAATAGGCAAAAGATTTTACAAAGCGTTAATGGCATTTCCAGCCATAATATAACATTTGCTTCATAAACTATAAATACAAAAGATATTTGAATATTACTTGAAATGTTGCTAAAGCCTTGCATTCCCAAAAATCTAACTTAAAAATACAAAATTATGCCAATTCGGAGTGATGTCGTAACTCTTGATTACTCGATCTCTTGTTCATCACTTGAATATGGGGAGGAGAACGGGGGGTGAGCTTGAAGCTCGTAGGTAGCAGTTTATAACGGAAAAATAAGCAAAACTTTTGAATGTCCATTTATCAGTCCAAAGTTCTAATTGAAATCATAAAACTTATCGTTCTCAGATTCTTAACCAAAATTCACAACTACAAATCATGTATGCATTTAACTTGTTAGCATATCATAAGTACATAAGCACATCAGAATGGATTGGGTAGATCCATGAACATGACGAACTACACATTTTCACATAATGGTCCTGTGTAGACACAAACTTGACATACTATTGCAATCCCAAAAAGTAGTTCTGCGTAGACATAAACATGAGGGAGTTCATAAAGGAGTTTCGTGCCACTAGTGGGCAGGTAGGAGAAGCCTTTAACTTGGTCAACATGCACATGACATTCTTGAATGGACTACACCAAACCCACACAACATGTAATTTATGAATCGAAAACAGTTTGTGTTGGGCCCCGATTCGTATTAAGCATGTGTAAATTATTTTGAGGATTTTAGTTTGATTAATTGTAATTTGGTTGAAATAAATTGAGGATTTTATTGTGTAGGCTATGATTATTAATGAATGGATTTGGTGAAATTAGAAATTATTATTGTGATATTTGTTAGTATTAAAAGGAATTATATGAATTGAGGGTCCTATGAATTTAGGTGATTGAGATTAAATGGAGGATTATTTAATTAGAGCTTGTATGGATTTTAGGTGTTAGACTTTAAATTTGAAAGAGCCCATTTGGAAGTTGATATATGGTTAAGGCTTAAGGAAAATCAATTGGGCTTTGTAGTCCATTTAAGTTGCAATTAATTGAGAGAAATGAGAATGAAAGGAAGCAAGTGGGCTGATAGCCCTTTGAAGTAACATTTAAATGAAGAGTAAAGGAAGTGGGCTTAAGTGGGCTTAAGGAATTAAATGAGTTAGTGAAATTTAAGGCATAAGGAGTTAGTGAAGCTAGGTTTTAAGGTTTAAAGTAAATGAAATGGGCTTTTAGCCCTTGTAATTATCATAGCATCAAATGATAAATGAAGAAGAAGGGGAATTGGGCTTAAGTTGTAAGGTAGTTGGTGAAATAAAGATTAAAAGAGAAAAAAGGAAACAAAATGAAGAGGGAAGGAAGTCTTTGGGCTAGAGCCCATTTGGGTTGAAATTAAATGAGATTTAAGGAAACAAAATGGAAGAAAAAGAGGAGTAGTAGGTGTTGGACGAAAGTTAAGGAAATAAAAGGAAACAAAAACAATAAAAAATGAAGAGAAGCTAATGAGAGTCGTATGGGTTAATGAAGGGATGAGGTGGCCGAAACTTCTAGTAGCTTAGTGAGAGGATGTCGTTTTAGTATAGGTTGAAGTTAGAAACTTAAGGCTTTTTTCTAGAACCAACCGAAACTAGCCAAGGAAAAAGAAGAGAAGCAATCGAAAATTTCAAAGAAGAGAAGAGGAGGGAGGTTTCGGCCAAGACAAAGGAAGAAGAAAAGAGTGGAGTTTTGTTGCTTCCTTGCTTGAGAAGAGTGGTTCTAAGGGTTTTCATTAAGAAGAAAAGGAAGAGAAAGAGTTAGAAGCAAAATCAAAAAAGTCGTGGGTCACTCCAAAGGTAAGGCAAGTTCGAAATTTTGTGATTTAGTAGTTAGAATGTTTCTTTTCTTGTTTCAAATGGGTGGATGGAAGAATAAAATAAGAAAAGAAGAAGGATTATGAAAGTGGAAAACAAAATCTGATTTTCGTTGGTGTCTTATAGGTTAGAGGATTTTCGAAAAGTGTTGGTTTTATGGATGAGTTTTGATGTTAATAGTTGAGATAAGGTTTGGGTAAGTTGATGTTGAATTATTTTCATGTTTTCCCTTTTGCTAAAAAAATTTCAGCATGGTTATCTTGTGTTAATTCATGGTCTTTGATAGGTTTTATCCTTCCTTGCTTATAAATGATGGTTGAAGAGTGAATTGTGTAGGAAAGAGGAAGAGTTATGGAAGTTAAACAAAATCAGAATTTTCGTGGGGGAGGTTCTAAGCTTAGAGATTTCCGAATTTTTGATGGTTATTTAGATAAGTGTGGATGCTATTGGTTTAGTTAAAATATAGGTAAGGTTATATGGAATTAAGTCCATGTTTTCGTTTCCTAAAGATTATGAATTTTGTTATCTTTTAAGATGGAATTTTGTCTTTCTTGCTTAAAGATGGTGGTTTGAGGTGGTTTGAGAAGTGATTGGTGAAGGAAGAAGGAAAGAATAAGAAAAGAAAGAAAAAGGGGAAAAAATCAGATTGTGATAGGTGACTTTGAGGCATGAGATTTTTGAATTTAGTTGGATTTATCGATAGGTTTTGATGTTAATTGTTTAGAAAAAGTATAGGTAAAGTGAGATAGGTTTTAAACCAAGATTTGCATTCTTTCAAATTTTCCAGCATTGGTATTTGATGATAAATTGGGAGTATTGTACTTATGAATATGAAAGTGAAATGAGGTATTGAAGGGAAAAAAAAAAGAAGAATTTTAAAGATGAAAAGAGAGAAAAATCAGATTGTAGTGAGTGTGTATAAGGTGGGTTTTGAGACAAGTTTGACTAAGTTTGAAAGAGGTTATGGTTGTTATAGTTTAGATAAAGTATAAGTGAGATTATGTAAGGTTAAAGTCAAATGTTTCCATGCTTTCAAATTTTCCAGCCATGTTATTTTGTGTTAATGAGGATTTTTATGCCTTGACTAAGGTCAAATAAGGTAATTGAAGATATAGGGAAGATTAGGATAGTTGAAATGCAAGTTTTCCCATGCCTTAGAATTTTCCAGCATTGATGTTTTTGGTAATTAGGATTTTGATGATTAGATAAAGGTCTAGAGAAGCCATTGGAAGTAGTTGGAGAGTGATTTGTGTGAGAAAAGAAAGGAAAAAGGGAAAGAGGAAGGATTGTTAAAAAATCAGAATTTGTGGGTCTCTTTAAGGCATGAGATTGTTGAAAATTTTGATTCATTTGAGAAGGGTTTTGATGGTTATAGTTTAAGAATGGCATAGGCAAAGTTAAGTAGGTTTAAATGCAAGTTTCGTTATTCTCACTAAATCGAATAATCATAACCTACACAATAAAATCCTCAATTTATTCCAACCAAATTAAAAATCATCAAACTAAAACCTCAAACTAATTTACACGTGCCTCAAAATAATTTAAACATGCTTATTACGAATCGGGGCCCAACATTAACGATATTAGCCCTTCGACATATATGCATCAAATTCTTTTAGAAAAAGGATCCAAACCATCAAGAGAATAAAAAAGGAGATTGAATCCTCCAATGATAAAAGTGGTGAAGACGAAGATTTTGAAGTTGCTTGATGTTGGTATAATCTATCCAATTTTGGATAGTAATTAGGTAATCTAGTCCAAGTGGTATAGAAGAAGACTGTGATTACATTGGTGAAAAATATGAATAGTAAGTTTGTCCCTACAAGAACTCAAAATGGATGGCGAATAAGCATTGATTATAGAAAGTTAAATGTTGCTACACTCAAAGATCACTTTCCACTCCCATTCATCGATCAAATGCTTGAACAACTTGCAAGAAGATCTCACTATTGATTTCTTGATGGATATTCAAATTATAACCAAATTATGATAGCTCCAGAAGATCAAGAGAAAACATCCTTCACATGCCTATGTAAATTTGCCTATAGAAGAATGCCTTTTTGGACTTTGCAATGCCCCAGCCACTTTTCAAAAATGCATGTTTTCTCTTACTATTTTGAGCACATTATTGAGGTTTTTGTGGATTATTTTACTGTCCATGGGGATTCTTTTGATGCATGTTTAGATAATCTGAATTGTGTACTTGAACGGTGCATCGAAACTAATCTTGTTCTAAATTCTGAAAAATGACATTTTATGGTTACACAAGGAATAGTTTTGGGACATGTAATTTCATCTAGAGGGATTGATGTTGATAAAGCTAAGGTAGAAATTGTCAGAAACTTACCCTATCCCATAAATGTGAGGGAGGTTAATTCTTTTCTTAGCCATACAGGTTTATCAAAGACTTTAGTAAGATTTCAACAAATCTCTGTTGTTTGTTACAAAAGGATGTAAGGAAGATTTTGACAAATTAAAAGAACTGTTGACTTCAGCACCAATCACTCAACCACCTAATTAGAGTTAACCCTTTGAGATTAAGTGTGATGCTAGCAATTTTGTTGTGGGTGCTAGCCTCGGACAAAAATGTGGTAAGATGACTCATTCCATTTAGTATGCTTCAAGAACTCTCAGTCCAACACAATGCAACTACTCCACCACAGAAAGGATCTTTTGGCTATTGTGTTTGCTTTAGATAAATTTAGATCATATTTTTTTGTTCTAAAGTCATTACATATTCTGATCATATAGCATTAAGATATCTTTTATCGAAGAAGGAAGCAAAGCCAAGACTTATTAAATGGATTCTTTTGCTCCAAGAGTTCAATTTGGAGATCAAAGATAAGAAAGGTATAAAGAACTCAGATCCGAACCACTTAAGTTGAGTTGTGAAGGAAGAGGATTCAATACAATTGCAAGAGTTATTTCCGGATGAACGCTTTAAGGTAAGGTTCCATCGTACGTATTGTAAACTATTTAGTGAATCATGGGATACCTATTGATTTGAGTAAAGATAGGCATAATATAATAAAGAGTGATTGTAAATATTATATTTTGGATGATCCTCAATTATAGAAGTGCTCCTCTGACCAAGTAATTAAGAGATGTGTACCTTAGCAATAATGTGAATCTATTTTAAAATTGT
Source organism: Erythroxylum roigii (assembly GCA_027576455.1). Lineage (NCBI taxonomy): Eukaryota > Viridiplantae > Streptophyta > Magnoliopsida > Malpighiales > Erythroxylaceae > Erythroxylum > Erythroxylum roigii. The sequence continues at coordinate 11,565,521 of JANZXV010000212.1, read as the reverse complement.
CATTCGTATGCTTGTGGTGGTGATTTTGGGCCTAATAGAATACTTGAATGTGTTTTTTATTGGCCAAATATATTTCAAGATTCTTTGTAATACCCCAAAATTTCAGTTTCATGAATATTACATTTTTGGTCATGAATAGTGCATCCTGAGGTGAATAGTGACACTCGAGACTTGAACTACCCTTTATTTTATTTTGCATTGGATAGTATTATTCAAGGACAACCTGAGGATTTAATTTAAGTTTAAAATAAGTTTATTTTGAGGATTTGATCAATAGTTGAAACCAGTGGTCAAAGTTTGACTCTAGAAAAGAGTGAAAGTCAAAATTGAAAATATTAATGGAAATAAATGATACTAATTAAGGTCTTTATGTGGGGTTGATATTTTTCTTATAGATATTTATATTGAGAAGAAGAAAAGAATGAATTAAAAGTTAAAGTTAATTTTAGATCTATTTATTAAGGGACCACATAATAGTTTTATCAATGACCCATTCTCTTTTTCCCTAAAGAGCGCCGAGAACAACCCCTCTCTTCTTTTCTTCCATTTTCTTTCAATTTTTTCCACTTTTAAGCCAACTTTCTCTATCTTTAACTCCCAAATCAACTATTAAGCACTAAATCATCAACTTAAGGTCCCTAAACCCACCATATCAACAAAAAGTTTAGGAAAAGATGAAGAAAAAGTATATGGTGTTCTTGATGAATTATAACATCCCACTCCGATGGGAAGGGTAAAATGATAATTTGGTAAAGGGTTAAGAGGGTTTAGGATTTATTTTGAAATATTCAAGCATACTTTTACTTGTGAACAGTGAAATTTTGCACATGAAAATAACTGTACATGCATTCATGGCATTTCCCGGTCTATGTGCCTAATGTGATTTTGTTGTGGACAATGTGGTAATTGTGTTTGGAAAATTAATTGGAGTGATTCTTGGTATGTTTTACATTTTAGGAAAATTTTGGGAAATTTTCTGGAATTTTCCGGGAAAAAGTTCTGGACCAAAAAAATCGTCAATTGACAAATCGATTGGTTTTCAGTACGGAAAATTTCTGTCCAATTGTATTGAAATATTGGGTACATTATTTTGGAATTGTAGTTGGAGCCATTGGCATTGAATGAGTTAAAGATTTCATTTATTAGGGTTTCTTTTATTAAATGATATTAATTGGATTTTTGCTTCTTCCTCATTTACGTGCCAAGTGGCATGGTGACACACCAAAATCATTAAATGCCCTTGTCTTGTTCCCATTCATTTTCAGCATCTTCAATTTGAAAGAATGAGGAGATGAGTTGTTAATTGTTCTTGATTCATCATCCGAAACCTTCATCTTTTTCTTCCTTGGTTTCTCCTTTGGCTTTAGTTCAATTGTTGCTCTTTTTCTACCTTAAGAGCCTTCTTTACATGCATGCAAACATGAGCTTTCCCCCTTCTCACCATGATGGTGTCGGGTAGGTGGGTTGAAGTGGAAGGGTTGGTGAGGTAGTTGAAGAATTGAAAGCTTAGTTGGGTAAGATTTCGTTTAATGCATGAATGGGTGCTTAGATGCCTTAATTGTGATGCTTATGCATTGAATTGTATGTGAATTATGCTTGTATATGTGGGTATGTAATTGGTTTGCTTAATTGATGGTTGAATGAGAAATGATGAATGTAAGTAAAATAGGTGTTGTATGAAAATTTGGATGATTTGAAGTGGACCTTGTGGTTCAAAATGAGCGGAAACAAATGAACATTTATTGTTTGTTTGCTGCCATGTTTATGGCTAAGTGATTAAGTGGATGATTGGATGAAATAGTGGTTGAATGAGTGATTAAATTGAATGCTAATTAAAGTAGAATTAGCATTGGAATGATAAGAAGTGAATTGAGTATCAAAGCTGGAAAATGTACCTTGAACATGTTCCAATGTTTTTGCCATAACTAGTTGTGTGGTCAAGCAA
>JANZXV010000212.1:11542595-11554680 GCA_027576455.1 Erythroxylum roigii | reverse complement strand
CAAGCCTTATTAATAACCGGACTTGAGCTAAGAAATTGTCAAGCACTCAAGCTAGGCCCTTAATATAGTTTTTTTTATCCAATCCACAATGGACAACGACATTCTTTTAGGTGGGCAACCTCTATATGCATATATATCTTCTTTTTTTAAAAAAAATGCCCACCCTCCCTTAGCAGTAGCTTCGCTACTGGTGATTTGAATATAATGCATATAAGGTAGATGTTGTTTTGAAGTATCACCATAATGTATTGTTTGTTATCAATTGTATAAGTGATTCCTTCTAATTAATTTTGCTTCATGTGGTTTATGGTGTGAGAGCTTGAATTTAAGATGAAGAACATAGTTTTTGTATTCATTATAGCTGACGGTACCCAGTTTTAAGCGAATGTTAGTTTTTGCGATTGATATTCCATTAAGTGTTTTCTTGTTTCACTAGCTTTGACAGCTTCTACACTATACTATCCAAGTAACACTCATCTTAACCGTTGCCCACATTGCAACCTTAAAAAAGTCATTTGATTCATGATTATGCATATGAATCCTAGTGGTGGAGAAATTAAATGATTTGCCAAATCGTGAAATGTCATGATCATGAATGATGTTTGAGTAGACCTATAGATCTATCTTATTTAAATACAATTTGTCCAAGTCTACCACTAGATTGCTCAGTTTCTAAAGGAAATGATTGTTGATTGATCATGAGTAGAGGCTTTGGATGTTGAGTTCTTGTTATGATTTTGAAAGGTATTTCTCTTTACTTATAACAATCTATTTTTGGAAAATATAGAAAAATGAGTAAGTATTTTGTTTTGTGACTTTGATTTTGTTAATTTGCTTGAGGACGGTCAAAAGCTATGTATAGGAGAACTTGACGCGTGCTTGATTGTTTATACATTTATTCCATAACACTTAGTGATTTTTGAAATGCTTAAGACATTTATTTTAGATCATATTTGATTTTAGGTTCAATTTGGAAGCATGAGAGCTAAAGTGAGTTAAAAAACACATTCTTTGAGTTATCCTCTTGATGTTCACACTTAATTGTTATTGTGGAAAAGAAGGAAAAGGATTAGAGTGAAGATGGGACAAGAAAATGCCATAAAAAGATGAATATATCATGTCATGTACATTCACGAATTAGGCATTTTAATTAATTTGCATAGTTGGATGCATGGTCGTGCACCCAACTGTGGATATGCCTAGAAATGTAGTTTTTACGCTAAATTGAAATTTTAGGCAATGAAAGAAGGGAGAATCATCTTGGAGGCATAGGAAAGGCAGAAACCTTACCTTCTTGGTATAGGCATATCGTCATTGTGTATCGTTGTTCTTTAAGGATTGTTTACGTTATTTTCTACTTATTGAATTATGTAAGAATGATCTGAATGCTCTATTATATTGTTTTTATGTAAACCTATTGCTATAATCTTGAATACAATACGTAATAGTTGTATTTTGGGTTCATTTGTGGCAACTAATGACATTGAATCATTAGAGATAACATAACATAGGTTAAATAACCTAAACTTGTGTAGTTGTTGCTTAGATTGATCTATTTTCCTTCTTTGTAATGTGACTATCTGACTAAATCTAGAGAACTTGTTCTAAGTTGTTCGATAACTAGGTTTAATTAAAAAATTATTTTTGGTTAAATCCGATCTAAGAAAAACCAAGATTAACAAAGCTTTTTAATCTACGATTAATAGTTCTAAGAGAGGTGTGAAAACAACAATGCAATGACGTATGCTTGTTTGTGTTTAGACCGAGATTGATCCAAGAACTAGATTCCAAAATCATTTATAAATTTTATCATTTTTCACTGCTCGCTTTGATTTGCTTTCATAAGTTCAATTTTACTTTGTTTTCTTAATTACATTAAATCAGACCCCTTTATACATACATAATTTAGAAACGTGAACTGATTTAATTTATGTGGGATCAACCTAAACTCATCACTAACTATGGTTTTAAATATAGTTATTTTGTTGTAGTGTTACAAAGCACTACCAAAGCATTATCATCTTGACATGATCTGCTCCATATTTCAAAGGAAGTTATCGATGGCCTTTGTGTCCCTTGATCCTCCAACAACCTTAGGCTCTGGGACCTTTGGAAGCAATAATAGTGTCACAACTCTTTGTGTCACCGTCATCTTACATAAGCTCCAATCTCCCTTTACTTTCTTCAACTTGGCAGCTAGACTAGTAAATGCTTCCTTAAGCATAATAATTTTAGCAACAAGAGAAGTTTCCAAGGAACACCTTTTTGAAGCATCCAAAGCAACGATATTAACGGTTCCATTCGTTTCTTCCCGAAATAGAGATTGCTCCTTTTCCATCTTTCCCTACGATTCTACAAAGTATATCTATCTACAACATTCTATAAGCTTGTATAAACATTCATATCGTTCCACAATGTTCTATAAGATTTCATAAGCTTCTGTCATGTTCCAAAAGCCTTCGTGATCTTCTATAAGCTTTTACCATGTTCCAGAAGCTCCCAGAGTCTTCTATAAAACTCCACCATGATCTAAAAAACTTCTTTGAACCGAACCTTATCTTGTAAGCTTTAAAACATGCAAAACGTGACATTTTGTGGGCCACTTAATTACAACACATACATTCACTAATTCAAGCAACTTATAAAAGCATGAGTAGAATCTCTGAACATACCTCTTATCCTTCTCTACATTAAAATAAACCGATAATTGTAAGATCAACTTCGTAGAGAATAAATACAAAAACAAAATTAAAAAGAGCCACAAAGAAGAAAATGAGATATTTATGAAAACATAAAAATTACATAAAACACCTAAGTACTGGCAGAAAAACCCATGCCATGTTTTAAAAGAGGTTGCTAGGTATTTACAAATTCTCACGTAACTTTCACTAGTCTTTCAAAAAGGTTGAGAAATTTTCAATCATGTACATATACAAAATTGAAAATGACAACAACGTCCAACACATATTGTGCCATCTTCTGCCATCTTCATAACCACCTATACAACAAGAACCCAATTACACAACCAAAAGACATATTATGCCAACTACATCTTGTATTATGAATGCTAAATGTTGTTTTTAAGGGTACAGTGGACAAACACAATCTGTCATACAGCAAATGAAAAGCTTGCTCATAAATTTAACAACCCAATACTACATTAACCAGAAAGCGGAAGAGAATTTAAGTCATATTCCCAACATTAATTAATACAAGAACTTTCTAACAATAAGCAAATACGATTTACGATAAAAGAATGACCATATTCCAAGAAAACGTATTCGTCAGTTCAACTCATTTTGTGAACGGTGCTGGGAACAAATGAGCGAAGCAGGGACACTAAGATAACACAGCTGAAATTTACTGAATGCCTCATCCTGTTGAAGATTCGTCTACCCACAATTTTGTATTAGCTCCAAGCTACATATACAAGAAAAATTTCTTCCCCCTAGTGTCTAGTCTAATCTACAAGATGAATCTAACAAGAACATGCTTTCAACGCAGTCCAACTATGAAAGTTGGAATTTCATGGCCAATTACTCTTGTCTAAAATCATATTGAGAATCAGCTCATATAATGGTAAATTTGGCATAGCACACAAACAGAATTGAGGAACTGTTTTTTTTCTTTTTGGGTCCCGCCAAATGAGTATAAAACAAAACGCATTCTCTAGTTTCTTCCTTCTTGAAGTTGTCGAAGATGCTTCTCATTTTGCACGGGTCCTAACTCATGCGTTCTCAAAGTCCAGTTCAGATAGTCCCAGGTCACAGTAGCCCTGATCATCCAATTGAAGAGCGTCATCCTCCTGCCTGCCAGGCATTAAGAAATCAAAGCTGTACACGTTGCCCGGAACTGGTAGCTCCGTATGCTCTGAGCTGCAAATAAACCTCGCATATGGGTTCTCCAATGGCGGCTGGTGCTGCATCATTGGATTTTGAGGATATAAAAGCTGAGCAGTATCGAAATTTGTATGAAGCGGAGGGCTGTCAATGGAACTGAGCAGTTCATCCACGCTGAAAATCTCATCCATTGAGAAATCCTGCAAAAAATCCTGGCCATCATGACCATTTATCCACCCAAAATCCCCGGCCTTTGGAGTTTCACATGCCTCGCTCTTTTCTACCTCTTCTTTGGTAGGATAACTTTCTGTTTTAGTTTCACGAATACCTTGCATAGTTTCCTCCTGGTCGTTCTTCACCTCCTCTTTTAGTGCACAATTTCGCAATGAAGGTTTATACATCCCAGGGGGCTCTGTTTTGAGTTGTGATTGACCTTCACCATAATCAACCTTTGCAACCTGCTCTTTTGTATCTTCACATCCACAAATTTCAGAGTGATTCGAAGTCATAGTAGAGTCCGAATCTCCAGGGGTTGCATCCGGAGAATAATGCTTAGGTGTTATAGATGAAAAAGGACCCCTTGAAGTACCTGTAGGATGCGCCACCTCCGGAAGATTTAGCCGGGCATAAGGGCCATACATAGCCCTTGCTGCTTCGTCATAGGCAAGAGCAGCCTCATAGGCAGTAGGGAAGGTACCAAGCCAAAGTCTTGGCCCTCTATTAGGTTCCCTAATCTCTGCAACCCACTTTCCCCACGTCCTCTGCCTAACACCTCTATAATTACAAACAGAGTTCTGGGGTCCTCCTTTCCCTTTCATGCATCCTTTTTTTGATCCCTTGGCAGGAACTCTCCGCGATGGTTTATTATCTCCATTACCACCAGAATCAATATACTCGTTGTATTCTTTCCACTTTTTCAGTGTTTGAGCCACGGACTTGGTACCGTCCCGTCGCTTCCTTTTCCTGATAGATTCCGATGGCACACAAGCCACATCAGAACTTGCAACAAAAGATCCCATCTTGCAACTTTCGACGACTTATCCTCTCTTCACAACAAAATCCACTCCACGGTTTACGTAGTTATACTCTCCAAATCCCCACTAAACCCTACCACGAGAAACCCGTAACACGAGTAACCCTGTTTATCTGCAACCGACAAAAAAGAGCAAAATTGGAACACTGGGATCACAGAAGAACAGAAGGGGGGAAAGGAACGCATAAGAACAGATACTGCAATTAAATGCTCAAAACTCAAAACTTGTCCAGACTTTAAATTTCCTATTCGGAATGTGAAAATACACTCGGTTATTACTAAGTTTACCTACTACGCAAGGAATTACGCTTGCGGTCCAATACAACTATTATTATTTCGTTTCCTATTTAGTGATAGACTATTACAACTTTATTGCACAACCGGTACCTTGGAGATCAAGTTTACTTGTTAGTAATCGGAAATACATTTCTAAAATGACCCGGAAAAGGACCACACTATTAAGTTTTGTTCAACTTCAAAAACGATGACGTTCCGGTTACGCAACGACTCATCCGCTCCTTTCCCAAAATCCCCAAATTACAATCTACAATCAAGAGATTAAAGACAGAACGAAACCCTAATCCTAAATCTTCAAAACCCAACTGCTCAAAACAGAATTACACCCAATTTAACCCAGAATGGTCACCAATGAAAGAAAAACCGTTTCCAAAGTTCAATCAGCAAAGTAGAGGATAACTGGAAAGAAATCAGTCAAGGAGGAAAGGAAAGGCGAAGTTGACCAACCTGTAAGTTGTCCCCGGAAACACAAGAACTGAAAATTTAAACTCTTTCAACTCCTCTTCTTGCTCCTGGTACGCTTTACTGAATCCCGTGTAAGTTTGATTTGTTCTGTAGGATAGGCAGATGATTCTTTGGTGTGATTTGATGTTTGTATTAGGATGAACAGAGAGTAAGTTTAGCAGAGAGCTGTGTCTGTTTGCTTGGCTTGAGAAACATTGCAAAGGAGAGAAAATAGATATTTATAGCCTTCTCTAGATATTTCTGATTTCCTTTCTCGGATATAATGACGTGGCAACGATCTTATCACGATATGTGGGTGAACCGTAGTTGTTATACAATGAGCACCCGAACCTTCTCCGAGCCTCCAGGGCCACCCGTTTCGTTTTCCTTTGCCTCGAAGCAATTGCCAGTTTTGCGCTCCTTCACTCTTTCCCCCACGAAGTTTCTCGAAATTTCAAGTCTGCCACTATATCTGGACCCCCAAGCCTTACAAATATCTTCTCCACCTGCCAAGCTGTGTCCAGTTCCGTTATTAGTCATTCGGAACGACAATGTGATCAGCATTTCGATAACTGGATTTCTCCGTAATTTGTATAAGTTTTGCGCCACTAATCTGATTGTCTTGTTCCTTCTTATTTTGTTTTCCTTTTCTATCAGTTGATCAATGTGAAGCAACTAACTGGACTACACGTAGCATATCCGTAAATTATTAAATGAACAGGGGCAGTCTATGTATTAGATGAAAGGACTAGTGGACGCAAATTGAAGAAAATGATATCAATAAAGCAGCACGTGGATACGACAAGAGGGACACACGTGTAAAAGTCAACAACGGACAAACTGTCTAGTGATCCCATCCTAGTTCTCTGGTCATACTGTGCATGTCTAGCACGTGGCCGCGTGGGATGAGGCAGAGACTGTTCTCTACAGGTTTGACACGCCGTTGAAAAGAAGTCATCATCAATGCGAGTAGAGATCAAAGTCCAATTGGCAATTGCATCCAGAAAGCATCGAGACGAGATGTGGACCTGTGGAAACGTCATCCGTGACTTAGTGTGAATGTTGGTATTCATTTGTTTATCCCAACGGCAGTAATGGAAAGCAGCCCAATTGAAGGTTTGTTATAATAGAACAAAGGTACATAGACCTAACAGTAACTGCTCCAACAGTATGATTATAATTATTATGGATCGTCTAGGCCAGGCAAGTATTGTATGTATAATTTCAATTGAATAAGGTCAGGCCCATTCAGTATTTGATGGTCATTAATTTAATAATTTTTACTAATTTATTCTAGAATTAAATTGACGTTATTTGCTCACTTATTTTTACTGCTTTTTTGTACGGCGGATCCGACCCATGTTGTTGGACGGTCGATTAAGAAGTTATATTGTATGCTATGCACCTTGCAAGAACATCAGATACAGGATAGAAGTAGGAAGAAGGAGAGATTTTTGGGAACAAAGTTGCAGGTGTCATTAATAGTAAAAATTATTACAGCTAAAAATCAATGGTCGTACGGGTTCGCGAGCAAGTAGATGGCATTTAACATTGCAAAAGGCACCATCACCCTCCAACCCCGCGGTTTTATCTATCGGAAAAGAAAACAAAGAAACAATTTGACAAGAAGACTATTGAAAGGGAAAAACCCGACGGTACTGAAACTCCAATACTATGAGAAGGGAAAAATTGGACACCCGCTGTTGTTGAGCTTGACAACGTCTACGATAGCCGTTTTCTATGTATTTAATTATATCGTATCTCTTAACATGCAGGCAGATCCCCTGGAGGTGCTTGTAAAGTCTGCAATTCCCCTACCCCATCCTCCACCAAAAAAGCCATTGCCAGACCCCATGTGATATGAACGTCCAAGTGACAGTGCATTATCCACACACCTATTCAATCACAGTGCAGACAGATAGTTTAGTATTCAATTCATTTTAGTTTCATGGAGAGAAAAGGGCAACATTTACTTACCAGGATTATCAGCAACGAATCTGATGACAGCCCAACCATTTGAGGGCACGGCAACTGTATTTCTCAACGGTGGATCAACAAGGTTGAATTTTGATGTATCCTTTTTAGGATTGAAATTTCCAAACCCTTCAGCGATGATATAGAAATCATATCCATGCAAATGAATCGGATGATTCTCGGGCGTAACAATGCTTGTATCTTGAATTACAACCTGAACTCTTGATCCGTACTTCAACTTATACAATTTAGTGCCGCGAACAGGTTGCCAAAGTGACCTGCTCACGTTACCAGTGTAATCGAACTTCACAGGTGGTTTTGCCGGAAAATCAGTCGTGAAAACTCCAGGGATACTGTTGTGATGAGCTTGGAGCAAAGAGAAAGTTGACGGGAGAACAAAAGAAACATTGTTCATGCTAGCAGTGAAGCGAGTGCCATTTGGTCCCTGACAATTTCTAGCTCTGGCGTTTTTAGGACACTTGTTGAGTCCTAAACCAACGGTGAAGAACAGGCTTTCGTCAATATCTGTGGGGACTTCCACCTTCTGTGGACTTTTAAGGCTTCTGCTAAATGCCGTAACTGTGGGTGTGTCGTTGAACGCCGGTAACGTTGGCATAATTGGGTTGCTTGGTAATCCCTTTGCTGGGCACGGCGCGGACTTGTATTCGAGAATGGCGGTGGTGGTTGTGTTATCAAACGGTGCGTTTTGTGCACTTTGATAAGCACGTGCAGCGACGTAGTAACGGGCAGGTGGTTTGTCTCCGGAGATTAAGACGTCGGTGGTCTGACCGGGTCCTAGCATGATAACTGACGTGGTAAAGGGCTTCAAGTAGGAGGCATCAGCACCAACAACTGTGAACTGGTGGCTGGCGATGGTAAAGAAAAGTGGTTGATTGAGTGCAGCGTTGATAACTCGGAGAAGGTGTGTTTCGCCGGAGTCTATTGGAACGATGATCGTATCTGCACAAGTGCACATTGGTTAGGCCCATAATTCATCCATGAGGGTTGTGTTCATAGATATTTTCAGCTCAAGTTTCTATTGTCAACTTTATTTTCTTTTCCCCTTTAGACATGGAATTAGGAGAACAGCCACACACCTTTGGCGGAGCAGTTGTAGAGATCACCAGGTTGACCGTTAATGGTATATGCGTCAGAGATATTTGGAGAGGCTCCGGTTCTAGTTGCCCTCCTCACCACATCTATCGGATTAGCATCCCACCATTCACCTGTCAATGAACCAACCCTATTAGCTAGCTCACTACTCACTATTTCATTAGGAATATTGTTATATATATATATAGAGAGAGAGAGAGAGAGCGAGAGAGAGAGAGAGAGTACCAAGGAGTAGAGGTGTTTCTCGTTTAGGCTTGGGAAAGGGGTAGGAGGATCCTTCTTTTGGACGGATAATAAGAGCACCATAGACTGTAGCTCTAAGCCATGAGCTATGAGCATGCCACCATAGTGTCCCTTCCTGTCCTTGGATAGTGAACCTGTAAGTGTAACTCCCTCCTGGTCTTATCGGGCATTGCGTCACAAATTCTGGCCCATCTGCCCATGCTGTTCTCATCTGCCTAATCCCATGCCTAAGGACACAACCAAAATATTTGATCAGTCAAACATAATTAAGAACCATGATTACTTAGGAAGCACGGCTTCCATGGATGTTTTACATGTATTCCAAACATCACCGTCTAAAGAATATCACGCCTATATTGTAATGTACTATACAACTGTTGCACGAGTTGACTAGGAGAAGTAGAGTAGTAGACTATTGACGGGTTACCAGTGAATGGTTAGATTATATCGGGCTCTGTTTTGAACGTTTATCACTAGACTGTCTCCATTATTCACTTCCAAGGTTGGTCCGGGGAACATCCCGTTAACTGTGATGCTATTATGAGTCTTGCACAGCCTCTTCACTTTCGTCGCTTGAACCTGTTTCCGCATTTCAAATGTTTAGTGTCCAATAGTAACAATGTATTATACTGCAAGAATAAGGAAATCATTTGTGTATACATGAAGCGTGCGTAAAATTGACTTACAACAAAATCATGGTAGTGAGTTTTTGCACTCGCTGATGAGATGGTAGAAGCTAGGAGATGCAGAGTCACGCTCAAGAAGAATAGAAAACATCTACGATTGCCAAGGATGCTGTTGACAACCTCCATTGTCGCTTGATGTTAGAACGACGAGGGGATTTATGGGTAAAGACTTAATAAGAGTTGATACAAGTGAGGGATGAAGTAGAAAGGAGCTGGGCCTTTATAGGAAGAGTACAAAGGAGAGAGTTGTTTGAGGTTGGCAGATTAGGTTTTGATTCAGAAATGTTCAGACTGCAGGGGTAATCTTAGTTCAACCCTATAGAAGTTGTTGCACCCACTGGGATGTTTAGAGTAAATAATTTCGGCACGCTTGTTTCTCAAGTCTTTTTAGCTTCTGGTTGACAATTAGCAAATCACCGTCAGTACTAACGATTTCACGAATTGTCTATTTCCACTCTCATTGTGAATATGAAAGGTACTAAAATATTATATACCTCTAATCACAGGCACAACATGATAGTAATATCAAAGTAAGACAATCTTATTTTGGTACATAATTTTAACAGAGATGGTTTACTTGTTGTAGTAATGACGTTTTCTTCCTTTTCAGCTTCAGTTCTTCTCGGAAACAAATCCTCATGCATGCATGTTTAGTTAAAGGTAGCATTCAAACTCCCTAAATCGTATCCCATGAAGACTTGAAAGATGACAACCAAATAATGAAGTTAAACTAACCACACCGGTTTCACCATATATCGCAAGAAACAGTTGGCAATTATAATCATTCAATATTCCAAAACTTCAACACCATTGTTTCCATTGCTTATTAATGACATTGACCGACTTTATGGCATATTATAATGGTAAGTTTCAATTAAGTCAATATGATGCATATATATATATATTGCTTGGACATCTGCATACGATATTGCGGGAAGATTTAAGATAGCTAATAGTGGACCATAAATCTAACTGAAACCTCGTTTGAAAGAAATAAATTAGTTTGCTTGTCTTAACGGTATACCCATAGGTTCCGCCAGTTTGTATGGATTTAAGATGCTCTATGTAGTTAATTGATTCACTTTGAAGCACAGCGAATGATCTTCATTTTTGTTTCGTCCATAAAAGAACCTGGTGATGAATTTAAGAGTTACTCGAGTGCCCGTGTTGACTCTTACAATAGATGGAGTTAATGGTGTACGGTTTAGAAAAGGTAGAGTTTCTTTGAAAGGAAGCATACGAAGACTTGAGTTGGGAGATACAGAAACCTTCCAGGATTTTGATAGGTGAACAAGATTGGAAGACCAAGTAACGACGTTGGGTGAAGTTTGTTATTGAATGTTTAGAACCAATTATTAGAGAAAAAATAAAAAATCAATTGGGACACAGATGGGTTCCTTGTCAAATATTGTGATGAGGTGTGCTTAATTTTTCATCCATCGTCTTCTTTTCCCACTCCTTTTTATTGTTCTTGGGCATGTAGTTTGTGTCTCAAAGAGATTCCTTTGAAAGGTTCATGTCAATCTGAACGCGGACCACTTTTTCTTTTCTTCTTTTAATTTGTTTTAAGTGTGAGATTACAACCACTGATTAGTGGTTTATTTCTTGTTTTTAAGATAATATAGAAAACTTTTGTTTCCTTTGGGAGAATTTAAAAATGATATGAAATTCGAGGATTTAAACTTTGTTTCCATAGTTATTTTCTCTTTTTTCAATAACATATTCTAACCGTAGTAATCAATTAAATTGCAATTTCTGGTTGTAATGCAATAAACCTTGCCCCATTTAGGCCTTTTAAGTTATAACCACTAGTTGTTGCCTGATTTCCTAAATATGAATTGTCATAATTCAAGCTATTGGTATTGATCAAGCAAACAAATTGGCATATACCAAACGTTGTTAGGAGACACTAACCAATTCTTCCTATTTACGAGTCCGATAAATTAATCCAATGCATGAACTTCTCGTTAAAGATAAGAGTGCTCCATCTTGAAAGTGATAAATATGGTGGGAGATATCAATCTAGGAAAATGGTTAGGAGACAACAGAAATTCTTGAGTCCGATCAAATCCAATGCAAAACATCATTTTCTAGCAATGATTCAATGTTAGGTTGGAAAAAATGGTAGGCAAATAGGACAAATAGAGAGACCAATTCAAAAACTATCAAACTTTCCTGAAACAGCTTCTGCTGACCAACGTCCGTCAGCCAAAGGGCTAGCAGCTACTTGGAGCGGCTAAAGAATAGGGCAATTGTTTCGATCTGCTTGAGTCAGGAGTCTTTTTTAAAAAAACTTTCTTGAGTTAGTATTACTAAATTCAATGCGTAAGAAGTTAAGGGTGCATTTACTTTCTGAAAATTCTCTAATTTTTTAGAAATTTTTTTCATAAAATAGAAAAAAATTAGAAAACATGTTTATTAATAAAAAAATAGATCAATTTTTCAAGAAAAGTGTG
>JANZXV010000212.1:11505372-11517076 GCA_027576455.1 Erythroxylum roigii | reverse complement strand
AATTGATTAATTGATGCATGAATTGGGAGAACCATCGATGATGGTTTCTCATTGAGTTCGCAAACTCATCCAAAATTACAATCTATTTTTCAGGACTTGAAGAATACCCCGTTTGACACGGGAGTATGTTTACTGTAGACAAGTGAAGGATAGAGGTCGGGATCAGTTCGCGTCTGCATTAGTATTTCCTAATATTGTATTCCGCAATCTTTGTAAACTGATTAGTATGTGAACTTTATGGTTACTGTAAAATATTGTTCAATGATTGTAATAACTGCAAATGTTTTCTACTGTCTACTGTTTTTGCCGCGCTAATGTCTATTTCAAAAAAAATGTTTTACTGAGTTTTCACCGACTGATGTAGTATGCCACCCCCGTGGGGCACGGACTCGGATATCACTAACGATATCGGGTTCGGGTCACTCGGGAGTGGGGTGTTACATTTGCACTTGATTGACTTTAATGTTTTGCAGTCGTTGATGGAGTTTTGCACTATTTTCATCGTGAGGAGGAACAGGAGTTTGTTGGTTTAGAGTAGGATTTAAGTTTTCTACCACTCTTTCAATCTTTTGTCTACCCAGACATTGTTTTGCAGTTTATATCTAAATTGATAAGGAATAGAAGGGTGAAACTTAGCTAGAGCATACAAATTCATATTTGCAAAAGGAACTCCATAATGGTTAAAAATCTTGGTGAGCAACATCCCATAAGGTAAGCAACCAGTTGTATTTTTATGATTCTCCTTATCCACCACGAACCTCAAAATCATAGCTGGAAGATTCATTTTATTCCCTTTTAGCAAATTATACACCACATAAGTGTCCAGCAGGCTGCACCTTTCAACTGAGCTACTCCTTGAAAAAACTAAAGTGGCTAAAAGTGATGCAAGGCATCATGTTATTAAGCTAATTGCCTACTCTAGGGTCTCCCGTCTTGGGTGTTCTCAACATGAAGGCAGATCGACTTGACAACTTTGACTAACTCCAAATCGTCAACATCCCACTTATGACAGGAAAAATTATTTTTCCCTATAGGAGCTACTTCCAGTATATCTCCTAGGATTTCTTCATAAATTAAAATTTCATATTCATTAGACAATGGCTAGCTTTCCATTAATTTCGTCATTTTTCATGTGTGTGTAAAATATCCAGACTAGCTCATTGCATACTGTCTCATTTAATTTTAAAAAATTTTCCCAACTAATGGCAACAGAGAAAGGAGAGATGGGTATACCTATGTCATCAAACATCATAGGAGGCAAGACCTGCTCAACAACCACCTCTCTTTTCTTGTAATGTGATTTATAGCGCATCAGCTTCCACTTATTTAAACATTTTTAGTCGTATTGATGTCTTTCCTTGCGTGTGTGCAACTATCTTTATTTTCTTTGCCCTTTTTGCTTTGGGAAATATCTCTTCTTGAGGCAACTCTTTTATATCAATAATGTCTTTAGTTATAAGTGCTTGGCCTTTCTTTATTTCTTCCCTTTTTCTTTTCCTGGCTTCTTCTTCCTTTTTCTTGTTAGCATCTGTGGTTTCTTTTTATTCAGAACTTTTCTCAACTTATTTCGTAAGACTTCATCTAGTCCGTGGTCGTCGAATCAACCGAGTAGATTCTTCATCTAAATTATTTTCATTTGTAATCCAGTGCACTTCAGGTACTTTATTCTCTTGAGTTTTAGAGGAGAAAGGTTCAGTAATATGAGCTTCATCATGGATAACGGAAGAAATTAAGGTTTTCTTTTGTCTTTTTGATTTTGTTTTTGACATTGTAGGTAAACTTGGTGAAGTTTGAGAGAAAAAACAAGAGGCTATAACAATGCAGAGAGTTAGAGTGCAAAGAGCATAAGTGGCGCAGATGAGATTGACAGAGACAAGAGAAGTTTTCTTAGGGTATACTAAGTGTTTCCTTAGCAATGATCTCGTGAGAGGATAGTAGACATATAGGCCAGAAGATGAAGCGTAATCGATTGCATATCTTCTGATAGATGCGTAAGTAGAGTCGCCAGATTGTATGCGTGTTTTTGAAAATGCTAAAATGGTGCCATTAGTGACTCCTTAATTTTAAGACATGTGCCACTTAGAATGTTAAACCGAGAGAAGCCTTCTAAAAAGAAGAGGAGCCTTCTAATCTAGGAAAAACCTACTAACCTAAGAGGAGGCTTCTAAACTGAGAGGGGCCTTTTAGACTCTAAGGAGCTTACTAAACTAAGAGAGATTTTCTAAGATATCATAATAGAAGGAAACTGCTAAATGAAATGCAAAGACAAGTAGCCGAGAATATTCATGCATAAATAATATCAGAGAGTTTGCACATACCAACTCCTTTTCTTAACACACAAAATCTATCTTTAGAGAGTGGCTTGGTAAAAATGCCAGCTAGTTGATTCTCAGTATTAACATGCAAAAGATCAATGGTTCCTTCTAAAACATGATCTCTGAGAAAATGATATTTGATTTCTATATGCTTAGTCCTAGAATGATGTACAGGATTTTTAGAAAGATTTATAGTACTAATATTATCACATAGTATAGGAATATGAGAAAATTTTAGAGAAAAATCTTGTAGTTGATGCTTTATCCATAAGATTTGACCACAACAGCTGGCAGTTGCCATGTATTTCGCTTCAGTAATTGAAAGCGTTGTGCAGTTCTGCTTCTTGTAGGACCAAGATACTAAACATCCTTCAAGAAATTGACAATCACCACTAGTGCTTTTTTTTTACTTTACCAGCTACATAATCTACATCACAATAGCTTACTATGTCAAATGAATCAGTTTTTGGATACCATAGTCCAAAATCAATAGTTTCGTGGAGATATCGAAAGATTCTTTTGACTGCTTGAAGGTAACTTTCTTTTAGATTTGATTAAAAGCATGCGCACAGACATACACTAAGCATGATGTCTGGTATTGAGCTTAAGATATAGTAGTGATCTAATAATTCTTCTATAATTTGTCTCATCTGTAGCTTTGCCTTTCTCTTCTTTATCAAGTTTAGTTCTAGTGTACATGCGAGTACCCATCAGTTTGACATTCTCAAAATGATATCTCTTGATAAGTTCCTTTGTGTATGTTTCTTGGCTAATAAAGATTCCTTTTTCTGTTTGCCTTATTTATAATTTGAGAAAGAATGATAATTCTCCCATCATGCTTATTTCAAACTCCCCCTACATTAATACTGAGAATTCTTCATAAAATGATGGATTAGTAGCACAAAATATTATGTCATCAACATATATTTGCTTTATTAGTAAATCATTCTCCTTTCTCTTAATAAATAAGTTTTTGTCGATCTTTCCTCTTTTAAAGTTATTCTCAAGCAAAAAGTTATTAACCTCTCATACTATGCTCGAGGAGCCTGCTTTAAACCATACAGAGCTTTGGTTAACTTCATCATGTAATCCAGATGGTTTTCATCATCAAACCTGCGGATTACTTAACAAATACTTCTTCATTAATGCAATCATTTAAGAATGCACTTTTAACATCCATTTGGAACAACTTGAAGTTTCAATAGAATGTAAAGGTATGTAAAATTCTAATCGATTCCAATCTAGCAATAGGTGCATAAGTTTCTTCGAAATCAATACCTTTCTGTTAATTGTAACCTTGAGTTATAAGTCTAGTTTTGTTTCTTACTACCTTACCATTTTTGTCAAGCTTGTTTTGAAATACCCACCAAGTCCTAATGATTGACTTGCTTTGAGAACCAGTACCAGATTCTAGACTTTGTTTTTGTCAAATTGATGCAGTTCATCTTTCATGGCTGAAACCCAGTTTTCGTCAGTAAGGGCCTCTTCAATAGTCTTTGGTTTTATTTGTGAGATGAGAACAACAAAGTTGTTCTTGAAATATGATCTTGTTCTTAGACTTTCATAGGTATTTCCAAGAATATATTGATGTGTATCAAGACCTCTCCATTTTCTTGGTGTTTTTCGTTGCATAGGCTCCTGCTGAGATGAAGGAGCTCGCTCTGTTCTAGCTTCAAAGGGACCTCTTGATTTTATAATTCTAAAGGTATTATAGGTGTATTTTTATTCTCTGATGTATTTTAGGTACCAATGGATGCTCTTCATCATCTGAGTTAGATATTATTATCACACAATTCTTCAAACTTTCTATTTTTAAATTCTCCTCCATGATCGCTCCAAATTGACGTGATGCAGTACCTTTTTTCTATTTGAATTTTTCTACAAAACTTCTTAAACACTTTAAAAGCATCATCCTTATTTGATAAGAAATAAACCCATGTAAATCTAGAGTAATCATTTACTAGAACAAAACCGTAATGTTTATCACCAAAACTTTGAGTCCTAGTGGGATCGAATAAATCTATGTGCATAAGTTCAAGTGGTTGGCTAGTAGGCACAATACTTTTAGGAGGAAAGCTGCTTTTGATTTTTTTACCTTTTAAACAAGCCTCACAAACCTAATTGCTTTCGAGGTTTAAAGTCGGTAGTCCTCTTACTAACTCATTTTTGAACAATTTTGATAAAATGGTCATGTTGGCATGTTCAAATCTTCTGTGCTAGATAAACAAATCGTTTTCTAGAGAAACAAAACATTTAACACTTTGTGAGGACAAGTCTTCTAGTTGAGCACAATATATATTAAGATTTTTAGGGCCAACAAACACAATATTATCATTACAAAAATCGACAATTTCACAATAAGATGCATAGAAAATGACTTTGTAACCCTTGTCATATAGCTAACTCACACTCAATAAGTTATGTTTGAAACCATCAACAAAAAGAACATTATCAATAGAGGTAGAGTTAGAATTACCAATTTTACCAATTCTGGTGACCTTTACTTTATTTTTGTCTGCAAAGACAACATTACTTCTGTCCTTTCTTTCAATATAATTAAAGTGATATTTCACCTGTCATATGTCTTGAATAGCCATTATCAATGATCTATTGATTCTCCTTTGTCTCCGTTTTGAAACATATCTGCAAAAAGCATTATTTCATTTTAGGCACGCAAATTTTTTTTGGTCCTTTTGGGTTAGTAATTTAACCTTTCGGTCTCCAAACATACATCTGAGATAATTTCTTTTTACGAGAATTACTAGAACGACTAATGTGACCATGTTTACCACAGTAATTGCACAGAACAGATAAATAATAGTTGTTAAGATTTTTGTCACTTAGAATGTTCCTACTGTTTTAGCTATATCTACTGTTGGATTTAACAAAGAAGTTTTTGTATGGCCTGATATTGTTATTTTCATTGTATCCTATTCCTGCCTTACCAAAAATGTATTTACCATTACCAAGCAATGTATCAAGATTCTTCCTTCCATCAACGAAATTTTCCAAATCTTCTTTTAGAGATAAGATATTTTCGACACTTTTCTCCTTTTCAAGTTCTAGGGCGGCGACTTTTTCTTCTATCTTACCTTATCATAATCATTTTTTAGTAGCTTATTTTCTAACTTAGCTACTCTTTCTTCCAGAACTTCCTTTTTAGAAAACTTTTTCTTATAGTCAACCTCAAGCGACATATTCCTAGTCACCAAATTCGTCTATGGTCTCTCCCTGTTTCATGCCAATAGTTTAGTATTGATGCACTAAAAGACTTATTCTATGCTTCTTTACCTCATTCGTTCCTTCAAACGTTACTTGTAGTTTGTCCCACATTTCCTTTGCTGTAAAATAGTAGGATATTTTCTCAAATTCTTCTAGAGATAATATATAAATCAGATGATGTTTTACTTTAGTGCTTAGTTGTGCACTTCTTCTATCAGCATCAGTCCATACTTCTACGTTATCTGAATCGAGAAATGTAGCTCCAACTCTGATGACTTTTCAGACTTCAATATCTACAGATTGGAGATAGATTGTCATTCTCTCTTTCTAGTATGAGTAGCTATTTCTATTGAAGTAAAGAGGCTTTGAGACAAATTGTTCTTCAAAACTTCTCAGATTATTTCCCATGATCTATCACATGCTATAAAACACAAAAAATGTGAAACCTCACTCTGATATCAAATGATAAAGCAAACAAACACAAGAGGGATGAATTGTGTGTGACTTAAAAAAATTTTCAAGTTACTTTTAGCTCAAAAAGAAATGATAGGAGTCTGTATATAATTAAAACAGTAGGAGCATGTTGTGCGATAGGATCCTATTTAAATGGAAGGAACCTATTAAGCGATAAAAACTCGTTAAACGATAGGAGCCTACTAAATGAAAAGTTCTACTAAAAACAACTTAAACTAGAAGGTTATTGTTAAAACTAAAAAGAACCTTTTGCAAGCTGAAAATAGAAGGAGCCTGTTATAAAGTGAAGGAACCTCTTGCTGAAATGAACATACATATAGTATAATGCAGAAATTTAAAAGTCAAAAGAAGATAGAGAAGGACACAGTCGATTTATACTGGTTCGACTTATAACCCAAGTCTATATCCAATTCCCAAGTATCCAACTTCAGTGTTTCTTTATAAAAACCAAGTGGTAATTTGATGAGCCTCTTCAAGCTCACGAATATATACTTTTCAAGGTTCTCCAACCTTCCACACTTGAAGTGTATGTCAAGCTTTTAAAAGCTCACAAAAAATAAAATGTAAAATAAAAAATAAGTTCTCAAATAACAATTTCTCTCTTGATAGAGTGATTTCACTTTCTAAGGCACAATAAGAATGATATGCTCTCAAGAAGATAGATGTTACTCAAATGTTTCAAAAGTCTGTGTATGCTCATTCGTTTTTTCATAAGTGTTGTTGTTCTTCCTTAAATATTCAATTTCTTTAACTAGTTGTTGCTTCACCTGCATCCTTAGTCAACTGAATGGATTTCAATATGAATAACTTCGATGTCATCTTTTCCAAAAATTTTCTAGTAATCACGAGGCTAATATACGACCTTAATAATTACTAGGATCCTTTCGGATAAACCATTTCTAATAAGGTAAGTTCATAAACAAGGTTCCTGCAAGAAAGGAAGCGTATTTCTTATAATTTTATTTCCTTTTGAGAATTAACCTATTAATAATAAAAGGAAATAAATCCAATTTGAATTTTGAAATATTATAAAGTTAATCGTTAAATATAAACCTTAAGCTAACAACTTCTTGTGTTCATTTTTAAATCCCATAAGATGAACTATTGTTGAAGAATGTTGATGACGTACACCTCTCTTTTGCCTTTATAAACATTGATTCTTTTGATTTTATCTTACATCTTTATTTGTTTCATTTGCTTTTCATTTAAAACATTGGCAGGTCCTTATATTATTGGACAATAACACACTACTAATAGATTTAATATATTATTGTAACGTAATACCAAATTCCAATAATGGTGGATCCAATATGAAAGAACAAAAGACATTGATTTTATGAGCTTGGACATGCCAGTGTGTGAGATATTGTCTAATCTTCTCATATTCAAAGAGAAACAAAGGCTATAACAAGACCATGTCTAAGGCAATATTCAGTTAAGGTAAGTTTTAAACCTCGAAATCTTTCCCACCTTTAACTTAAATAAAGTTAACTATTGGTTAGTCTTCCCTTACGTGCAATAAACCTCCAAAATAATTCTTATAGTTTCTTTTAAAGCTTGATCAACATATATTTTTGAATTATCCCATTTAAAGTCTTTTTTAACCTTTTTACTCCTAACTCTTATAACTGGTTTATTATATATAGGCAATTATCATTTGCTTAGCTAGTTACACTTGCAGCATACCCCTTTCCTTAGAAGGACTTGATCTCAAATTGTCATCTACATCAAAATAAGTAAGATTCTACAACATATCTCTTTGAATGAAAAATGTGTCTTATGTGATCTATAGATGACTTTGACTTGAAATAAACCATCCACTTTTGGTTTTAACTTAGATTGTTTATGCAATAGGAATATTTCCTCCCTTATATGTATCGAAACTCATTCAACAAGTTCAAAATATAACATATTTTCGACCCATACTAGTTTTAGTTGGATATTGATCATTCTTCCTTTATACTTTTTGCTTTACACATTAGTGAAATTGTTTCACATCTCAACTTTCTTCTTCCCATCCAAATTGTTACTTCACCATCTCAACTTTTTTCCCCATTCAAGCTAACTCTTTCGTTAATAGGTAAAGGTAATAAATCCAAAGGCATTAGTGGATTAAAACTATAAACAATATTAATGGTGAGTGATTAGTATATTAATATATAATCCTACTATATATGTAAATACAATAAACAATAAGCTTTCTTCCCAATTCTTTAAATTTCTTTGAATGATAACATGACGCATAGTAGATAAGGTCTTATTTAATACTTTAATTTGACCATTTAGTTAAGGATGGATAGTAGTAAAAAATACCCAAACCCTGCGCCTCAACGGGACTTCAATTGGGTGTTGATGAAGATGATAGTAGTAAAAAAATAATAACTTTATTCCTAACTTACTCCATAAAACTTTTTAAAAGTAACTAAAAAACTTAGTATCCTGGTTAGTCAACATACTCCTAATAACTCCATAGTCAAGTTACTTTCTTAAAGAATAAATAATCAATAATGATTGCACAAGTAGTTTTATTTCATAAGGAATACAGTTTACCATCTTAAAGAATCTATCCACTACCATAAATATAGAATCTTTATCCTTCTTTGATCTAAGTAACCTCTAGGTACAAGTAATGGTTTATTCAATCCAAATTTTGGAATATTAGGTTTAGCGTTTCTAAAAGTGGTATATATCCTCTTGACATTACATCTCATCTTAGGCTAATAAAATGCTCATATAGCATGCTTAAGGTCCTTTTAACATCAAAGTGACCCATCAAACCCCTATCATATGCCTCACACATAAACAACTTGATTATAGAACAAATAGGCATATATAATTTACTTTCATGAAATAAATATCCATTATGCCTATAGAACTTATCTAACACCAAATTGTCATATATCAAATATTTATATTACCAAAATCATTGTCATTCCTTAATATATTCAAATCCTGACAACTTCACATTTAAAGAAGTAAGAAGAATATATCTTTAAGATAAGGCATCAACTAACACATTCTCGTTACCTTATTTATACTTAAGGACATATGGGATGGTTTAAATGAATTCCTTCCATCTAGCATGGTGCTTAGTCCACTTACCTTGCACATTTAGATGCTCTAATGATTTATGGTCAGCATGTATCGCAAATTTTCAATGTTTCTAATGCTCTCACCAATATATCTCTTTGTCATGTGTTAGTTTAAGGCTGCTCCATTGAGTTTCTCATTGAAGTAAGTTATGAGCCTGCTATCTTACAACATAGTAACTTAAATACCTATTCTTGAGGCATCACACTCAATCTTAAAAGTTTTACTTAAGCCAAGGAATGCTAACAAAGGTGCTAAACATAATCTTTATTTAATAATATTAAATTCTTAGTCTTATTCACCATCTTAATGAAACCCTATGTACTCCCTCCTATTCAAAATAAGTGTCGTTTTAAAGGGATTTTAATTATTCAAAATAAGTGTCGTTTGTGACTTTTTATGCATATTTATGATTTTACTTACAAAATTACCCTTTAATTTCTCTCACATCTTAATTACACAGATTATATTTTCAAGACATTTTAACATGTAATTAATAAGGGTATAAGTCATGTAATCATTAAGAGTGACAATGTTTGTTCATTGTTCGATCAAGTTCAGCTTAGTTTGAAGTCAACGAATTCAACTCGAACTAACTAAGTTTAAAATTGAATTTGAGTTTTTTTAAAATTAAGTTTTAAATTGAGCTCGCTTGTGAATTAAAATTCAAAAATTTCAAGAAAATAATGTCTTTTTTAATTTTGGTGGTGGGTGGGCCTAAAAATTAAAAATATATTTAATATCATAAAATTTTGGGCCTAGGCCCAACCACCACTAATAACCCCGTATTGATTTATTATTTCTTCTTGAAATCTCTGTTATGATTTTCAGAACAAAATTAATAAAACATGAAAGTATCACACGAAAAGGGCAAAATCGAGAATTAACTGAAAGTCAAGCGCCTTATAATATAATAAGAGCCATTCTCGCCTTCTCTCTCTTCTTGACTATTTCTGTGCTTCGATCTCTGCTACGCTCTTTGAGTTCGTTTTCTCGTTTGCTTTTATTATTGTTTGGTTTCATTTTCTTAGTTTTTCTATAGCTTTAGAGCAACAAAGGTCTGTTCTTGATTGATTGAATATACAGAGAATCAAACCAGCAACTGTAGAATTCAAAGAAGAAACAAAAATGGCCGATCAACTCACTGACGACCAGATCTCCGAGTTCAAGGAAGCTTTCAGCTTGTTCGATAAGGATGGCGATGGTTCGTTCCCTTGTTTCATTCTCTCTCTCTATATATTTGTGTGTGTGTGTGTGTGTGTATCATATACATAAAAATAAACACACAGGCATACATGTATGTATGTGTATGTTCCTTACGAGACTGTATACCCCTGCTAGATCTGGCTTTTGGGTTTTTCCTTTGGTTCCTAGTCCTGTTTAAGGTTATTTACGATGTTGGTTATTCTTTTGGTCTTGTTAGAAGAAATTGGAGAAAAAGATACGGTCTTTATTAGTCAAATGACTTGATTTTTAGCATTTCGGTCGTGTTTATGTAGAGTCTAGAATTTTGTGAAGAGGATGCCTTGCAGCTCTCTGTTTTATTGATGTTTTCTCAATTTGCGTTTTGGGTTATACAGGGGATTCGGTGACAGTATTGGCTTTCTTGTTTTATGGTCAATTTTAGTTTTTCCTGCATATGTATGTTCGTGTGTGTGAGAGATATAAATATGGTGTCAAATATTGTATGTTTGTGATCTTATGTTTTATGAGTGGTCCCAATCACTTCAGCATTTAATGCATATGAATCGAGCTCTTCTGCGTGCAAAGTTTTTGTATTTTGATTACCATTTCCTGTTATTGCATCACCACAACCACAAGTAGTTGATGATACAAACTTGGTTCCTTTTTTATTCTTACTCAACAATTCAATTGCTTCTCTCCGAGCACTGTGTTAATAGTGATGCTGTAGGGATTATCTGCTTCCTCTTCGTGTGTTTTCTGATGCAGATGTGGTCTTTTTCTAGGATTCCTATTGATATTCAACGTATGTGGTTAGGTTGCATATGTGGATTAATAGAGAATTTTTTATATGTTCTGTTATTGCTTGGATGCTAAATTTGATGAGGAATATGTTCTGTTACTGAGCAATCTAGATCAAATAAGGTAGTTCGACAAAATCCATGATTGTTTCTCCTTTAGGTGTAGGATTTTGTTCTCCGGATAGCATTGTTTATTTCTTTAATTCCTGCTGGACAACAGTTTCTGCTCTGGTTTGATGGTCTGCATGTGGTTAACACTTCAAGAGGCTTAAATAAGTTTGTTTGATTTGCAGGTTGTATCACCACCAAAGAGCTTGGAACTGTGATGAGATCACTTGGACAGAACCCCACCGAGGCAGAGCTGCAGGACATGATTAACGAGGTGGATGCTGATGGTAATGGAACCATCGACTTCCCTGAATTCCTGAACCTCATGGCCAGGAAGATGAAGGATACTGACTCCGAGGAGGAGCTGAAAGAGGCATTCAGAGTTTTTGACAAGGATCAGAATGGTTTCATCTCTGCTGCCGAGCTGCGCCATGTGATGACAAACCTTGGCGAGAAGCTCACGGATGAAGAAGTCGATGAAATGATAAGGGAGGCTGATGTTGATGGAGATGG
>JANZXV010000212.1:11484143-11505272 GCA_027576455.1 Erythroxylum roigii | reverse complement strand
CCCTCCAAATCCCGTCCCTCCAGGTGAAGGACAAGAGCTTGAGGATTGAGCATGAAAAGGGAAACTCCAAGAAAATTATGGCATTTTGTATTTAAAATCATATTTTTGTAACAATGCTTTAGATGCATTTTCAGCAAATCAGTTGTATTTTGATACTTATGTAAATGGGCTTGAAATGCCCACTAAAGCATTGTAAAACAATTTACTTTTGATTGAAATGAATTTCATGAATGATGTTGTTTCAAAAATTGAGATTTCCATAAATGCATGTAGGTTGGGTTATTGTTGTTGAGTTAATAAGTGTGATAGATGATATATAAATATGGGAATTAAGTTGAGTTGCTAGCAAGCTTGAAGGAGTTGGGTTTGTTAGAAAATGATGTTGAGTTTGAATATAAAAGTTGTGTAATTTGAGTTGAAGAGATTAGCTTGTGTTTGTTGAAAATTAGCTTGAGTAGTTGAGTTTTGGTTTGGATCATGTGGATTGATCCATTCGAATTGAGAGTAGATGAGTCAAATATTAGTTGTAGTTTATCCCGTTATCTTCAGAATGAGACAAAGTTTGCGAGTGTCCGATGTCGGGATAGAAAGATATGGTCATTTTAGTAAAGGATGTAGGAGAGTAAAAAGAGAGATAAAATGTTCAGAGGATTACACGGCCAGACCGTGTAGGATTACACGGCCGTGT
The DNA here is from genome assembly GCA_027576455.1 of Erythroxylum roigii. Lineage (NCBI taxonomy): Eukaryota > Viridiplantae > Streptophyta > Magnoliopsida > Malpighiales > Erythroxylaceae > Erythroxylum > Erythroxylum roigii. The sequence continues at coordinate 11,504,584 of JANZXV010000212.1, read as the reverse complement.
AATCGTTAGTGAGGGGTGCACGATTTCACCCGAGAGCTACACGGTCAGACCGTGTAACGTTACACGGACCGTGTAACTCATAAGGTGAAATGAAAATCTCGGCAGAGGAGGACACGGGCAGGCCGTGTATGATTACACGGACCGTGTAACGTAAGTCTGTGTTACACGGTCAGACCGTGCATGATTACACGGACCGTGTAATCCCAGGAGCCCGCGGTCGCGAGCAAGCTGTCGCGATCGCGAGCGTGTCGCTCTTCGCGATCGCGAGAGGTCGCGATCGCGAACTACGTCAGTAGCTCACGGGCGCGACTCGAAATCTCGCGGGCGCGAGCGAGCAAACTCTTAAGCTCGTACCCGGCAGAGACGAACACGGGCAGGCCGTGTATCGTCACACGGGCCGTGTGAAATTTGCACGGACCGTGTAAAATTTTACACGGACCGTGTAATCTCAGAGGGGCGAGATTATTTTCAACCGAGAGTTACACGGTCAGACCGTGTAAGCGTACACGGCCCGTGTAACTCGGTTCCACTAAACGACAAAAATGTTGATTTTTATTATTATTTTTATTTATTTATTTTTACTTGTTTGGGCCATGAGAGGTAATGTTTGGGCTTCCAAATAGGGGGTCCAGCACATGTTTTGGCTTCAGATAGCCCTTTAGGAAAATAAAGTTTAAAGATTAAGTTAAGAATTGTCTCGGGAATGGGCTCCACTCGGGCTCACCTCCCGGGACAGTCGGGCTTCGGGTCGGGGTCCGACAGCTACTATCGAGTCGACTTCAAGTTCGATCCGACGATACCCAAGGTGCCATGCTAGCATGAGGCCTGTATACACTCCCCAGAGTTCGGCAGACACCAATGAGCACCAACCGAGATTTTGAATGAAACCTCCAAGCCAGTTACCATCACTATCACGGAGGAGACCTTCAACTGTAGCTATCAAAACGGATCGTTTACTCGCGCCATCCATGTTGAGCTTGACCCACCCACTAGGAGGACGGCTCCAGCCTATGAACTGCTCGTGTCGAGGACGGGGGCTCAGCCTAGCACTCCTTAGCCAAGTAGCTGGCTTGCGGATTTGATTTGCATAAGACACAATAACAAAAATAGGTGAGTCCGGCCAAGTAAACTGCTCATCAAAGAGAGTCATATTACGCCACTTCCATAAGAGCCAGCAAGTGGGCCCAAAGAGAATTGACCAATCCTGCCCAAACACCCTGCCATGGTTTTGAAGATTGGTGCTGAGCCATTGGCGAAGCGGCATAGTGAAAAACTCACAATCCACTATGTGACGCGGGAGAGTAGTCCACACTTGGCGAGCAATGCGGCAGTCTCACTGGTTTTGTATTTTTCACGTCATCATCTCCCTCTTGATTTGTTGTCGCCTCCGCCTCTTAGTTTCTCATCGTTGCATCCTACGGTTTTCGATAGATCTTGTCCTGCCTCATCTATTGAGGTTCCTCTACCTCCATGTTTCTTCTATTGTAGGCGAGTTATCGCCCCTCACCAGTCGTCGCTAGTGAAAATCTACCCCAAGAAACACATATGTCTCCTTTCGTGTTCCATTTAAAAAACAACAAACCTACAAGCCAGAAACTCATTCAATCTCATTAAGCCAGAATTGATTCGTACACAGGACTATGGCATGCAAAAAAACATTTTTTCCTAGAAACAACAATTATTACAAACACCAGATTTTTAAACAATTATACAAGGTAATCCAATTTCTAGAAATAAGAGGGAGACATTATGTTTTCAGAAATATCAAAACAACCATTCCCAAAGCAAAGCATTTTAGAAAATAATAAACAGTGAGGCGGACATTGTTTCATAAATAGAATACAAAACCGTAATGTGTAATGGGTAGATTCATCAATTAATTAAAATTTTAAGCCTTAAATTCATCAAATCAATAATAATTAAGCAATTTAATCAAGTTAAACAATTAATGGAGGCTCTGATACTACTGTTGGAAAATCAATCGTGATCAAATCACAAGTGCAATAAAAAAATAAAATGTTACAATTTTTGATCATACCACATTAATTGAATAACTTGAAAAACATGAGTCATAAAATAAGAGAATCGCACTTGATTCAATGTTCTTGTTGAAATATTTTTGAAATCTTTTCAAGGTGTTAATCACGAGTTGTTCACACATCCAGTTTCTAACGATATTCACATAGCATTAAAAAGAAACTCAACTTTTTGAGAGGAAATAAACAAAAGTGCTTGCTCCCTTAGGCTAATTTCTTACATATATAAAAGCTTTAGGGCTTTATTTTTTATTAAAATTAAATTTCCAATTATAATTAAAGTTAAACTCTAATTAGAATTTAATTAATTTTAATAAATCTAAATTACTCATATTTGATCCCTGGAATTTTTCAAACTTCACAATTAAGTCTAACATAATTGAAATTAAATTTTCTCTTTTTAACTGTGCTTTATATGTAACTGATTAGGTTCCTAATCTATTAACAATTATCATAAATTATAATTCTAATTCATAATAAAGAATTGTATAAATTAAAACTATTTCTAATTTATCTTTAATTCTCTAATTAAATAACTTAAAATTATAGATCAAGATTGACATCTAGTAACATGTCTTGACCATCTAAATATTAAGGATATCAAAATAGTTTGACTTAACCTGTCCATAATGTGTAATTTAATCTTTCCAACATCTAATGTTCCAATTGATAGAGTATAGATATAATGTGTACTCTTTTAAATTCAATCATGTTCATTCTTACTAATTTGTAATTAATTGATTATTGACATTTGTCAATATATAATTTCTTGAATCACTATTAATCAATAAAAATAAAACATTCTTTCTAATTATTTGAGAGTGATGAATTCTGTATTGATTTTCTTAATTATCTTCACATAGTTCATACAATATTCAAATACTACTAACTGAGCTACCCTAAATATGATAAGTTATAAGTAGTATCAAAATATAATAAACCCTACATAAGATACTTTGGTAATCTCAAAATATAAGAATAAATTATATAAATATCACAGTGGGAAGACTCACAGATATATAAGTATTATTCTATTTGAAACTCTCACAATCGAGATAGTTCAATGAACTTATTGTTCAATACGTTTAATATCATAATTATGTTCATTATCACCGATTGATTGAATGTAGAGACAAAAACTAACAATAATGTGTGTGAACGGAATTTCCAAAGAAATGAATAAAATATTTTGAATATGATACCACAAACCGAGAATTTCTATGGACGACAATCCAACATACTTAAAGCGATACAGTTTATGATTACCTTTTTTCCTTCTCTCTCTCTCTTTTTTTTATAGTTTAATTGAAAGCAAGGCAAAAGCCTCTGACGTTTAGAATTATTTACTTGGAATCATCGTACGTGGGAACATAATATAATATGCTTTGGCGTTGCTCTGCCTTGGAATCATTTATAAACATTTATGCCTTGAAACATGTTTTCTTTTTCTTTGGGGTAGAATTTATCCAAATAATCAATATTTTAACTGCTAACACAAATTTTCGATATCAGATTCTCTGTCTCAAATACCTGTTTTAATCTTATTTTTATTTTAAAATGACGTCATTATATATATAAATATACATATAAAATAAAATAATTAAAACAAAAAATGTGACAGAAATATGATTCACCAATTCCAATCTTCCTCACAATCTCCAAGCATGCATCTAAAATCAATCCATTTTTCTTTTATTATTATTAATTCAACATATATACATTCTGTACCTGACCTTTAAGTTATTGGATTTAAAATGATATTCCTATAGTTTTAAGTGTTCAACTCATTTCCATTTTTTATCTTAAATTTTAGTAATTACCAAATATCACCTATATTTAAGTGTTAATTAATATAATTTTAAGGAGTTTTAAAAATATTTTTCAAGTATTTTTAACAGAGAATATTTAAAACGACAATCTACTAAATTGAATTAGTAAACATAATAACTTGGGTCTCCAATATTATTGCACGATCCCTTCTTAATTAATGCATTTTTTTTATAAATCAGTATTCTTAATGCATTTTTATATACTCTCTCCTATTCAAAATAAGTGTCGTTTTAGAGGGATTTTAATTATTCAAAATAAGTGTCGTTTGTGACTTTTATGCATATTTATGATTTTACTTCCAAAATTACCCTTTAATTTCTCTCACATCTTAATTACACAGATTACACATATTATATTTTCAAGGTACTTTAACATGTAATTAATAAGGGTATATCAGATATTTCATTAACTTCCTTAATAAGTGTGCACACTTATTTTGAACATGAGGGAGTATTTCTTAAAATTTTGATAAACAGTGTAATAATTATACTAAAATCTTTATTATATCTTTGATAAAAACTAGATAAACTATGAAAACTTCTTACCTTATTTATTCATTCAAATATTGATCATTCCCTAATTTATTTCATCTACCTCGATACCACAATATAACCAAAAAACACAATCCTTTTTTATGAAAAAAGTACACTTTTTAAACCTAGCATAAAATGTTCTTTTCTTAGAACATCAAGCACACATCTCAAGTGATAAATTAGAATCTCATCAAAATAGATAACCACAAATATTTCTATATATGTGTGTAACATGTGTTTATCAATCTCATGAAAAATACTAATTATGGTACTAAGAACAAATGGCATAACTAACCACTTATATAACCCATATTTATATCCTTAAAAATAGTTTTCTATTCTTCACCTTCTCTTATCCAAACATGGTGATATTCACTTTTTTAAATCAATTTTAGAAAATATACAAGAATTATGAATTTCATCAAGCATACCATTGAAGATGAGATGTTGATACTTTACAATTATATTATTGATAACTTTACAATTAACACATGTCCTTCAAGTATCATCCTTCTTAGGCACTAAAAGCACTAAAACTACATAAAGATTCATATTTTCTCTTAAATACTCCTTAGTCATTAACTCCTCTACTTGAATTTGAGGCTCTTTTGTCTTCTCGGGATTTCTCCTATAAAAGGTTTGTTAGGAATTGTAACTCTTGGTATAAAATCAATTTGATGTTTAATCTATCAATAGGTGGTAATCCATTAAGATAATTAGCTAACAATATCTATAATAAAGAAACAACAATAAAGGGAGCATATATTTTGAATTCTTTAATATTGAATTTATTCTCTTTGTATAAAGTACAATCATAGGCTAGTTCATATAAAAATTAATCCTAATGTCACTCCTTTTATATAGCTCTACTATCTCCTTTTCTTTTGAAGTATCATGTTCATTCTCCTTTTGTCTTACAATTAACTCTCTCCTTACTCTCACTTCCCTTTTTCCTCTTTTTTTTTCTTTATTCTCTATTTTCAACTTCAATTAGTCCTTATAGACTTGCTTAGATGTTAAAGGTATAAGGGTTATTGGTTTTTGTCCTTCACAAAGGTATACATATTCTTTAAGTCATTATGTAATACTCTTTGATCATAGTGCCATTATTTAAACAAGACATTAAAGTAATTGAACCAAATAAGGAAAGAGTATTAAAGTTTCACTTCAATCAGACTTCCACTAATTATAATTTTTATTTGATTTCAATTACAATATTTACTAAAATTGATCATAAAATTAAACAACTAGATTTTGGATCATTTTTCTTTATGAAACTATATTGCAAAACTTTCTTTCTTTTGCTTTCTTCTTTTATCACAACCACACTGAATTGTTCAAATAACAATGCACATATTAGATTTAGAACAATGTGTTATAAAGGGCACAAAACAAGGGATAGAATAAAGGAAAGCTCTAACACAATAAGAAGAGATAAACAAACGCCAATTTTTACAAAACAAATTAGAAATAAGAAGATGATGCTCTAAGACAAATAAGGAGTCATATGGAAAATGAAAAGATAGACAAAGAAATATAATTTAGATGATAAAAGAATGACACATAATTTATATACATACACATGATATTAGCTAATGCGAACCCTAGAAAACTCACATAAAAGACTAGATCTTACTAAGAAACTTAAATAAGATTAATGGAGAATTGGCTTGATAATTATAGATAATAACCAAGTTCTATAGTAATTAGAATATGACGAAGAAGAATTCTTTGTTCGATGAAGAACAAAGAATAAAAGCACTTATGGTTCTCAAATATAACAAAGGTATAATCTAACTAAAATTATTTAAAACAATCTTTAAGTAATAAAAAATTATAATTGGGATAACCGGTCATAAAGTATCCAACTTTTTAGGAATTTTCAATTTAGTGTCTAAGATTTTAAATTTTTTAATAGAATAATCAACCTTTTAAAACCTTAACAGTTTAATTCAAAATGTTAATTCTATTAGTAATTTGTTGATTTAGCTAACAAAAATTTTCTTGTTTATAATATGTAGGTGTCTGAAAAAATTCTCTTTACTCTGGTCTAACTATAACTGCTATTTTTGTAGGTAGACATTTATATGTCATGAACATCAAAGATTATATTAGAACTTTTAAAGCTTTAAAAGTTTGATCACTCAATTAAAAATTTTAAAAAAACTTGAATACTTGATTGAAAATTTTCCAAAAAATTAAGTACTTTAAAATTTGTTATCCCATTATTTTTTTATGACAGATATAGTTTGAAATGCAATCGCACTCTAAACCATATTCCATGCTGAAACTTTTAGCGGCAAATGACATGACCTCGCAGTTAATTGTATTTATGTTCGTGTCTTCCAATCTTGATTATCAAGAATAACACAAAATCATACGCGATAATGCTAGGCCTTATATGACACTAAAACTTTAATTATTGTGTCCAATGAGAGGCAAGGCCAAGGATACATTCGTGTGTGTGTGTGTGTGTGTGTGTGAGTGAGGCTTTGCTCAATCTTCTCACGTTTAAAGAGAAACATGAGTTGCAACATGATTGCATGTTCAATTAAAATAAATTTTAAACTTCCAATTCTTTTTTAACCTTAACTTAAATCGGGTGGATATAAATCTCTTTAAAGAGTTCTTAAAATGTCCTTTAAAACTTGATGAAGATATGTACTTTCATATTTTGACAACCTATTCCTGCATGCTTTGAGAGAAAGGATGAAAGACTTGAAAGAGAAGTGAGTACTAGGCCAATTCTTATGCTTCAGATGGATGAAAGCTGATAAAATAGAGTAGGCAAAAAGGGCGAGACAAATTGAAAAAGAAAAAAAAGTTGCGATCTTTTCCACAACATAGATCAAATCAGTTTCAATCATGACTCTATGATCAGAAAACTTCCCAATTGGTAGGAAAAGAGACCCGTAACTGTTGTGGACTAGACCAAGTCATGAGTTGTAACTGATAAATAACATGCTCTGTAAAGAGTTGAAACCAACTTGTATTTACAGACGTGGTCTAATAAACTCAAAAAATCAATGCTTAAGAAGAATGAAAGAATGCAAGCAACCTGCCAATACTACCTACTACACTTCCACTACTCTATACTCCTTAAGACCAATTAGTATCTTTGCTTTTACTCGCTTGTAGAAGGAATTGCTGCACCATCATCTCCGGAACTACCAGCTGTTTCTGCAGGTCTAATCTCTTCGAGTTGCTGGAGGACCTGCTGGACTTCTGGTCGAGCAGAAGGAGAGGGATCAACGCAGTGGAGAGCCAGTTTCAATGTGTTAAGAAGCTCATCTCCTATTGTAGTCGCATCCTTCATCAATTCCACGTCGAAAACCTCGTTAGTCCACTCCTCTTTCACAATAGAGGCAACCCATTGGGGCAAATCCACACCATTCGTTGCCTCACTGGGAGACTTTCCAGTAAGCAGTTCGAGTATGATCACTCCGAGGCTGTATACGTCTGTTTTTGTGTTTGCTTTCTTGAGCTTTGAAAGCTCAGGTGCTCGGTATCCTAAAGCACCCGCAGTGGCAATTACATTTGTATTGGCAGCAGTTGTCATCAGCCGAGATAGGCCATAATCTGCAATTTTCGCGTTTGTACGCTCATCGAGTAGGACATTACTCGATGTAAGGTTTCCATGTATGATATTCTCATGGTTGTGAAGATAGAACAGGCCTCGCGTCATGCCCTGTGCTAAATTCATCCTTGTTGGCCAATCAATGGTTGTATCAGGTCCTCTAGCTGCACAGAAACACAGGAATCAGTTGTCAAGCGACTGTTTAAATGTGTTAACCAAAAAATTTTTATAAAAAAAGAAAAAAAAAAGGGAATGCCACAATTTTGTACCATGGAGATACGTAGCAAGACTTCCTTTAGGCATGTAGTCGAAAACAAGAAGCTTCTCTCCTTTAGGTCCTAAATAATAAGCTCTCAAAGCCAAAAGGTTGGGATGCCGAACTTTTCCTAGCATATTAACCTCAGTTTCAAATTCTCTGTTACTTTTTGTTATTTTTTCTCTCAATCTTTTCACTGCAACTTGGCTCCCATCCTCTAATGTGGCCTTGTAGACAGTACCATAAGTGCTCTTTCCCATAATCTCAGCAGTTGCACATAAGAGATCATCAGCTGTGAAAACCATTGGCCCATCGAACTGGACTAATTTACCTCCATTATCGGCACCCGCTTCTACTTCACCAGCTGCTGCCTGAGCTCCCTTCTCCCCTCTGGCTGCTGCTGCTGCTGTTGCTGCAGCTTGACCATTCCTCGGTTTCGATGCAGCTTGCTTTTTCCTTATTAAGCAGTAAAGCAGAATGCAACATAGTATAAGCAGCACTATTAGCAGGGCTCCTGCTGCTATAAGAATTATGTCTTTAGTACTAAGTTTGCGCTTATGTTTTCCTGGTGGAGGTGGGACAGTTTGTGATGGGGCTGAAGGACATGAAGAGGCACCGCTGAATCCGCACAGTTGAAGATTTCCTATAAAAGAGCTTGAATTGAACTTTCGGGATAAAGGAGGAGGTACCGGGCCAGAAAGGTTATTGTAAGAAACGTTGAGTGAAATCAGACTTTGTATATTCGATAGGGAATCAGGGATTTCTCCACTGAGCTTATTTTGTGATAAATCAAGTTGTGTGAGGGTGGAAATCTTGCCTAATGTTACAGGAATAGGACCGGTTAATTGGTTTCTCTTCAAAATCAGAACAGAAAGGTTGTGCAATCTGCCAAGTTCCTCGGGGATTTGGCTGTCAAGGTTATTGTTCTCAAGGTTCAACACCGAAAGTGAGGATAGATTAGATAGATTAATTGGTAAGCTTGCATTCAAGGCATTATTGGAAATATCCAATGTTCTAAGCCTAGAGAGCCCCCCAAGTTCAACTGGTATGGCTCCTGTGATTTGGTTATTACTGAGATCGATCTCTTGTAAAGCATCCAATTTGCCCAAAGAAGCAGGGATATGTCCCGAGAAGAAGTTATGATCAACAGTTACGGACTGGAACTGTATGGTGTTACTTTTGGTTTGTGTTGCACCCCAAGAATCAGGTAATGGCCCAGAAAGATTATTGTATTGGAGAGCCAGGAAAATGAGAGAAGAAGATTGTGTAAGACTAACCGGTATGGAACCTGAAAGTGAATTAAAACTCACATTGAGTCTGAAAAGCTTGGTAGCATTGGCAAGACTATCTGGTATGGGACCAGTGAGAGAGTTGTTGCTAAGGTCTAGAGTCTGGAGCAAAGGACAGGTACCTAAAGAAGCAGGGATAGAACCTGAAAGTCTGTTGTTGAATAATTGAACTCCTCTAAGATCTGGAAGAACGCCAAGTGATTGAGGGATCGAGCCACCGATGGCATTGTCATGAAGGCTAAGCTTTCGAAGCGCTTGAAGTTGGCCAATTTTATCAGTGATTTGGCCTCCTAATCCTCTCCAAGGAAGCTGGATTACAATGACTTGGCCTTTAGCACATTTGATGCCGACCCAACCCCCGGAACAAGCTCCATAGCCACTATCATTCCAACTCTTTAAGAACCCTTTTGGGTCGAGTAGTTCTTGCTTGAAAGCTTGCAATGCTTGAAAGTCAGCTTGGGTGACAACAACACCATCCCAATCTTGGCTCCAAACAGGTTGAACAGAATGAATCAGAAGTTGAGAAAACAAGAAAACTTGGACAAATGACCAAAGATGTAATCGTAACTGTAGATGAATCTTCCACTTCTCTTTCTTCTTATACGAAATACAGCACCATTCTCTTGCAAGGCTATGAAAAGGGCAGTTGTAGAAAACATCGAATATTCTATTTTCAATCTCCATGATCTTCCAGAGCTAACAAAATGTCTAAACAAGAAGAAAAAGAAAGCTCGTTTGGTTGTTTCTACTTTCTAGGCTCTCTTCCCTCTCTCTTATTTGAAGTGATGTTTGCGTTTAATGAAACAGGAGCCAAATCACTTGTGAGTAGGGCTTTGAAGTGGGAACTATAGATGTGGGGCTCCTGCGATGTACCACGTGAAGCTCTAAGCCATGAGAGAGAGAGAATCTTTGGATAATTGTATTGGGAGAGATAAATATGGAGACAAATTGTCAGGGGTGGCAATGAGTTGCCGAGAGAAAGACGTTCCTGTTCTTACACGAAAGACTAACGGCTAGTTTTTCCTTAGCCATATACTAACTTCCCTTCTCTCGATGTGAGCACACATTTTATGGACCAACCAGCTTATTCATGTTTCTTTAATGCCCTACCCGCGCCACCTAACGGCTCTTCTTCAGGTGGGTCCCATTAAGGAAATATTAATTAGATTCGGCAACTTTTTGGGACGCGAAAAGACAATCGTACGTACATTGGTAACTAAGCTTATTTGCAAAAGGTTTATGGTCAAATATGGTTTGGCTTATAAACAAATGGCTTAGTTAGTGATATGAGGTTTTATCCGGATGACATGTACTTTTCACGTTTACTTTGATATCCAAAATTCCCGACCTAGAAAGTTAATCAGATACCTCGATAGAGACGAGTGAGTTCTCGTTTAACGTCCACCGTCAGATGGTTTAAATATGGATTTGCGTCCTGCGTTGATACCATAGGGGGGAAGCGGACACGCTAGACAGGTCAACTTACCCATTGAATGCGGTTTCACTTTGAAAACGTCTTCACCAATGGAAACTCAAAAAATAACTACGAAGGTGTCATTATCATCAGGCTATTTGGATAGGTAATAGGAGCAAAATCTATTCGTCACCCCCGAAAAGCCCCTTTTCCCCTCGAGGCTACGACTAGTTGGGTAAAGGTAATTTCTATACAGAGGACCTAGTTTCACTTGCATTTAAACTACCTGGGAAGTCAAGTTATGAAAGTTACAAGTTTAACCTCCAAGTCAGGAATCCACTCTGACACTATTACTTAGACTTGAGACACATTAGATAAGTTTGTTAATATGCTTTCAGGTGTAGCTTTGGGAAACGCTAGATAAGTTTGTTAATATGCTTTCAGGTGTAGCCCTAGCTCATGTTGCCAATAACAACGATCAAATAGGAGATTTAACTACATCCTTGAAGGATTGAATATCAAGGTATGAACTATTCTTGAGTGCAAGCTGTCCGTCGCTAACTTGCAGTCTTCTTTTCGACGGTGTTTACCAATACAAGCCTCAGGGTCTAAGCATTTGGATCACAACCCCAGAAGCCCACAAACCATCCAGCTCCACCGCCTGACAAAGCCTACTCCTTGGTCCAGGTAAAAGCCTCCAATCCAGGAGGATCAGGACTAGCCTACTCACTCTTGTTTCACTTAAAATCCTCAGGGCATGAGAACCCAAGTAAAGGAAGAAACTGCAAGCAGTGGAGAAACATTTGATCGAAAGCAATTGGTATTTTGCAGACACACCAACAGAACAACGAAATATGATTGCACAAGTTTCATTTTAAGACAACATGCATAATTAATGGACTTTATTTTCTCTTTAGAAGGATTATACAAAAACACAACATTCCGCTATAATATAAAAACTAAAAAATGCAAACAATCGAACATAATTCTCAGTCCAACTGCAATCAGAAAATTCCAACTAAATTAACTTGTACTAAACTTATATCCAAGTTTGAACCCACATAGACGATAACAACGTGAAAATACCAAGTGAGCAGTTATGAAACGACTTTGGACATCTGTAGATAAGGAGAAGAAACTCTGACAATTCATCGTCTTCATATTTTCAACGAAGAAATTGACCAAATATTATGTCTTCAATTTCAACACTTTTAACAACATTCAATCCATCATAAAGCACGATCTAGAACCACAGTTCATACCAAACTTCGATATCAATCTATGGAACTTCAGATTCTCCTTTTCTTTTAAGTTCATAATACATTTAATAAAGAGAAAGTACGGAATTAAAACACGTAAAAGCACTAGCTAACGAAAGATAAAACCATACACCACAGAGCCAAATCAGACGCGTGTGGCGATCGCAGGAGCCGCCGAGGCTGCGCCCCCGAGGAAGGAGAGGAGTCCGGCATTGGCCGGCTCCTGATCGTCTAGAAACAGATCCTCTGGCACTCTGAAAGCGCCGTGAGCACAAACTATCGCTACTCCAACCATGAGAGCAGAGATCAAAAGCGAACCGACGCTAGTCAAAAACACCACCACAATAGTCAATATCACCAACACACCTAGGGTTTCGCGATCTGATAATGTACGGCCGAGGATGACCAGAGGCTGATCGGACGATCGGAACAGGTAGAGAAAGATCCACGCAGCGAGGAGAGAGAGTAGGGTAATGAGGGAGAAAGGGTTAGACAACAGAGAGAAAGCGAGTATTGCGGCGAGCAAGATGATGTAGTTAACCTTGAAGTAGGAGAGGTTTTTGCGGATCCGAGACGCTGCTTCGGTGAGGGAATCGGGTCGGGCCATGGAGGTCCTGTCGACGAGTTCGTACCAGGGACGGCGTTGAGAGAAACCATGGCGGATCGTGGAGGAGAGCCGTGAGAGGAACGCGCGAAAGGCGGGAGTGGCTATAGGCGGTTGGGATTGGGGATTTGAGGCTGGGAGAGTTTGGGAGGCCATTAGAGTGGCGAGCGTGTTGAGTTGTGGCGTGTGATGGATATGGTAATTATGCCCGACCCGTTTCTTCTGTGGTGAGGATTTTGCGGGGAAGAGTTTCCAGACGAAGATACACGGTGGTGTGTATCTATGGAGACAAGTACAGTTTTTATTCGATTAATCAGTAATTGACGGTGAGTGATCGATGATGAATAGTAGATCTGATTGGATCGGATGGTGGCGATATCAGAATTAGATTAAGCAGAAGCCCACCATACGATGCTACCTAAAAAATTTCTATTCGTTCTGATTCTACTGTAAGGCCCATCATAACATGCATTAACTAATGATCCGAAAATTGCTTCTTTCGTTCTTTAAAGGTAATCACAAAAAATTAGAATTAAATTTCAGTCTATTAATATCAAATTATTAAAATAATATTTATTTATTGATCAAAATTATTAAATAAGTGGTATGGATTTTATATATCTAATTTGAAAGACTTAAATTAATTTCTAAATTTAAATTTTATTGATTAACATCAAATTAATTTTAATTAAAACTTTTAATTTCAAAATTCAGAAATCCTTGAATTCCAATTCTTCCAAATGAAAATTTTTCATTTTTTTACCATCGAGGACATGAATTTACATGAATTTAGATGAGCTCTCAATGCGACTTTTATTCTCTTATTATCGCCCGGATATGGATGTTTTGTAATGGGCCCTTTATTTGCTAATATAGAAGAAAGTTTGTTAGATGCGATTTGTGAGCAACTAAATCCTAATTTATACATAAAGCATACTTATTGTTAGAATGAATTCAATTTTTTTAATTGTTTTAAATATCTGTTGCAATTACGAATTATGATTTTTTTAGTTCTAAAAATCATGTTGAATAAATATGTTTATCGAATGTTTGTGATAATGTGTCAAAGAGATTGTTAGGAAGTTAAGGAGGAATTCACATATGAGACTATTTAGGTGGCTGAGGTCTATTTATGTAGTTCATTTATGTCACTTTTTTCATTGTAGAGAAGAAATCAAAGTCAATACAAACTTCTCTTCATTCAAATTCAATTTCTTTCTTATTTCTTCTTTTAAGCAAATTCCACATTTTTTTGTTTGCCAACAAGTGTGGTATCAGAGGTTTATAGTATGGCTTCTACTAATGCCTTAGTAAACTCATCACAGAAAAACCTATCTTTAATTGTGTTATTTACCAATTTTGGCATATCAAGATGAGGACCTTGATCATGTCCTATGAGTTATGGGACATTGATGCAAATGGTCTTGGTGAGCTTACAAAAACAGAAGAAGGCCAAAGACTTATAGCAGCTCAACACAATGAGTTGAGAGAAAAGCAAAGGTAGGATTCAAGAGCACTGTCGCTGATTCAACAAGCATTAGTTGATGCCATTTTTCCACTAATCATGGAAGCTTCAACATCAAAGGAAGCATGGGACCTATTTGAAGAAGAGTATTGTGGAGCAAACAAAGTTATTTTAGTGAAGTTGCAGACCCTATGCTGAGAATTTGAAAACTTTGAAATGAAGCCCTTTGAATCTGTTCAGGAATTTTTCCTAAGAGTTCACTCAATAGTAAACCAAAGCAGATAATTTAAAGAAGAATTGACTGACCAAAAAGCTGTGAAGAAGGTTTTGCAAAGCCTTTCACCTAAAATTGATCATGTTGTTCTCGCAATAGAAGAATCAAAGGATCTAACAAGATACTCACTCCATGAGTTGATAGGCTCTCTTCTGTCTCATGAGCAGCAAATAAACAAGACAACTAAGACACCTCTCTAGCAAGCGTTTCATTCAAAGGTTGAGTCAAGAAAGATCTCATATGACATGGGTAGTGGAAGTAGCTGAGGCTGAGGTTATGGCTATGGTAGATCATTTCGTGGAAGAGGTAGAGCAAGACATTATGGACATTATATAAACAATTCAAATGGAGGTAATCATTTTAATTATTGCTCATATTGTGAAAGGTCAAACCATGAAGATAAAGATTGCTGATATAAACCAAAACATATGGCCGTGGTAGATCATTCCGTGGAAGAGGTAGAGCAAGACATTATGGACATTATATAAATAATTCAAATGGAGGTAATCATTCTAATTATTGCTCACATTGTGAAAGGTCAACCCACAAAGATAAAGATTGTTGGTATAAACCAAAACATGGGCAATATAACAACTCTCCTCAATGTTATTATTGTAAAGGTTATGGCTATATTGAGAAAAACTTTTTTAAAAAGGCTATTGATCATGAAAATTATGAAGAAAAAGATGTTACTGAAGAGAAATTTATTTATTACTTGCTTACTTTCTTATGATGATAAGTCTAAAGATGTTTGGTATCCTGATAGTGGTTGTAGTAATCATATGACTGGCAGCAAGAGGTTATTTTTAGAGCTTGATGAGTCAATTAAGATGGAAGTAAGAATGGGGACCAACAACCGAGTTCAGGTATGTGGATTAGGCACCATTGCTGTTATGTCATAATTGGGAATGAAGTTACCATATAATGTGAGGTAGGTGCCTAGGATAATTCATAATCTAATTAGTGAGGGTTAGTTGATGAAGAATGGTTATTATGTTGTGTTTGATGAAGAGAAGTGCATGATTTATGATAAGAAGAACATGCATTTAATTCTTTTTGTGAATGTAATACCCCTAATACAGAATCTACAACCACCCACATACACGACAACTAATTTCTTATACATACATTTAGGCATACATTTCTATTCAGTGCTATACATATACATGTAAATATTACAAAATTGTGCATCACTTAACATTATCATATAAAAGTAGTATTACATCTTCACATTTAAATAATAATCCAAAAGAAAATATACAATTTCCTTCATTACATGTACAATTATCTTTAACTAAAACAAATTCCCAATTTACTTTTTCTCCTAGCTATTGTCCTTATCCCTACAGATATTCCTTGTAGCTCACTCCTGTGACTTGGACCTACACGAATTAACACTCGTACAAAGCTTGAACGCTTAGTGAGGAAAACATTTAGTTTGGATGACTACTCACAACAGTCATCCGCTAATACACACATTTATAAACATCGCAACTCATATAAATAGAGATGACATACTTAATCAAAGTACATAATGCAAACATGCTTCAATATGTTATTTATATACCATAAATTCACATTCCTAAGCCTAAAATTGATATTCAACGCTCATTGATACAAATTATCATTACAAATACAAATGCTCATCAACAGCAATTATTTATGTTGTCATGCCACAGTTCTTATTTATTACCATTTACTTTACCTTTTGTGTTAGGCCTACACATTCCCATGGGTTGGATAATGGGAGCTATGGATATCTGAAGATATCAAACTGTGGATATTTGAAGGCATCGCACTGTGGAGACACTATAGTCTTAAAATGAAGAAACCATTAGTGTCAAACTGTAGCAACTGCACTGTAACCCTATAGACATGCCTATCTATCCATTCACAAGACAATGAAGCAGGCACTGTAACATTTTTGTTAATCATTTTCCAATTTCATAATTAACATATTGACATATCACATGATATACATTTCAAGTCATAAAATATGTTTTTGCGTTCATACATATGAGTTATAACTTACCACCATTAAAAGGGTATCAAAATCACACTTGTATAATCATATTATGCACATATAAGCAATAAATATTCATATAAATAATCTATATGCATGTAAATTTCCTTTAGCGTGCCTTATGTTCAATATTAAGTTTCAATGTTCAGTCACCCAATTCACATATGGTAAGTCATATTTCATTTATTTATAAGTGTATACAAAGTTTCATAAATATTCAAAAAGGTTCCTATATGAGTTGGTGAAAAAACATAAGCAAAATACTCAAAATAGTGCAAATTGGGCTAAGCAAATGGTTGGTCAAAAAATAGGCAAACAAATCAGTTCAGAAGCAAATCACATGACAATCTCCACTTGTTCCATAATTTTCACATAGCAAACATTCCAATTAGGCTTTAAGGCCCTCTAAACATTTGTTCTCTATTTCTCTAATTTCCAGATCATCAAAGATCAGACCATTTGGATTTCTAAGTCATGATATAAGCACCAAACATCAAAAGCTGCTTCAATATAGAGGCAACATCAAGCCATCATTTTCAATCTCAATTTCCAATATCATATAGCCAGAATTAGGGTCTCGTTTAGAGATTTTTAGTGTTATGTCTCAAGTTCCATTTCCAATTTGAGTCACCCAATTTGGAGGTTTGTAGGCCAAGTTATGGACAAAAAAATAGGATCGGCTCAAGTGAACTGAGAAACTAAGACATAATTTCACTAAACGTGACTCTCTCTTGTCATATTCAACCAATTCCATGCAAAGTAACACCAAGACATCATTCCAGCAACCATTCTATGTCTAAATCAATTTTTTCACACATTCAAATATGCACACATACAGAACCCAAACCTTAAATTTTGCCAATTAGCTTTCTTTTAGTACTCTTCCTTCTTTTCCCCTTTGAATTTCCTTGATTCACAAACTAGAACAACATAAATACATATCTCAATCCGATATCCAACCTTATAATTCCAACTTTTCATGAGCAAAGAAAGAAAAATGAAGATGAGAAGAAAAACAAAAAACTTTTACTGTGATTTTTACTTAGGATTATCTTGATTCCTTATGCAAAATGATGTGATTAAGGAGATGGAATGGAAAAGAGGTGAGATTTGGAGTTAAAACACTCCATACACATTCCTCCTACTCCCTACATTAAGAAGTTTCTAGTTTTAAGCACATGTTTCAATCTCATTAGTCCATATGTTGATTTTTGAAAAATTGCTCATTTGGTCCTTCTTCTTCCTTTAATTCTCACATTGGCATATAAAGTCATCAACTGATTTCATTCTAGTCCATAACTCACATAAAATTATTCATGTCCATTCCTAAATGAACAAATTACCCATTTACCCATGTCTTTTACATTAAGTACCATTATGTCTCTTACTATGCTTAAATGAAATTAATTTGCTATATGCACTTCTTAATACACCCTATTCATGCTATAATACTTCTAGGGTATATGGTGGGGCCTTACAATGAAAATGACAGCTGATAAGATGCTTCCACTCGTATTTTCTAAAGCTTTGGTTAATGCTTTCATAGTAACTAGTAATGATAGTTTTCTTTGGCACTGAAGGTTTGGTCATCTTAATTTAAATGGACTAATCTTATTGTGAAAAAGAAATATGGTGGATGTTCTTCCTATGATTGATGGAGAAAAATAGCACTGTAAAGCTTGCATTTTTGGGAAGCACCGTCGAGATGAGTTTCCTAAAGGAAGATAGTGGAGAGCTTCCAAGCCACTAATGTTGGTGCATGCAAATATATGTGGACCAATGCAGACACCATCCTTAAGAGGAAGTAAGTAGTTCTTAATTTTTGTTGATGATTTTTCAAGAAAGAGATGGGTGTACTTTTTGAAAGAAAAATCTGAAGCTTTTGAATGTTTCAAGCAATTCAAAGCTATAATGGAAAAGGAAAGTGGTTGTCATATTTTGAAACTATGAACTGATCGTGATGGTGAGTTTCTTTCTACACAATTTTGCACTTTTTGTAGTGATTATGGTATTTAAAGACAACTCATAGAAAGTTACACACCCCAACAAAATAGAGTCTTAGAATGGAAGAATATAACGATTGTTGAAGCAGCTAGAAGCATGTTGAAAGAAAAAGGCCTATCTAAGGAGTTTTGGGTTAAAGTAGTAAGGGTAGTTATTTATCTTCTCAATCGGTTTCCATATCATGCTATTAAAGGGATGACTGCACATGAAGCATGGCGTGGTAACAAACGCAATGTAAATCATTTGAAAGCAATCAGTTCCATTACCTATGCTTTCATACCTACCAAATTGAGAAGAAAGTTGGATAATAAGTGTTGGGCACCCTACCCTCGCAAGACAGGTGTCCGACGTCCTACGTGACATTTGGACACGCACCCTATAAGGGTGGCCTGCTCATACCAGTCAGTCACCAAAATCACAATTTGACTTTTTTAGAACAATTGTAGCTCTATGGCTCTAGTTTATTTTGAAATAAGAACCATCTCATTCGAAGCTCTATAGATCAAGATATGATTAAAAAGCCAAAGTATGTTCATAACCAAGTCATGCTCTTCCAACTGATTCTCTCACTTTCTTTCCATCAATCTTTTTCAAATCAACACCAAAGGCTACCAATTTTTATGGAGAGATAAAAAAAATGTGGTAGAAATCTATTGGTTCAAGAATCACTTCATTTAGAGGTCAGATGACGAAGTTATAGCCAAAAGAATCAAACATGTTCAGATTTGGAAAACCCTTTGGGTGCACAATCGTGAAAGTTAATGAAAGAAACAAGGAAAAAGTTGTCTGGTACGATCGTGAGAAATAATGGTGCGAGCAAGACCGAAGATGTCCCGTATATGTGTCCTATGCAACATCACTAACTTATAATGATTATATCTCTCAACTCTAATATCTAAAAATTTTATACTTTATATCGTTGGAAAGATAGAAAGATAAGCTACAAATTCTAAGAAGACATTTTTGTCTAATTTAGCCTAGATTAATACAGTTTTTTCTCTGAAATCAAAACACACATTTTTTCCCCTATGAAAAACTTGAAAATGCAATGTACAAACTTGGAAAGTCATGAGCGAAACGAAGTATATTTCATTAACATCAAAAAATAAGAGTTTTACAAAGTTTTAATGGGCATTTCAAGCCACAATACACCAAGGTCTCAAAATCCCAAAATACGAAAGATACTTGAACTAATAATACTTGAAATGCGACTAAAGCCTTGTGATTGTAAAATCTAGCTTAAAATACATAATTATGCATAATGGAAGTGATGCTTTGACTCTCTTTGACTCGATTTCTTTCTCATCGCCTGGAGATGGGAAGGAATGAGAGTGAACTTAAAAGCTCTTAGGCAACAAGTTTATAACAGAGAACAAGCAAAACCATTGAAAATGCTTAATGTCATAAAAATTTTGCATCAAACCCATAAAACATATATTTCCCAAATTCTCAACTTGTCATCACATATCATAAACACATAAGTCACATATGCATCAAATTGTCATCCAATCATAAAAACATAAGCAATTCAGAATGGTTTGGGTAGGTCCATAAATAGAACGTACTAACACATTCCCAAATAATAGTCTTGTGTAGTTGTAATCAGAACGTACTATCGCAATCCCACCTAATAGTGTTACGTAGTCGTAAACATGAGGGAGTTCATAAAGGAGCTCCATGCCACTAACGGGCAGGCAAGAGAAGCCTTTAATAGAGTCGAAGTGCACTTGACATAACAGAATGGACCACCACAAACCCACATAAACATGCATTTCACAACTTGTAAACATGTTCCCCAAAATGGCACATTTCCGAAACATGATTTCATAAACATAATATCTTTTCAAAAATCATTTTCATATTCTTTCCATAAATCA
>JANZXV010000212.1:11426810-11441599 GCA_027576455.1 Erythroxylum roigii | reverse complement strand
AGCCAGCGGTCCCGGGAGTGGGCTTCAGCCAGGGCTCACCACCCGGACCAGTCGGGCCTCAGGTTCGGGGTCCGACAAAAATAACCTTGCATGGTAACAAGCATACGTTTTTAGGACATCAAAGTTGGACTTCACAAATAGGGTCCAACATATATTTTATCCTTAAATTATTCCTAGTCATTATTCTATTGAAACTAGACATTAATAGAACGTAAAAGGACTACTAAAAATTATATTTCTTCTTTATGAACGAATAGTCGATCTCACAAACTAAAATACGGAGTGCTTAAACAAACATATTAGTGCTTGTTAGAGAATAAGTTCACTAAACTAACTCAAAATGAGAATTTTATTAAGAGCATTACTTATATATCTACAGAAATTCTCTTTGTGATAATTGTATAAGCGATCTTAAAGTATCTTATATAGGGATTGTCATATTTTGACACTACGTATGACCTATTTTAGTCAAGAATAGCTCAATAGGTAGTTATTAGATATAACATAAATTATATGGAAGCAATTGAGTAATCAATATATGATTCATCATCTTAAAATAAATACGAAGAAGGTCCCGTTATTCTTAATCAGTACTGATTCGATAAATTCTTGGCCAAGGAGAATGGCTTTGACAATAGTTTTCAAATATTATTAATACAACCAATTATTAATGGTAAATGATTAACATGATTGGACACAAAACAAATAAACATTAATTTCATATTTTATATCTAATTGGAACACTATATGATAAAAATATTGAATTATACGGAAAAAATAATGCATAAAAGAATTAGTCAAAACTATTTTGACATTTCTAATATTTGTGTTATCCTAATGTATTGCTAGATACTAATCTTGATCTATGAATGTGAAAAGTTTAATTAGAGAATGAAAGATAGATTAAAGGAGTTTAATTTATGTAATCTCAAATATAATTTAGGATTATAATTTATATCTATTGCCGACATATTTAAAAACTTAATGAGTCATACAAAACAAAAGATGAGAAAAATATTTTAATTGAGTTCGACTAAATTGTAAAATTTAAAAACTTTAGGATTAAATATGATATATTTGATAAATAACGACCAATATGATACATTAGATCTTGTTTAGTCTTAATTGATATTTAATTAGAATTAATTCTAATTCTAATTAATGTTTATTTGAAATTATAACTTTATTTCAATTAAATTACTAAAAAGTTTAAACATTATTATAAATAAACTTATGTTCTAAATGAGCTAACACTTCTTGTCTAATCCTCTCGATACCAATTATAGAATTCTCCCAACTCGTTCGTGTAGATACCATCGAAGGTTGAACATATGTGCGCTTAAGGTGATTGCAATGAAACAATTTGGAGGAAATGACAAGAAAAAAAGATCAAATTACCTAATAGGATGCATTTTACGTTTACGTTTATTATATTTATGTATTAATTATTTTATAAACGTTTAAGGCGATATTGTATATTTATTTAAGGGGACAGGAGCTTGTCCCAATTTTCTAACAAATGCTATATATTCACAATATGTATATTATTTTTAAGCTGATATACTTTTGTTTTTTTATCAAACTAATTTTCAAAATCTGAAAATGATTTTGTTCTTCTATTATTGTACTACATACACAAAAAGATTGCATCTCTCGTTCTCTTGGAATAAAAATTCTGAAATAGATATATGACGACTTCGTTTTACGGAGATCAACAAGTAGCATCATCTTTACATGATAAAAAGCCGAGGTGTCCTTTGTTTGGAAAACTCCGACCTTATGGCCTTATGGCTACAATACTCACAAGTCAGACGACAAAAGCTCAAACACAACTCAAAACTTTTCTCAACCACTTACTTTATATCCCCACCTTAAAAAAAGAAAAAAAGAAAGTTACCAGACACACGTAATTTCCACGTCACAAGATCTTCCCTCCAATCCATTCCCCCCTAACGAAACAAAAATCAAATAAGTACATGTATGGTCCAAAGTGGCCCAAATCCCTTCTCTCTCCCCGCTAGCCATGCGGAACTGAACTTCTGAGTCCCTCCCAATCTCACCAAGCTCTCTCAACTAATGAGGCCCCACATTCACAGAGGCTTCACCCCAGCGCACCCGTACAAGTGTCGCTTCATATCGCTGGAATCACCTCTCCGCCGCCAACTACCTCCCATAGCATTCCTCCACCACAACCTTCTCTCCGTGCGCTGCTGCTGGAGCCGGAGCGCCACCAGCTCTCCTGCAGATGGTCAAAGTCAAACTACCGGCGCCACCAGACGCTTCGTGTTGCTCACCCCAATCCTCTCTCTCGGTATATGCGTCCTACAATCCGCCGCCTCCAAAGCCGAGGACACCAAGCCGACGGAGCCTTCGTTACAGCCGCCGCCGGTGGAAGTCTCCAAAAAGGTGGAGGAGGAGGTGATCAGTTCGAGAATTTACGACGCGACTGCGATTGGAGAGCCTCTCGCGGTTGGTAAGGACAAGAGGAAAGTGTTTGAAAAGCTAATGAACGCGAGGATTGTGTATTTAGGGGAAGCAGAGCAAGTGCCGGTCCGAGACGATAAGGATTTGGAGCTGGAGATTGTTAAGCAGTTGAGGAATCGTTGCGTAGAGAGCGAAAAGTCCATTTCTTTGGCTATGGAGGCGTTTCCTTGTGACTTACAGCAGCAGGTTAATCAATACATTGATCGAAGGTAACGGAATCCATTATTTTTCGGAGCATATAACTTTATTTTTGAAAAAAGTAAATGAAAGTGCATTAATAGAATATGAGAAGCTACAAGGAATCTTCCCCCTGCAGAGCACTGGGAGCTGAAACCAGAGCATGAATTACAAGCAAAGGAAAAGCTCACAAGCTGAGCTGCTGCAAAATTACATTACGAAACCAGCATTAAATAAGTAGGAGATGTCAGAATCAGTTCACACACCAGTTTGTGGCTAAAATAAAACTCACACAAATCTGGATTCCATTAGCAAGAATAATCAGCCTTATCCGCTTAAATGTGTTAGTTGTTAAGACATGCCATGATTGTTACGGAGCATGTAATTTGTTTACACAGCCATTACTTATTTAAGGTGCTGTGTATGTTGGCAGGATAGATGGAGAAATATTGAAATCTCTAGTATCGCACTGGCCAGATCAACGATGGCAGGAGTATGAGCCTCTTTTAAGTTACTGCCGAGATAATGGAGTTAAAATTGTTGCTTGTGGTACTCCACTTAAGGTAGTTAGCAATTTGCTTGATTATCAACGAGTAAATTGTAGGTTATTTCATGTTGTAATGTGACATCTTGTTACCGTGGCTGTCTTCCACAAAGAGATGCTGTTGTTTTGTAATTCTATTAAGCCTGTTATTTCGTTATGTTTATAAGTAAAATATGGGATGATAATATGCTCCGTTGTATATGAACAGGTTTTAAGGACTGTCCAAGCGGAAGGTATTCGTGGGCTTTCTCAGGCTGAACGTAAAGTGTATGCTCCTCCGGCAGGTTCAGGCTTCATTTCAGGATTCACTTCTATCTCACGCAGATCTGTTGATATGAACTCTCTAAATCAATCTGTTCCCTTTGGCCCAAGTTCATATTTATCTGCACAGTCAAGGGTAGTTGAGGATTACACTATGTCCCAAGTTATTCTACAGGAAGTGGTGGATGAGGGATCCGCTTCAATTCTTGTAGTTGTGACAGGTGCAATCCACGTTACGTATGGATCGAGAGGGACTGGACTGCCAGCCAGAATCACCAAGAAGATGCAAAAGAAAAACCAAGTTGTTATCTTACTTGAACCAGAACGGCAATTCATACGACAAGAGGGTGAAGTTCCGATCGCTGATTTTTTGTGGTATTCTGCTGCCAGACCTTGCAGTAGGAATTGCTTTGATCGAGCAGAAATTGCTAGAGTAATGAATGCGGCTGGTAGAAAACGAGATGCCCTTCCCCAGGTATCAAATCTATAACTAAAGATAAATCATTCCATTGTTTTATCCTGTCAATCAATATGCTATGCGTGAGGAAATGTCAGAAGAAAGATGAAAATTGTGCTTTTCTTGCTGAGGTCACGAGTGTTGATTTTTTAAGATTTGATATTACATGGAGTGTTATCTCTCATCACAAACGTTTCTCATGTCCACTAGGACCTTCAGAAAGGACTTGACCTCGGTCTTGTATCCCCAGAAGTACTTCAGAATTTCTTTGATTTGGAGCAATATCCTCTTACGAAGGAACTAGCTCATAGATTCCAGGTAATCTTACATTTTAAAAAGTAATTTTTGTTCAGTATCTGTGATTGCTGGCTAGATTCTTTATGTAGATAGCTCACATTAGTTTAAGATACTAGATGTAAAGTTCTGCTTAAATATCAGACATTAGGAAGGCAGTTTAACTTCTGATTTGTTGCTTTTCCATCTGGCCCGAACAAAGAAAAGATAAATGACTTCTGATTTGAACCAGACAATAGAAGATTAAAACTTTTCTTTGTTAGTGCTGGAATGAATTACAAATGCTGGGGGAGTTGATCTTTCTGTGGGTGCTCAAGATTCCCATGTCTTTTGGTGCAGGGTTTCCGAGAAAGGCTTTTGGCAGATCCTAAATTCTTACACAGATTAGCTATAGAAGAAACTATATCAATCACCACTACACTTTTAGCTCAGTATGAGAGGCGAAAGGAAAGGTTTTTTGAAGAGCTTGACTATGTAATTACAGACACTATCAGGGCAACGGTTGTCGATTTTTTTACCGTGTGGCTTCCTGCTCCAACTCTTTCATTTCTAACATCTTCCAATGACATGGATATGACTGAAAGCATGGATGCTTTCAAAGGTCTCATTGGATCCATCCCTGATAATGCATTTCAGAAGAATATTGTAGGGAAGGACTGGAATCTCAGTCACAGAGCGGCATCTGTACTTGTGGGTGGTCTCAAACTTTCTAGTGTTGGATTCATTTCTAGCATTGCGGCTGTGGCAGCTTCAAATACACTGTATGCAATTCGCAAACTCATTAATCCTGCATTGTTATCTAATGATCGAACTAAAAGATCCCCGTTGTTAAAAACTGCAATGGTTTATGGAGGCTTCCTTGGAACATCAGCAAATCTGCGTTACCAGGTAGTTACTCTTTTGTGGTATGAAGCGTATTATTGTGGGCTATGGCACACATTAGTACTTTACGTAAAGTCAAGTGATCCGTTCTATTGCATCTCCTATAATGTTTTATTGTTGGCTTAAGTTTCTTGGAGTTCTCGAGATTGATCTTTAATGTACGCCATCTGTTCCTAGAGTTGGATAATGTGCATCTGCTATAGCACTTAGGTTGTCAGGAATTGGATTTAATTCTTATATTATCCTTTCTATAACTAGTTATTACTTTTGGCCCCCGTCAACTACTTTTGAGACATCTATGCTCTTGAAACATGTGAATTATATCTGCTTATCAAGCATGCACATTTTTTTTATAGCTCAAATATTTTCCTTTTTCTGGGATATAAAATTTACACTAGACAACGGGGAAAACTGCTTTTAGGGTTTAGTGGATCTAGAGTCCACCATGTAACTGTGCTTACAGTCTTTGAGTAGCATATCACACAATTCCTGCAGACTGAACCCTAAGTGATCTTTATAAGTAGTAAGTACTAATGGAAGGGGAACGAGAAGGCAGATATTATGGGCGTTCTCTTCCTTGAACTGAACAACTTATATTACCATGCACCATGCATCATTGTCAGGTCGGTTTTTAATATTTAATGTTTATCATGCAGATTATTGCTGGGCTCGTAGAGCATCGACTTGCAGAAGCATTTTCTTCGCAAACATTACTTGTAAATATGCTATCATTTCTTGTTCGAACGGTGAACTCCTACTGGGGAACTCAGGTGAGAGTTATCTTGATTTACTAAACTGCTAATTATATATGGAAACATAGTCTTAGCTTCTCTTATAAATCTTGAAAGAGATATTATGAAACGAGAATAATTGACTTGATTCTCTCTCCCCAAAATGCTGCAGCAATGGGTCGATCTTGCACGTTTTTCAGGATTGCAAAGTAGAAAAAGTGAACCACCAACTTACCAGGCAGATGCACCAAGTAATGCAGCCGTTGGTTGCAGCATCACAGAAGATACTAGCATGGATGAAGTCGAGAAATAGTGAAGTGATTATTCCAACTCCCAGGTTACTATTTTATCATTACTCAGTTGTAAAAAAGTCTTCAAAATTTGTCTTGAGAACTGAAACAGTGAGCTTCATTTACTTGCTTCATACGTCTGATAATCTATGGTTAAATTGTTAAAATTTTGATCAATATGAGGTTAATTGAATAGCCCGGTTTCATGAAACATGAACTGATGAAAGTACTTGTTAGAATTCATAATGGGCCTACGGGCCCATACGAGAAGGAATGCTAGACCACATATAAGCCCAAGTGAGGTTCCATCCTAAAACCAATTGGTGATAGGTGGAGTAGCTCCTTAGGCTTATATATTAATCTTCATTCCTCTCTTTATCCGATGTGGGACAAACTCCCACTTCATATTTCAACATACTCGGCCAACAAACAGACGAGTGGTGGTATAAGTAAGGTTCGAAATACTTCCCCCACAAGCTATACAGTGGAAATGTGCCTATGTCCACTAGAGAAGTGCTCAACTTTGGGGGTATATCTTGCTATCAATTGCAGCTAGCCAGCAACACAATGTATTGTGTCAGCACCAGGAGTGCTCATGGTTGAACAGATTATTGTGTTAGACACGGTAGAGCTGCAATTTGCAAGGGGCAAGAGGCGTCTTTGTGTAGCTTGTTGCAACATCATCCAGGAACATGACTTCACCAACGGTGGTTTGATCAGTCCTGGTTTCTTCCAAGCATCTGGGTCTGTTTCTTTCACAGCGTCAACACTTAGCAGCATTAACTATGAAATTTACCTTACTTCTATAAGAAATTACTACAAGTATGCATATTTTATTATTTTTTAAAATTAAATAATAATATTAATTTTTTAAAAAAGATTAACCACTTTAGTAATAATTATCCCAAAATTCAATTTCATTATTAAAAAAACCGCAAATAAGTGAAGCATAAGAAAAGCAGCAATTCCCTGATATCAGATAGAATCTTACCCAATCCTCAGAAAGTAAACTATGCTCTCAACGACGGCCGTCACGGGTCTACCTTATCATCTTCAACAAAAGCACGTCTCATCAGAGACAACACCCACCTCCCATGTCTCTCAAAAGGCCATCCTATCCCTCGTAAGTTCCGATTGCAACAACACTTCAATCCACTTTCTCAAACAATTCCATGGTTTGATATTGAGGAGTGGCCACTTCCAAGATCATTATGTCTCTGGCAATTTGGTCAAATTCTATGCTAATCCTTATCTCAACAACTTGGACTTCTCTTTGAAGGTGTTTGATTGTGTCCTAAATCCAAATGTTTTTTGTTTCAACGTTGTTATCAAAGGTTGTCTAGAAAACAACGAACCGCATAAGGCTATGGAGTGCTACCGTGATATGGTTGTTCGGAATGCTAAGCCTAACAAGTTTACTTATCCTACGTTGTTCAAGGCTTGTACTGCTGCACAGGCAACCAATGAAGGGTTGCAGATGCATGCCCATGTAGTTAAACATGGATTTCGTGGAGACGTGCACATTAGAAGTGCGGGGATTCAAATGTATGCAAAATTTGGCCGCATTCTGGAAGCAAGGCGAATGCTTGATGAGGATGGTGAATCGGATGTCCTTTGTTTTAATGTGATGATTGACGGGTACTTAAAGTTTGGGAATGTGGAGGCGGCAAAAGAACTCTTTAGGAGCATGTGGGATAAAAATGTTGCTTCTTGGAATGCAATGGTTAGTGGTTTGGCCAAGTGTGGAATGGTTAATGATGCAAGAGAGCTCTTTGATCAAATGAAACAGAAAGATGAGATATCTTGGAGTGGTATGATTGACGGCTATGTTAAAGGAGGGTATTATAAAGAGGCCTTAGAAGTTTTTTATCATATGCAAAGAGAGGAAATCAGGCCTCAAAAGTTTGTTTTATCGAGTGTTCTAGCAGCATGTGCTAACCTGGGGGCTCTTGATCAGGGAAGATGGATCCATACTTATGTTAAAAAGAATGCCATTCAATTTGATGCTATCTTAGGTACTGCTTTGTCGGATATGTATGCCAAGTGTGGACGGCTTGACTTGGCGTGGGGTGTTTTTGGGAAAATGAGAAAGAAAGAAGTCTTCACTTGGAATGCCATGATATCTGGGCTAGCAATGCATGGTAAAGCAGAGGAAGCAATTGAGCTTTTCTTCAAGATGCAAAGAGAAAAGTTTAGGCCTAATGGGATCACCTTTGTGGGTGTCTTAAATGCTTGTGCTCATGCTGGTATGGTTGAAAAGGGATTAGAGATTTTTTATTCTATGGAGGAATTGTATGATATTGAGCCTGAGAGGGAGCATTATGGGTGTGCAGTTGATCTTCTAGGTAGAGCAGGTTACTTGTTTGATGCTGAGGAGCTTATAGTTTCAATGCCAATGGAGCCAAATGCTGCTGTTTGGGGGGCCCTTTTAGGTGCTTGTAGGAAACATTGTGATGTAGAGTTGGGTGAAAAAGTGGGGAGGATTTTACTGGAATTGGAGCCTTATAATAGTGGTCGATATGCACTATTATCAAACATCTATGCAAAGGCTGGGAGATGGGATGATGTTGCAAACGTGAGGAAGCTAATGAAGGAAAGAGGAGTGAAGACCACTCCTGGAATTAGTATGATTGAACAGAATGGTGCAGTTCATGAATTTAGAATGGGCGATGGATCTCATTCACAAATGAAAGAAATATATCTGATGCTAAAAGATATGATCGATAGGATAGAGATGGAGGGTTATTCACCAAACACTTCGCAGGTTTTATTTGATTTAGAAGAGGAAGAGAAGGAAAATGCACTAAAGCATCATAGTGAAAAGCTTGCAATTGCCTTTGGATTGATCAACTCAAAACCAGGATCAACCATTCGGGTTGTGAAGAATCTTAGGGTGTGTGAGGATTGTCATTCTGCTATCAAGCTTATTTCAAGAGTATACAATCGAGAAATTATACTGAGAGATCGAGTGCGATATCATCATTTTAGAGATGGATCATGTTCTTGCAAGGATTTTTGGTAGCCTGGAAATTGCTCAAGTTAACAAAAAGCATCAATGGGTGCCTGTGTGAGAAGACCATATGAAACTTAGGACAAATACTATGATTTTACGGAAAGGAAAAGTTTCATAATGAAGACCCTATTACTACTATTCCAGGTCCAGAAAAAATTGATGACCTCAATATTATGGGAGTCCATCACTAATATCTGTTTTGACTCCTTCACAAGGCTGAATTCGATAGGATGTTTACTTGTAATTAGTGTTTCAGAGGTCCTTTCCTATGAGATATTAGGATGGACAATAAATGCAATGCAATAATAATAGGGTCAAGGATAGAGGGAAACTGCAGCAGAATGTGACTGTAATATTCTGCTTGTAGAAAATTGTACATTAATACATCTGTAGTAAGCGAATATGTGCATCGTGTCAGCTTGCCAGATACTTGCATGCACTTCAGGGACGTGATATATGAGAAAATCCCAAATCGTGGGGTTGTTTCACAAATTTTACCAAGTTTTAGATTTGATACTTGTTGCCTCTGCACTTCTGCTGCTAGAAATGATCTTTACAGAATATGATGGCTTTTGTATTTTCACTGCCTCTAGCTGCTTATCTTATGGAAGAAAATATCTATTTTCCAAGTTCAATTTTGGTAGTTACCAGTTATTAAGTAATCATCACATTATGGTGCACCTAAGCACCTTAATCATCACATTATGGTGGCATTATGGTTAAGCACCTTCTATTATTGGTTGCTTTCGGTTAGTGAATAATCGATAAACTCCTTTCATTCTTGACTGTGGACAAAAACAGGAAACCATTAAAGTCAATTTGAAGCCCCTGTTAAAAATGATGTATACCACAGCTTAAAAAAGAAATTGGCTTGGATTTCAAAGTTTCTACTTTAGGTAGTGATTGGTAACGTAGAAGTAAGTTTTAGTTATTGCTTCAAAGCACTTAAATTTCTGAAGTCTGGAGAAAGATAATTGCAAATTTACAGTTCTCTGGTAAACTGCTAAACTTGTTTACATCTGGATCCAGAGCGCAAAGCAAGGAACTGTCCTTACGTATTGTCAGTTGCATATGTTTGTGAAATATACATGTCATCCAAAGCCAAATTATGAACCGAGTGGGTTAACAGAGTCCTGATGTCTGAAAATAAAGAAGCTTATGCCTCTAAAGAACCTTTTTTTTTTCCTCCATTAAGTTGATTCCATCCTTAAGATGAGATTCACATGTTTTTTTATATGTAAGCATCGTCCTTGAAACTAGAAACTGCGCACACCTGGCAATTGCTTTTATTATAAGCTGTAGAAGCTAGTCATAGAACCACGACATACATATGGGAGAACACGACTAACACTGGAATTGTACATGAATATTGCAAATTTACATATTTGAAGAGAGCACATTTCTTGCATATACTAGTGCTGCATGTCTCTTCTACACTGCATTTTTTATCTTATATACTATTACGCTGCTTTCATAACTAATCAGCAGGTCCTTTTAGGCTGGCAATCGCTTGTATAAAAATGATGAGTCTCAGTAGCTGATCCGGAAGGATTGCCATAGTTCCCATAACTAGTGTTGGAGTCATCATCAGTGTCGGCTGTGTCGCTGGTTTTATTAGTGGAAGTGCTGCTAGTTTGTTTATCAGTATGGTCATTGGCAGTTGGCACTGATGCTGTCTTTCCAGGCTGATCATCAGGTTCGGGATGCTTTACAGTATCACTAACAACGTCCAGTCTACGACTTGATTGAATATTAGACACAAACTGATTATTCGCTACTCCTTTCTTAACTTCCTCTGATACAAACCTTCTAGCATCAAGTTGATGATGCAAGAATGCCAAGCCAAGAAAAAACAGAACTACGTGCACTGTCTTCATCATAAACCTGTATAAATCAGTAACAGAGACATGTCAGCAGCCAAGTAACAAATGAATACCAAAATTGAACGGAGAAGTGTCTTGATGTACTTTTTCTTCCTGCTCTGAAGCTTGGTTGATGGACATTGGCTTCAAGAGTCCATATTTATAGAAGGAAGAGGCTTTCCTTAATTGTGATTAGTGGGAAGGAGAAGGTCTAATCGTGGGCACTAAAGGTATACTGATATAATGGGGTGATCACAAAATGAGGCCATTTACATAGTGCCAGTCAGATAAATACCAAATCAAATCATGCTTAAGGTTAAAACTATATCAAACTATTCCAATATCAAAGGTCTACTTGGTGTTTCCTTTGTTTTTTTTTTTTCATTTGGATATTTGATTATGTTGGCATTATAGGGTACAAACCGTAAGTGGTATTCCAAACATTCATTCATCTCAGCATGTACCAGAGCAAGCATTACCGTGGCTTATCTGTTGCTGACGAGCTGTAAGTTCATTAACAGTAAGTCCTACTGGGTGGTACTGGTAGTCCGCATTTTGCGAAATGCTAAGCATGACAATATTTAAAGATGGAGTTAGAATTCGCTTTGGCTAATGCGTTAGGCGAGTAAAAGGTTTATATTCTTAGTTTGTTACATCAAGACCAATAAAAGGAAAAACAAGCACGTACGGTGACCTTGGAGACATGTTAAGCTGTTCCTTGAACTAACGTCTGTTGGATTGGATGACTCTGACTCCTATTCGTACGATCTGCCAAAATCGATAAATCTGCAGCTATAGCTTATGCCCTCGCATGTGTCCCAGGTTCAAAGGGGTACGCATTCAAGTTTCTAGTGCAGTAGCTCACTATATAGTGGGAGGCAGATACGATTTATTGATCATTAGGAGTTTCAAATGAATGTTCCTTCCATCTCCTCATTTCTTTCCTTCCATGACAAAAGCTCACATTCCTGGAATTCATTGTTTCCCATGTTATAAGCCAAACTATTATCACTGCCAACTAAAGAGTACTCCTCTGCAACTCAAAGCATTAGAGAAAGAGAAACATAGCTAAACAATGTGCTAGTTAAATGGGGTTTTAAAGTTCACTATTTTTGCATACACATTGCTCATTAGCGTTGAAACTGAAAGGAATAAATTAGATACATAACTAGTGCTTCGTCAAAACGTTATTCTGCATTGCTTGCCGTGTGAAAACCAGTATTGGTTTAAGCAACAAAAGTTCATTTATACCACCAT
This sequence comes from Erythroxylum roigii, assembly GCA_027576455.1. Lineage (NCBI taxonomy): Eukaryota > Viridiplantae > Streptophyta > Magnoliopsida > Malpighiales > Erythroxylaceae > Erythroxylum > Erythroxylum roigii. The sequence continues at coordinate 11,429,347 of JANZXV010000212.1, read as the reverse complement.
AGCATGGTGTTTACGAGTTCTGAGTTATTGTCTGGAAACATTATTAGCAATAGAAAAGCTGCATTCGAAGAAACAAAAGCTTGCTGACAACCAAGTTCTGATAATAAAGAATTTGTTAGAAATCACCAACTAATTTAGAAAACTCTACATTGTATAAAAAAACGAAAATTCTGGAAAAAACGCCCAAGTTGGCAACTTGGGCATTCCAGAAATCTCCGGCAACTTGCTACAAGTTGCAAGGTTGGTGAATGATGCTTATAAATAGCCAATAGCACCCTTTATTGTAATACCACCAAATGAAGAGAGAGAAGTGAGTCCTAAGCATAGTGTGTCTAAGTTTCGTTCTTCTGTCTTCTGTTTTTTGTTTACCTTCGGTGTTTTGAGTCTTGTATTTGAGTCCTTTTATTAATAAAATTATCGTCGTTTTTTAAACAAAATTAGCTTGAGCTCTTTACACTAGAAAAGAAATGGATTGTATATTCAACTTAATTGGTAATGCTTAATTTTCGATACACAAAGAAAAAAAGAAAAACTCATCAATTCTCCCTTATTTTCAGCCAACACAGAGTATTTATAATACAAATTTTAGGTTTCAAAGACTCAAACATGTAAATAGTTACGATGTAAATATGTAAAATCTTTTCATGATATCTTAGATGTACTTGAGAAAATTCTCCTAATAATGTGTCGCATGTAAAAAAGACACTTGTGGCTGGGCCGACTTTGGCATGAAGATGACTTTGATATGGAAAAATTATGATTGAAGGCAAACAAGTTAGTTAATGGCATACAATCAAGTTTTTATTGTATATTTGTGACATAATTAGTTAAAATTTTTCATTATATTAGTTAAAATTTTGGAGTCTTCAATAAATAAGTAGTGAATAAAATTGTTAGAGATGTGGATTTTTGAAATAAAGTTGATGAATTTATTGTCAGTGCATGATCATGGCATTTACATAAATTTATATTCTTGAACACTGTGTTAAGGGGATGAAAATTGTAGATATGGTGTTATTTGGTTTTTGATGGATTGTTAGTGAAAATTGTAGAAATGGTTCTTGGAGTTGAAGTAGCATTGAAATGGTGTATAGGTAGAAGCTTAAAGTTTGGAAAGGTGAAACATGCTTTGTTTCTTCACTATGCATATATATATGAATATATAGGTGTTTATACGTGAGTTGATGAAAACTTAGAGTTGTTCAAGAAAAAAGTTTTGAGTTGAGGAGTATAGACTACATCGTCTTAGGTTGACTTCTTCTTCGTCTTAAGTTGACCATCTGTATCGTCTTAGGTTGACTTCTACTTCGTCTTAAGTTGACCATCTGTATCGTCTTAGGTTGACTTCTGCTTCATCTTAAGTTGACCATCTATATCGTCTTAGGTTGACTTCTCCTTTGTCTTAAGTTGACCATCCGTATCATCTGTGATGACGTCATATCGTCTATAGAGACGTATCGTCTATGATGATGTCATAGCGTCTTAAAAGTTGCCTCGTCTTAAGTTGACTTTGCTTCGTCTTAAGTTGATTCCGCTTCATCTTAAGAGTTGCATCGTCTTAATTTGACTTTGCTTTGTCTTAAGTTGACTCTAATTTGTCTGCCTTTTGCTTCGTTTGTTTCTTGCTATCGTCTGCTTCTTGCTATCGTCTGCTTTTTGCTTTGTCTGCTTTCTGCTTCGTCTGCTCTTTGTTTCGTCTACTTTTTGCTATCGTCTGTTTTTTGCTTTGTCTGCTTTCTGATTCTTCTGCTTTTTGGCATTCGTTTGTTTTTTGGCATTCGTCTGCTTCTCCCATTCGTTGACTATCTGCATCGTCTTATGTGGAAAAAACCTTGGTTGATTCTTTCAGCCATAACTTTGTCGTTCGACCTCCAAATAACCTGATTTTTGAAGCATTGGATTTATAACACATTTCTCTATCTCTCCATTGAAAGTATATCTTTTTGTTTTGACTTGAAAAAGATTAATCTAATCAAAGTAAGGTTACAGGTTGGAAGAGCATGAACTGGATATTTTACCGAACATGTTCCTATATTTTGATGATATCTTGATCCATAGGATTCTAAATGAGATGATTTTTAATTTTTAGTAAACTATAGATAGAAGCCTACAAATTGTCTTAAGAAGTCGAATTATGATTCAGTCTCTAAGATGTTCAATTTCTAGATAGAAGTTGTACATAGTCTGTTGTTGGATGTGAACAACCCAATACTTTTTGAGGCATATCTTCCAAATTACTGAGCCAAATTGAGTGATTTTGCTGTCAATGAAATCATAAGACATAGAGGAACACTTTTCTAGAAGAGAGTATGACCAAATTACCTCATTTTCACCTTCTGATTGAACGTGAATAGTAGACTCGATTAGGATGCCTTGGAAAGATCTGAAGTGATTCAATGAGAAAAGAATAAAGATTTTAATGATTTTAGTGTGGCATACACCTAAGTATAAATTATACTTAGATGAGTTTTGGATATGAGAATGATTTTGTGATGGGAATTGATGGTAAGATACCCGGGATTGTCATGAACATGCAT